>JARBWK010000006.1:92237215-92462988 GCA_030556195.1 Anolis apletophallus | reverse complement strand
GATACGAATCAATTTCGGAAGAGTTCCTATTTCGAAACAACAGCTCCCCCCCCCCCCCGAGTTAAGAAACAATTTTTTTTTGGGATCAACCAGCCCTAGTATCGATATTAAGGGACCTAAGATTTATTTTGATTCTAACTGGGATAATTAATCAAACTTTGTTAGCAGTGTGTAATGTCAGTCTAACTCATAAGATGGCAGGCTTCCCCAGTCTTCTCTTTTCATTCCAGAGGCAGATGCAAGTCTGAGAGCACTGATTTTTTCAATGGGCTTCTAGGCAACCTAGGTTTTTGCTTCTATTTACAATTCCCCAAACTCTTCAGAAATAGATTTGGGGGGGGGGTCCTGCCGCTAGAAAAGAGAAGACAATTTCAAGAATAGCAATACAAGAACCTGCATGGAAAGAAAGAAGGGTCAATGTACTTTGAAGGCTTTCATGGCCAGAATCACTGGGTTGCTGGGTTTCAGGCTGTATAGCCGTGTTCTAGAAGCATTATTTCCTAACGTTTCGCCTGCATCTATGGCAGGCATCCTCAAAGGTTGTGAGAATGCCTCTGGAACATGGCAATACAGCCCAAAACACTTACAGCAACCCCAAAAAAGGTCAGTTTGAAAGCAAATGAATGAAGTTGATGTTAGTAAATGGCATTGTTAGGATTGGTGTCACCCAATGTGGAAACTCATGCTGTCACCACTAGTGGCACAATGGGTTAACCCCTTGTGCTGGCGGGACTGAAGACCGACAGGTCGAAGGTTTGAATCCGGGGACAGCGCAAATGAGCTCCCTCTGTCAGCTCCAGCTCCCCATATGGGGACATGATAGAAGCCTCCCACAAGGATGATAAACATCAAAAACATCTGGGTGTCCCCTGGGCAACATCCTTGCAGACAGCCAATTCTCTCACACCAGAAGCAATTTGCAGTTTCTCAAGTTGCTCCTGACATTAAAAAACCCCATAGACTTACTCCTGTATCAGACCACAATATTGTCACTAGAATAATGGAAAATATGACAAAAAAGCAACTCAAACACATGCAGAAGAAACCATGGGATTAGAAATATCATTGACATTGGCTAATAATGACAGCTCTGACCCAGAGCACATGTGAATTATGAAAATGTTCAAAAAGTAAATTAGCATAGAGTTTTAACCATATAGAAATATGAATATAATACATGTAGGCTGGGCTGACAACATAATTGTGTGGTTATATCTTACTATAGGAATTTTTTAAAATATAAAAAATAATACATTACTGCTAAAAGACCATACAAAGGTTTATTGAAAAGACCTTTTTTGTGTCACCCCCTCTGAGGATGTCACTGCATCCTTCAAGTGACACCACTGATGTTAGTATAACAAAAATGAATGGAGAGAGACAGAGCACTGCAGCAGGGAAATAAAAGAGTTTCTTGTGAACCTGTATACTATTGAAATCTGCTGCGGTTCGTTTCCGTTGATGCTCAAATCCCTTTAAAATACAATGGCATAGTGAAAGGATATCCCTTATATAGTTGGTCCTAGACATCCACAATTCTGCAAACAGAATTATATTGGAGTTATATACAACTCCAGCGTTGTATATAATGGGACTTGAGAATCCATGGATTTTGATGTTGAATGCACACAACAACTTCACTATACAGAATCTGGAGGGAGTTTAAAAAATGCAAGCAAAATTTATGTTCACATTTTACTTGTGAATTCCTAACTGTTTATAGCTTAAACATTCAGGTGCTTGTTATTTGCTACCATTGGCTTCAAATATGAAATGTCATTAGTTGCAAGTATCAGATACTTCTTATCTTTTCATGTTAACTATAAAGTGTTATTTGATTAAATAGTGTCGTTACATAATACTGATAAAATGCAGTTTACTCATTGTTACTCTTGTGTGCTAGCCATCATTCACTGCCAATTGTGAAACACCAATATTTCCAAATCAAATTTTGAGAAGTGCAAGTTGGACTATGGACTATGCCTGATTTTGTTTGGCAATGTTGTTCACTTTCCAAGAAATGCATTTAGCCTACAATTGCCCCCATGTTATCTCAGTGACACTAGAACAACTCCCACAATCATCTGTTGCAGTATGAAAGATTTCTACAGACTACTGAGCAGCAGAGGTTGATTGGCATTCTGAGATCCTCCTGGTCAGGCACAAGGCCAAACAAGGCATAGGGTTACAGCCTATGATGGACAGAGTTGCACTCCCCCTGAAGACACAGGTTCACAGCTTGGGAGTGATCCTAGAATCATCACTGAACCTGGAACCCAGGTCTCGGAGGTGGCTAGGGGAGTTTTTGCACAATTAAAACTTGTATGCCAGTTGCACCCATACCTTGGGAAGTCAGACTTGGCCACGGTGGTCCATGCTCTTGTTACATCCCGAATAGATTACTGCACTGCACTCTACATGGGGTTGCCTTTGAAGACTACTCAGAAGTTCCAACTAGTCCAACAGACGGCAGCCAGGTTGCTCACCGAAGTGTCATACAGAGAGCATACAATCCCTCTGCTACGCCAGCTCCACTGGTTGCCAATCTGCTACAGAGCACAATTCAAAGTGCTGGCTTTAGCCTATAAATCCCTAAAAATCCTTTAAAAATCTCTCAGTTTCTGTGTCTTCCTCTCACTTTCCTCCTTCCTCCTTCAGTTTACTTCAATTGCTGCAAATCAACTGCAACAAAATAAGTAAAGTTTCTCCTAACATTAAGTCTAGTTGTGTCTGACTCTGGGGGGTGGTGCTCATCTCCATTTCTAAGCCAAAGAGTTGGTGTTGTCTGTAGATACCTCCAAGGCCATGTGCCCAGCATGACTGCATGGAGCACTGTTACCTTCCCACCAAGGCGATACCTATTGCTCTACTTACATTTGCATGCTTTCGAACTGCTGGGTTTGTAAAAGCTGGGGCTAACATCATGAGCTCACCCCACTCCCCAGATTCGAACCTCCAACCTTTCGGTCAGCAAGTTCAGCAGCTCAGTGGTTTAATCTGCTGTGCCACCGGGGGCCCTTAATTGCAACAAAAATAGTCTGTACAAAATAGCTGGGGGTGCAGAAGGGAGCAGAATCACCCTTCACAATTGGCTCAGTGAAAAGCAAACATTTATTCTAATCACTTGTATCTTCTTCCTCATTGATTATGTTTGCCATTTTGACTACACTCTGATATTTGTAGTTGCCCTAGAAGAAATCTCAGAGAAACCATGGAAAATCTCTTTATCAGCTTCAAACCTTTTGACTGCAATTGAAAAAAGTGATTTCATTGTTAGCCTGTTTGTTTGTGAACAACTCTTCAGCATTACTTTGCCCCTATCAATTTTTCTTCAGGAAAAAAGTCTTGATATGGCATCTGCCATAAACCATGCTAAGTCACGGTTAAAGTATTTAGAAATTTTGAGAGCAGATGCAAAAGATTATTTTGTAAAACTCTGACTTAGTAAGAACAACATCTGAAAAAATATCTCCAAGCAACTTGACTATTCCAAGGCAAAGTTCAAGACAGGTGCATCAGGCAAATCCAGGGACTAATTCTGTAGAAGATTATTTCAGAGTTGTGGTGTTCATACCATGTGTCGATTCACTCATACAGAACATTACTGAAAGGTTTGTGTCAAATGAAGACATTTTAACCAGTTTCCAGGTTCCCCTCCCTGGGTTTTCAGGTCTAGACAAAGTTCACCATATGGAACAACTGTCAGAATACTTTGAAAATGACGCAGCACTTGCTTCCATCAAGGCTGAATACATAATGTGGTGTAATATTACACCATCAATTAAGAAAGATACTGAGGTACTTAAAGTGTTGGATCTGTGTGACAAAACCTACTATCGGTCAATAAATTTCCTTTTGACTTTGTTAGTTACTCTACCAGTAATGACATGCAGTGTGGAAAGATCGTTTTCAACCATGAAGAGAGTGAAAAGTGTATCTAGAAGTTTAATGACAGACCAGAGACTTCGTGGACTAGCAATGATTTCCATCCATCGGGACATCACTATCAAACCAGAAAAAGTAATTGACAAAATGGCCGGGGAGAAGAAAAGAAGACTGTTGCTGCAAAGTAAAAATAAGTCAAAAGGTATTCTAAACATTTTGTTAATGAAAGTAAATAAATAACATTTTTTACTTTAACTGTTATGTTGATTCATATCATGATCTGATCACCATACTCAATATATCCCATATGCATGGGGGTATTGGGATAACGATACAAAAGGTTTGCTAGAGTAGATCCACTCTCACTCAGACTCCCCCAATATCAAAATCCTGGCTACAGGCCTGGCGCAGGACATGATATAAAATCATTGAATTGAGAGATAACTTTTTTTGTCTTGTGGGTAAAAATATTGTAATAATAAAGTAAAAACTAAAGTTTTGCTGTTCTTTTATCAAATCCCTGATCACCTTCAGGAGGCAACTGACTCACATCACCTAATGGTAGGGCCAGCTCTGCACAGTTAGAAACCTGACAAAGGTTATATCCATTGAAGACCTTGCTTTATTCAATTTTGGAAATGGAGAAAAAGATTGCTCTTTATCTGAAAACGTTAAAAGTTTTGTTCTCAAACTCATCACTTTCTCGTAATCAGACGTGCACGTCTTGCATTTCACACATAAAAGAAATATGTGTTGAAAGCAGAGCTCTCTTATAAGACTTTGGCCTCTCAAAAGATCTAGAAAGAAAGAAAAAGACAGGAGGTTTGACTAGCCTGACCTTTCTGTATTATATGTATTAATACCTAGAATAAGGACTGATGGAGCTATAGTACTCCTATTAATATAAAGAATAATAGAAACCAATGCAGGGAGAAAAGGAAAAAAATCTAAGTGTGCACATGTGCGCATATTTATGTATTTGTGACTCTTTTATTTTACCTACTTTAGGTTTTACTAAGCTTCAAATAGTTTTGGGATTGCTTTTTTAGTTTCCCACCAGAATAACAGAAACATTTTTGTGATTAAACTGATTTCCACATGAACTGTAGCAGTTTAATTTCCCAGCAGCGGAACAGGTGATGGCCTCAATATAAAGAAATAAAGGGGGAAATGTGCCTTCAGAAACTAGTTAACATTCTTCCAAGACTTTATTCGGAGAATCTCATCTCCTACAAACCCGACACACTTAAAACAAATACACAATAAAATGCTCAGGGCCAAAATGAAGCTGACGCATTCAAAATTGCCCTTTCCCCCAAAACTGCTGTTAACTCCAATGGGGAGAGAAGACAGGCTCAAGACAGGCACCTGTCTTATTTCTTCACTAAGAGTGGGAGCAACTTTGAAAGCAATTTCAATCAGAAAAATAAACAAGCAAACAAACAGCCTCTGGAGGACTTGTAAAGATTAGTCTCATAAGTCATGAAATAATATTTTCTATTTGTTTTCTGAAATTATATTGTTTATGCTCGAGAAATTGCAGCAATGGCCACAGGTAGCTAGTTTCTTCTAAGGACTGCAAAACCATTTTGCAATATTTTGGTTTAAGAGTGTTAAAAAGAGCTCTGCTGGATTAAAAGCCTAATTAATTAAGCAATTTGTTCCCACACTAGCCTAGCAGATGTCTATGAGAGAACGAAACCAGGATATGAGTGCAATATCAACCTCCCGCTTATATTCAGTAAAACTACATTGTTTTAATACAGGTGATCTTATTAATATTTTGATACTTTTATTTTAATGCAGGAATGCAACTGTAAGTATTTTATATTGTTGTTGTTCATTCGTTCAGTCATTTCCAACTCTTCGTGACCTCATGGACCAGCCCATGCCAGAGCTCCCTGTCGGCCGTCGCCACCCTCAGCTTCGTCATGGTCAAGCCAGTCACTTCAAGGATAACATCCATCCATCTTGCCCTTATTTATTATTTATTTATTAAAAACTTTTGTACCCTGACCTTCTCACCTCTATCGAGGGACTCAAACCGGCATAACAGCAAAATTTCAATGCTATAAATATAAAAACAACTACAACAATGTATTAAAATACATAAAAACTTAACCTAAAACCACATTGCCATTAAAACAATTCCACTCAATCTGTAAACGTGGTCATACATTCAGACAATAGCCACTCTCAGCCTATTCTGGGAAGGCTTGGTTCCACATCCAGGTCTTCACCAGCCTCCTAAAGGACAATAGAGAGGGAGCAGATTTAGCATCACTTGGTAGAGAGTTCCACAGCCGAGGGGCCACCACAGAGAAGGCCCTGTCTCTCGACCCCACCAGCCGCGCTTGGGAAGCAAGCAGGACCGAGAGCAGGGCCTCTCTGGAGGATCTTAATGTTCTTGATGGTTCGTAGGGGAGAATCTGTTTGGACACGTAAACTGGGCTTTTGTAGGTTAAAACCAGCACTTTGAATTGTGCCCGGAAGCTAATTGGCAGCCAGTGGAGCTGGCACAGCAAGGGAGTTGTATCGGCCCCTCTTCCTTTTTCCTTCCATTTCCCCCAGCATCATGATCTTTTCCAAGATTTCCTGTTTTCTTATTATGTGGCCAAAGTACTTCATCATTGCTTCTAATATTCTTCCCTCCAGTGAGCAGTCAGGCTTTATTTTCTGGCGTATGGACTGGTTTGAATTTGCAGTCCAAGGCACTCTCAGAATTTTCCTCCAGCACCACAGTTCAAAAGCATATCTCTTTCTTTACTCAGCCTTCCTTATGGTCCAGCTCTTACATGCATAGGTTATTATGGGGAATACCATTGCTTTAACTATGTGGATCTTCATTGCCAGTGTGATGTCTCTACTCTTCACTATTTTATTGAAATTGTTTATTGCTCTCCTCCCAAGAAGTAAACGTCTTCTGATTTCCTGGCTGCAGTCTGTATCTGCAGTAATCTTTGCTCCTAGAAATGCAAAGTCTGTCACTGTCTCCATGTTTTCTCCATCTATTTGGCAGTCTCTGTGGGATTAATTAAGGCTGAATGCATTTTCTTAAAAGTAGGTTACACTAAACGTATGGAAGGGACTTACAACAAGTTATGAAAGTTAATAGTCAATACTGATATAATGAATGGAAAACTAGATTTGAGTTGCCTCTCATCCATAGAAACCCACCGGGTGACCCTGAGCAAGTCACGTTATCCCAGTCTCAGAGGAAGGCAAATTCCCTTTGACTGAATATTGCCATAAAATAATAATCCTATTAGTGTTTGCCTTAGGGTCACAATAACTTGGAAAGGACTTGAAGGTACACAACAATAAATGATGTCTTCAGTACTATGATAATAGCAGTCCTAGGAGACGTTTACATTTCTTTGGGGTTGTTTCATTGAGCCAACAGGTTTTTTTTAAAACTTCCTGAAGGTGTCGAGTCCTGAGCACAATTCAAGAAGGATATTGACAAACTGGAGCATATCCAGAGAAAGGTGAGCAAAATGGCAAAAGGTCTGTAAGCCAAGCCCTATGAGGAGCGGCATAGGGACATGATAGCCATGTTTAAATATTGAGGAGAAAGGGAGCTTGTTTACTAGGGACCTCATCCCACCGGGGGGGGGGGGGGATATGACATGGCATTTTTAGTCCCATTGCATTAAAAAGCAAGCCATATCTTTTATCAGTACCTATCATACTGTGTTGTTTCTTGCTCTTTCTCCCAAAATTATCCATTTTGGATTTATCACATGTGTGAGTGCAGGCAGACCTCATTTCTCCCCATGGGCTCTCCTGCTCTCCCTCTCAATGACCCTACTTCTAAGGAGACAGGAGGTGTCGTTCTTAAGGCAGACCCCATTTCTCCCCATGAGGTCTTCTGCTCTCCCTTTCAAAGAGTTTTTTTTAAATATATCACTAACTGTATTTTTTTATTTTTAAAAAAGGAAATAAAAGGCATGAAAAATGCAATTTCAATAAGTTAGAATCAAGCGAAAGCAAAATAGCGATCTCCTAAAGTAGCACAATTTCTACTGAAAATGTTTAAAATTCTTCCCCAACGAAGCATGATAGGTGCAAGAGGGAAGTCCCCCTGCGTCATGTGATAGACTCTGTTGTACTTCATTTTCTTAATGTTTTTAAATAACCCTGGGCCCCCTCCATTTAGAAATGGAGGTGGGCAGGGTTGTCAGGCACCCTGGATTTTAAGGGACAGTCCCATATTCTGCCTCAGAGTGTGGAGGAGTTTTCTTATTTGGGAGTTTTAAAAACGTGACTGGATGACAAACTGCCAGGAGCACTTTTATTGTGTCTTCCTACATGGTAGGGGGTTGGATTGGACTTGTGGTCTTTTCCAACTCTGATTCTATAAAAAAACAGACATGGGACATTGTGGTTACTTTTCTGTGGCTTCATTTACTTCCACCCTGACCACTTTAAGACCCACAATATAAATTCGAAGGAGAGATTGTCTGAAAACTACCCAACTTGCCTCAAGGCAACCTGGTGGTTTATTGTTGTCCATAAACCATATTTGCTCAAACTAAAAGAAATTAAGGTAAACATTGCCCAAAAATAATTACATTTTTGGTTGGTCTCTGACTGAAAATACAATGATCCAACCCATCAAAAAGAACAAGCATAAGGACAGAAAATCACATCCATAGTGGTTCTCTCAGAGGTTGTGTGTGGCGCCCCCACGGGGCTGGTTTTATATCTGTATTTTGTATTTGGTTGCCCTTTACCTGCAAGGCCTTTGTTTCATTGTTCTGCCATGTGGGCACTTAGGGGCGGAGCTGTGTCTTGGCTCCAAACCTGGTGTCACCGCCCTTAACTCCTCCCTTTTCCGGAGATTACCTGAGAGGCAGGACTTTCTTTCTGGTTCATTCCAGAAGAGCACACGGACATAGCAAAGTGGAATCTAAGCCATTGCTGCAACAAAGCATCTTAGTTCACCTACTAAGACTAACCTTCACTCTCAACCGAAGCCTGCAGTACAAAGGAGGATCTGTCCTCAACATAGTTGGTGGATTTTGGGGCTTTACAGGACTTTGTGGGCCTACAAGCCAGAGGGCAACAGGAACCTGGGGTCAAAGAAGGCACAGTCACTCTGCAAACAAAGAGGCAAGTGACCACATCCTTTTTCAAGGACTTCCTTTTGCAACCAACTAAGCATTTTGGGCCACCAGCATTTTTACTGGTTGTTATTCAATAAATCTTGTTTGGTTCACTATTTTGAGTCTAGCACTCATCCTTAAAGATATTCCAGGTCTCCCTGGAATATCTTTATGGGGCGGCTTTTCTCTACCTTCAGGCCCATAGCTTGCAATGTCCATCCTTTTAAAGCCGATTTTTTTGGCCCTGAAGGCAGAAGATTGTGTATAGGCTGTATTATCCTTTTAGAGTCAGTTTTATTCCTCACATAGCTTGGGATAGTTGAGGTATGTGGTATAAGAAATGAACTCATGTTTCCTGGCAGTGAGAGTTCCCATGTTTCAGACAATGGGCTGCTTGGATTGCCTAATATGTGTATTTTGTGTAGTAGGTAAAAGGTCCCTATTTAAGGTTCAAAGGTATATCCATTCATCTTTGGTTATGTGGTGAGTTCTATGAGTCAATTGTGTTGTTCCTTCCCATAATCATAAGTAGGATCTGTAGATAGGATTCTGGAAAATGTCGCTATGTAAAATTGTGTCTTAGAGTGCATTTACACCGCAATATTAATGCCATTTGGCTCCTCACAGAGCAAAGAAATTCTGAGAGGGATCAGAAGAGACAGCTGAATTCACAGATTCCATCCATTAGCAGATGTATGAACAAAGATAAGGGTTTTTTGGACACACTGCATATTTTAACGTACATGTATGCACAGATGTGCATGCAACAAAACTTCTGACTTCCAGAGAACTAACTTTCTAAGCACATTTGTTGCGTTCACACTTCAGAACTACAGACCAGCCCGATAGACCTGTACAATCTTATACACTTGTTTGAAGATTTATGGTCATGTAATAACCTGCATTCCTAATACACTCTGATCCCACTCCCCACATCTATGTAACTGCTAATATACCAGTGCTTTGATATTACTGTCATCAGTGCATCTGAAAAAATGACTCCACAAAACCTATGAGAAATAATGCTAAAATAAATCAGGATTTTTTTCTTTTTACATATCCCTTTCTTCTTTTTATCTCCCATATGCAGGTTTCTTAGGAAAGGGGTTCTCATTGAGTTTCAGTTAGGGAAATTTGTCTCACTGTTCGGTTTTTTGTCCACCTGGCTTGACCTGTTGGTTGCTGTAGATAACGCTCTGTGCTTCTGGAACTTTGGAGTTTACACTGCTGCTTAGGGAACCTGACCTCCTGTAGGCTTTCAACTGTATTATCCACTTCTTTTTCTGAGTTACTGCTTTTATATCTGACTTTGCACTGCCTGGAATTGTACCTCTTGCTTTTGGCTCTGCATATTAAAGCCAGCTCATTTGGGACCTAGAAAGGTCTCCAGTAAACCTTGATACCGTACCTGGTTAATCTCATTGTTTTTCGCCATGAATTCTGATGGATTTTTGTATATGTACCATTACCAATGACAAAAGCTAGAGAGAGTTACTGTGTTTTTCTCCTTACATTTCTAGAACATGGGATCATTTAATTAAGCTGGGTGTAAAGAGACTCAGGAAAGAAAAAGAGAAGTACGGTACTTCTCTTTGTACAATGTTTAACCATGACATTTGCTATCATAAAAGGTACTCACGGCTGCCATGTTAGAGGGTTTCTAAAGGCAATCAGTCAGATTCACAGAGGGTAAAGCTATCTACTGGTTGCAATATTCTTCTATCTAAGCTATTTTCCCATGGAGGAGTTTGCATTGTGACTGTCATTTCCACAGGGCTTTGTTTTGGGCATCCTCTGGTCTCAGGTTGCCAGCATGCATGTCTTTGTTGATAGTGTCCATCCCTCATTTCTTTGGCCGTCCACATGGTCGTCATCTTGCAATCTCCAAACGTAATCCTGTTTGTGCTACTGATGTTAGCTATTGCTCCCACCACTGTCTCAAGCATGGTTGGTGGGGATGAGGGAGAGGGCCTTCCTAATGGTGGCCCCCCACCTCTGGAACACCCTCCCCAGCGAATTAAGACAGGCCCTATCAATCTTCTCTTTTCATAGGGATTTGAAGACCTGGTGGTTTCGTCGGGTCTTCGATAACTATTCGTCTTAGGCCCAAGGCCCCCGGTCATCAGGGAGGGCCCAGTCAGCACCTTACCTGTTCCATGCTCCTCCTCCACTTCATGGTATTGGTCCTGGCCCAGAACTCTCCTCAAAATTGCCAGGTGGCCCTGAAAATAAGTAGCCCCAGGTCCTATCCTGGCAATTAATTAGATCAATTCCTTGCACTTTATTTATTCCCTGGCCTATATTATCACTACATGAGCCCTTTTAAACTGTCCAGCCCCATTGTAAGTAGGGCCATTGGTAATTCATTGTGCACAATGCAATAGTGTGGAATTGGTTTGTGTCAATGCATAAGATTGTGTTTATAGGTTATGTTTATATTTTAATGGCTACTTTGTATGCTTTATGTTTGCCTGAGTCCCCTAGGGGAGATAGAGTGGTATATAAAAAGTTTTATTATTGTTGTTATTGTTATTATTCCCTTCTCATGACATAGCCGTACCGCCGTAGTTTTGCTTCCTGTATTTTTTGCTGATAGCTTTTATTCACAGTCTTTGAGATATGTCATCATTTGGCACATAATCAAGAAGTGTCAAGCCAAGTGTCCATCTGGTCACTTACATATTATATTCTATATTATTTCCATTGTCAGCAATGACGTGAAGTGTGTTGTAGGCTTCTCATAAGCAAGTGGTAAGATATTACAAGAACCGAATGTTGAACTTAAATAGATATTTGATAAGTAGACAGAAGGGCTTCAGTTTTAGGAAAATCTAGACAGCCAGTTTTAAAACATACTTATTTAGGTAAACTCTGGCCTAATTAGAAAAATTAAAATCAAATAATTGCTAGCAGTGTCCAGCAAAATGCTGGAGATATTTACCTGGAAGCAAGTTCCAGTGAGGTTTACCCCCAAGTAAATCTGCAGAAAACTACATCTGTATTGCAAAGTCCTGTATGTACTTATCTGGAAATATCCCACTTATTTAGTGGGGCTAACTCCAGTATAAACAATGCATAGGTTGCTAATATAGAGTTGCAAGGGTCTGAATACATGCTACCACTTTATTTGCAGGTAGATTTGTTCTTTTCAATTACAGAACAAAACAAGCTACTCTGAACTCAAAGCCGCAGGCAAAGTGTTTTGAACAAGCATTTCACAGTGTTGCTGAAGTCAGATGAAACATTGCTCTTATAGGAGAAAGCTGTATTCCAGTATGGCAACATAACAAAACAGAAGGTTTCTAGGTGGCACTTCTATTTGGACAAAGACTTGGGTATACCCAAGAGTGGCAGAAGAAACTGTTGTCTAATAGAAGTTGCTCATAACACTTGAAGAAATCCACAGGAGATTATTAATCTAGCGATTATTATAGACAGAAAAAGTATAAATCCAACCATTTCAGGGCATGATTGAGGAACCAGGAAGGATTTAATTAACTGAACATAACCCGGCATGTAGACCTGGCCTAGGCACATGACCCATAAAAGCTCAATTTAGACCATAGATTTCATGGCAGAGGAAAATTGAGCATGAGTTGAATGTCTATGAAATACCCATGTCTGTAAATGGGAGACATGTCAGATCTGGAATTCTCTCTGGCATCTGTCTTTGATAAATGAAGCAATAAACCTCTGATTCCATCTTCATCTCTGTGCGTCTTGATTGGAAAACACTGGAGCTTGCATGGTGGGAACAAACCATGGGACTCGGGGCAACAGTATTTGCTTTTTCAGATGTAATGTAAAATTATTTCCTATGTATGTTGTATATGATCATATGGCACTGTGAATTAAAAATGAAAAAATAAAGGCGTTATTAAATACTGAACCCTCTTTGTGACTTTTGGCCCACCCTTCTCTCTAATGGCTTCAGAATTCCCACTCTTACAGTATGCCATAAGTCTGATACTTGTGCATTTAGAGAGCTCATTTTTGGCATTATAAAATTAAATAGTACATAAATAATATGTGTACATCTCCACTGCAGAATTAATGTAACTGGACACCACTTTAACTGCCACAGAATCCTGGTATTTGTAATTTGGTAATGCAACAGCACTCTTATGAAAAGAAGGTCAAATGCCTTGTAAAATTACAATTATCTTGACTCCATAGCATCAAACCATGGCAATTAAAGTAGTATCAAGTTATATATATTTACCTTTTTAATAGTCTACTAGCTTAGGTACTTGGCGATGCCTGAGCTAGATATATTGTAACAATAAACATTATTTGTTTTGTATTTTATGAATGGCCCCATTAAAAATGCATAAGGATATGGTTAAACTACAACTCCCATCATCTGTCATTGCCCCCAGACCATGCCAGTATTTAAAGTTGGTCATGGTGGGTATGTGTACCAAGTTTGGTCCAGATCCATCATCAGTGGAGTTCCCAGTGCTCTTTTCATTTAGGAAAAGTAGAACTTCCATCGTCCTCTGGCATTGCCTCCTAAATCTCTCCAGCACTTAAAGTTGGTCATGAGGAAGTCTGTGCTAAATTTGGTCCAGATCCATTGTTGGTTGGAGTCACAGGGCTCTTTGGATGTGGGAGCCATCTTGGAAATCGAATACTAACATAGCCACATACCCACCATGACCAACTTTAAATACTGGCAAATATGTGCAAACATATTTTTAATTTTATTCTAGATTAGCTTTGGTACCCAGCGTTGTCTGGGTTACTTGAAAAAGTCATTTTTTAAATTGTACAAAATTCATAAATTTGTGGATTAAGTACAACTGACATCATGCCAGGTTAACCCTGAGAAACTCCATCAGGGCTTAAAGTTTGTTATGTTGGGCAAGTTTGCTCTAGAACAGGGGTGCTCATTAGGTAGATCACGATCTACTGGTAGATCGCGTAGGGCGTCCTGGTAGATCGTAGGTAGGGCAGGAGGAAGGCTCAGTCCCGCCCCGGAGGCTCCTGACGCTGCCCAAGTGCAGCCGGCCCTGGGTTATCTGAGGCCCTTTCCACAGAGTTGAATAAAATCCCATGTTATCTGCTTTGAATCAGATTATATGGCAGTGTGGACTCAGAAAACCCAGTTCAAAGCAGATCTTGTGTTATATGTTTCACATTTTTGTAGTGGGTAGGAAGATCATTTTGACTTGGTTGTTTTATAAGTAGCCCGCATGCTGAAAAAGTGTGAGCACCCCTGCTCTAGAAGCATCATTGGTGGGGTTCAGTGTGCTCTCTGGCTGCAGAGTAAACTAAAACTCCTACTATTGTGAATCAGTCTCTCAAACCCCTCAAGTAGATTGAGTTAGTCATGGGGTTCTGTGTGCCAAGTTTGGTCCATCATCAGTGGAGGTCACAGTTTCTCTGTTATGGGTGAACTACAACTCTCAAAAAGGAAGATCAATTTTCCCCCAAACCCCACCAGTAATCAAATTTCAGCATATCGGGCATGTGTGACAAGTTTGGTCCGGATCCATTGGTGTTTGGGTTCACAGTGATGTCAGGATGTCGGTGAACTACAACTACCCCAAATCAAAGTGAATTTTCCCCAAAGACCCCCAGTGTTTTTTTTTTGCTGTTCATGGGGGCTCTGTGTGCCAAGTTAGGTCCAATTCCATCTTTGGTGGGGTTTAGAGTGCTCATTGATTGCCGGTGAAATATAAATCCCAGTACCTACAACTCCAAAATGTCTGGGCCAGTTCCCCTCAAAACCCACAAATATTCAAATTTGGGCATATCAGGTATACATGTCAAGTTTGGTCCAGGCCCATCACTGTTTGTGTGCATAGTGCCATCTATATGTAGGTGAATTACAACTCCTATAAATCTCTCCAAAGATCACAAGTATTTCTGTTGGTCATGGGGGTTCTGTGTGCCAAGTTAGTTCCAGATCCATAGTTGGTGAAGTTCAGAGTGCTCTCAGATTACAGGTGAACTATACATTCCAGTACCTATAACTCCTATTTTATTTATTTATTATTCGGCTTCTATGCCGCCACTCCCGGCGGGCTCGGGGAGTGGCCTATAAATCATGGTGAACCTCTCTAGTATGTTAAGTTGATGATCAATTCCTCTGTTTGCTGTGTGCTGTAGAAAATAATCAGAAAGGGTTAAGGGAGAGGCGGTGGGTGGTGTTAAGCACACACTACACCAATGGAGAGATTCAGAAACACATAAAATCTAGGATGAAATTGTCCCCATATGAAAGCCTTCACTTGGGTGGTGGGCAGTATTGTGTTTGTGGAGGACATTGGCAAGGCTCTTGTACATGTTCACAGTGCTCACTATAACCTGCAATGCCATTGGAGGGAGGGCCATTGGTGTCTCCTGAGTAGTGGGAGGTATAGCTTTTTGTGGAGGCAGGAGCTTGTCTGTGTAAGTGGACACTCCAGCCACATCTCTCGGCATTACTTCGCGAACGAAGATTCAGGAAGGACTCATCCCACGCTTTTTACAAGCGCGTTGATGACTAAAAAGGCCAATCTGAGATAGGCAAGTTCGGTTGCAGAAAGCGCAGCAGAAAGTCTCCTGCTGCCAGCCACATACACACATACATACTTTCACTTTTATTATGTGTATAGATAGATATATAGATATAGATGTGTGACATGCTCTGCAGAACTTCCAAAGGTTGCTTGTTACACTATAACACTAAGAGTCCTCCAGCCAGCAAGGCCACCATCAACATACTCAACTAAAAAAAGGAGCAGGATTATTGAAAAAGAACCATACAGAAAATTATATGTTCCCCCAAAGCCAATGGAACATCACAATTTGATGTCTTGACATAACACACCTATACCATTGGCTTTAAAATATGAAGAGCTTGTTTCTCAGCTCTTGCTTTAAGTTTTGATATCTTGCTATATATAGCTCAAAAATCACTCAAAGTACTTATGCTCCCCAGCTCAAGTGGAATATATTTCCCCAAAGAAGTAAAAAAAGAAATGTACAGTCACAATATTTTTCATGAACTGATGTTTCACGTAACCATATGAGCAATGAAAAATAGCTGATGCATGTTTGAAAGTTATAGTTCTGTCAGCGGGGAAACTTGTAATGGCACCGGGAGACCTCTGTAGAATTCTTAGGCGCAATAGATCAAACATCTGTCAACAGCAGCCTTTATGAATGAACTCATTTGAAAATTCAAATATATCTTTTCTCAGGACGGAAACACAGAACAGAAAGGAGGGGGCTGTATGTTTGTTTTTGTTTTTTACAAGGACCATTATGTTTAAACTACTTCTGCCAACCCATACTTACTGGATTGAATGGGACTACCTGAAGAAGAAAAATAGTTGTATGTCCAAGAAAGAGCTCTATAGCAGTATATACTCCCATTCTTAAGCACACTCAAGGGAGTTGAATACATATATTTGGCAGGAATTCACTCCATACGCTTGGCAGTAGCTCTAGTTCTCTAGAAAACAGAGGAAAAAGTCATATCAAGATTTTCTAAGAACACAAATGAAAAAGAAATTAATATCTTGAAGAAGAGGAGAAGTCCCAGCAGACTGGAGAAGGGTAAATGTTGGCCCTATCTTCAAGAAGGGGAAAATTAGGGTGCAAAGAATAACCATTCAGCCAGACTGTTATCACGAGCCCCCGGTGGCATACTGGGTTAAACCCTTGTTTCAGCAGGACTGAAGACCGACAGGTCAGAGGTTCGAATTTGGGGAGAGTGCAGATGAGCTCCCTCTGTCAGCTCCAGCTCTCTATGCGGGGACATGAGAGAAGCCTCCCACAAAGATGGTAAAATATCAAAAACATCTGAGTGTCCCCTGCACAAGGTCCTTGCAGACAGCCAATTCTCTCACATCAGAAGCAACTTGCAGTTTCTCAAGTCGCTCCTGACACGCAAAAAAGCCTGTTATCAATACCAGAAAAAAATGTAGCAGATCATTAAGGAGGCAGTCTGTAATCACTTAGAAAAGAATGCTAAAAGTCAACATGGATTTCTCAAAAACAGTGCTGTTCAACATCTTCATCAACTTAGATCACTGATTCTCAAAGTGGGCGGTACCAGCCCCAGACGGGCGGTGAGGCGATCCAAGGGGGCGGTGGGAGGCTCAGGGGAATTTGGGGGGGGCAGTGAACCCCTTTAAGGGGGCAGTGAACAATTGGCCATTTAGGAGGGGTTACACGGACCCCTTCATTGGCCCCGTCCACTTCGCTTTGATCCCCACACACAGTGCAGTGCGAAGGCTGTAGTGCAAGGATGTCAAGATCCAAATGTCAAGATCTATTTCTCCTAAACTCCACCAATGTTCAAATTTAGGCATAATGAATAGTCTTGCCAAGTTTGGTCCAAAGCCATAGTTGTTTGGGTTCTCAGTTCTCTCCAGATGTAGGTGAACTACATCTCCCCTAAATCACTGCCAATTCTTCCCAAACCCCTCCAATATTTTCTGTTGGTCATGTGGGTTCTCCGTGCCAACTTTGGTCCAGTTCCATAATTTGTGTGAGTCTCAGTGGTCTGTGGAAGTCAGAGCTGAATTGATGGAAGGTACTGCAAATCCCATCATCCGTTGTCCATGCTCCCTCAAACATATTGTTTTTGTGATTAATCACTACGCTTTAATTATGTTCAATTTGTAACAATGAAAATACATCCTGCAGATTAGATATTTGCATTAGAATTTGTAAGAGAAGCAAAATTATTTATGAAGTAGCAACGAAAATATGGTTGGGGGTCACCACTACATGAGGAAACTTATTTAGGGGTCATGGCATTAGAAAGGTTGAGAACCACTGCATTAATACATATATCTTTCTGTTTAATTGCTATTAAATGAAAAAATAATAATTTTTAGGAGGGGGGGCAATGAGTTTTTTTTCTGGAAAGGGGCGGTAGCCAAAAAGGTTTGGGAACCACTGACTCAGATGAAGGTTTAGAGGGCATCCTTGTCAAGTTTGTAGATGGCACCAAATTAGAAGGGATAGCTAATACTCCAGAAGACAGGATCAGAATTCACAATAATCTTGACAGATTAGAGAGCTGGGTCAAAACTAACAAAATGAATTACAACATAGAGAAATGTGAGATACTACACGTAGGTAGAAAAAATAAAATGCAAAGATACAGAATAGTTAAGGCTTGGCTTGACAGCAAAAGATCTTGGATTCTTAGTGGGCAATAAGTTGAACATGTATAACATGTAAAAAGCATGACCACAATTGATATTGACAAGCTGGAAGGTGTCCAGAGAAGGGTGACTAAAATAATCAAAGGTCTGGATACCATGCCTTATGAGGAGTGGCTCAAAGAACTGGGGATATTTAGCCTGCAGAAGAGAAGGTTGAGAGGAGACATGATCACCATGTTGAAATATTTGAAATAAGGAAGAGGAAGCAATGGGTTCAAATTACAGGAAAGGAGATTCCACCTAAACATTAGGAAGCAATAAGACAGTTAAAACAATTAAAGAATTGCAAATTATTTTCACATTTCCTACAAATGATATGGATTCTTCATATGGTCTTATACTATTCTACTGATTTTAGTCAGCTAAATAGTTCATTTTTGTATTATGAAGAAAAAAATATTTAAGTAAAGTAAATAGAGATTGATCCTCATTTATCTCAAAAGCTGAAATCAAAAAAATACTCAAAGTTGTTCACATGTCCAAAGTCATTGTGTTGACAGTAATGTCATATTTGAAGCAGTACCTGAAAGAAGAGGTAGCTTCTCAAGAGAGTATTTTGTTTACATATCCACAAGAGTTCTTTCATATGCACTTGTATCTCATTACTTTGGACTAGTGAAACATTCTATTGTGTGATCATATTTTGCACTACAGCATTAGAGGAGCTTCCTGTTTATCTTAGTATTTCAAATGTAACCACAATGGGTACATTATTGAAGCAATGTGTTGGTTCTGCTCTTTTTGTATTATCATATGACATTGCAGAAAACCAACAGCTAATACTCAATAGCATTGTAATAGGGAGATTAAAACACAAATATTTCCGTTTGCATGACAGAAACATCCCATGTGATTGAAGATAATGGTTTTCATATTAGACCCATTAAAATAATAATAGTCAATCTACATGAAGAGCAAGAATTTATGTTACAGCTTAAAAACACACAACTGTAACTAAAAAGATCAGCATAAGACTTTCCCAATAGCTTGTCTGAAACTGAATTAGATACTCAAATTGGTATATAATTCTTTATAGCCAGCTTTAGGCAACTTATTTGGAGCAAACAAACATCAACATAACAAGCAGTATGATGCAATGATTCGAATGTTGGAATGGTTGAGTAAGGTTCAAATCCTTACTCAACCATCAGAAAGCACTGAGTTACTTTCAGCAAGTCACACTCTCTCAAGCTTAAGATGAAGGCCATGGCAAACCTCCTCTGAATAAATCTTGACAATGATATGTTATGGAGTTGAGATGAAGACACATAAGGACAACAACCACCAGGATCAGTTTTTCTATTCTATCTGAATAAGTTGTAACTGTGCAGGTAATAAACCTGGGTGAAAGCTAAGAGATTGAAACATTGCAAGATGGAGATCTTTCTGGAATTCCCCAAAGAACCAAACCAAATCCTCTTTCCCAATAACAACAACAACACTTACTTACTTAAGTGATCCCTCGTTGTCCGAGTAAGATTGTCCTCCAAGTTTGGTGTCCTGGTTGTGGGTACGTAGGTGACTGTGGAGCCCTATTCAACAACAACAACAACAACAACAACAACTTCTACTACTACTTTTAATTTCCATACCCTGCCACATTCTCCCCGAAGGGACTCGAAGCAGCTTACATGGGGACCACGTCCTCCATACAGCCAAATTTACCAGCTAAAACACAGTTAAAATATAATAACACAGCTAAAAACATAACATATAACATAAACAATCTAATTGAAAGAATTGAAAATGGCAAAGTATAACAAGACTTGCCCACTCAACCACTAAGTACGCAAAAGCACTATCCTTCCCCTAACTCACACCTTCACAACAAACATTAAAGGGCAATCAGTCAGTTCTCCTATCTCACAAAACACATAAGCTATAAGCCTATCATCCACCTACTCATCCTTTTGTCTTAATCCTGGAGCCCATCAGGGTACCCCACCACCCTTTGCCCAAATTTGGGACTCTCATGGGACCCATGTCCCAAAGAGTAAGCTCATTGACTAACCTTTGTTTCCTTGGCCCAGACCCTCCCAGAAGGTGGACACATATGGAGAGCTTTTTATGACAATTTGTTAAAATTCCCGCCAGTCTGCTCAGACAATCAGCAGCCGCGATTCATTTACCTTTAATTTTCCGGCCAGTGGCTGGGAATGGATGAGCTCCTCTTTCCAATGAATCAGCAGATTCTGGAAATGCACCAATCATTGCTGATTGTCATGTTCCCAAATGTGCGTAAATTCCCTATATAATATCCATGTTTATGACTGGAAAACATGTCAGATTTTGAATTTTCACTGCATCCCATGGCATCTGCTCTAACCACTGCTGAATAAAAATTCATGTTCCTATCTTCGACCTTGTGCATGTTCATTGGATCTGTTTGGAGTTCTAGCATAGTGGGGAACCTGAGGCCGGATCCAGACAGGCCTTTATACCATAAGTATCCACGTTAAAATAATATGGATGTTTCTGGGGGCCTGTCCATACCCAGCCCAGAAAGCACGTGCTTTCTGGGGTGGGTTGTCCAGAGTCTGGGTGGGACTAGCCCGAGAGAACATATGGAGGCCCTACCCCTCCCCCCAAGCCCCCAGACTCCTTAGAAAAGTAAGAAAAACTTATGTGGCATCCATTAGAAGCCTCAGTCAGCTCTCCCGGTGTGTAGAAATGATGCGCCAGGAGACTGGGGTGGGGGGAGCGATTTAACCCAGTAAACTGTGGGAATACTGTCTGGACTGCAGTATTCTGTAGTCCAGATTCAGAAATAGTGGATTTAACCTGTGCCTTCCAAGAAGGCACTGAATAAATCCACTATCAAATTAATTCGCTACAAACTAGAACAGCCTGTTCTTTATTCCCACAATAAAGCTCCTGTCTGGACGGGCCCTGAAATTTCAGACAACAAAAAGTAGTAGCAGCAGTAGTAGTAGCTGCATCTTCTATGGGTCTTGGCTACCTTTCTCTTATTAATGCTGTAGATAAAACCTGGCCACCATTCTTTAACTTATTGTACTCTGGCATACATAATCCTATGCATATATTTGCTCAGAACCTTATTTCACTGAATTCCATGGGACTTACTTTATTCGTATCTGTCAATCGAGCAAGTATTGTTTCCTAGGAGTAATCCCAAGACAATCCTGGTGGAATGTATTACTAAATGGAATTACAACCTAACCTGAATAAGAACAGAATAGAATAACACATAAGCCACAATTAGTTGAATTTCAGACCAATGCAGAAACTAATACTAAATGGGGCTAGAACAGGCCTGGGCAAACTTCGCCCCTCCAGGTGTTTTGGACTCCAACTCCCACAATTCCTAACAGCCGAAGTCTGCCCAGGCCTGGGCTAGAAGCTTTCTATGGAAGAGTTTGTAAAAGAAGGGAAGGGAGAGTGCATGAATTCTGTCTTGTAATCATAACAAGAGACTATGGGATGTGGTCAGTGCATATTCCTCTGGACTGTAGGCTCTATTGACAGAGCCCCAACTATGATGAGACACATTATACAATGTACTAAGAAAACAGCTCTGGTTCAGTCTAATGATTAACAGCCTCAACTGATTAAAGCCTTTGGCAATTACTTAGAAGCGACCATAAACCCTGTGACATGCAGGGATTATCTGTTTCCTGTGCTGAAACTTGAGGTACAGTTTGTGTGGGAATTGCAAAGAAGGAGAAAAATCCGTAAGACGCTCAATAGACATTGTGAGGTTCTCTAAGGTCCTGTTGTATCTCTCATTCTTTCATCTATACAAAATTGCAGGATAAGATTGTCCAGTGATTTGCTGTGTGCACTGCTTGCCATCTGTAAAGTGATGATAGCCACCTGTTTTTCCTTTTACTCTGAGCCAGAGGAGACAGCTGTGTCTGAAGTCAGCAAGGGGCTGAATGAGGGTGGACAAAACTAAGGCCAAACTCTGCGATATGCAGGACTCTGAATGCATTAAACACTAAATAGTGGGCAAGTGCTAGGGACTGGGATCTTGATGCCAAGGCAAAGGTTCTTCCTCACCACACTATTTCTTTTTCAGATTCTAGCCTACTCCAAGAAGTTGTTATTTTCCCCAAAAGCTATCATATACTGGCACTTGGAAATATTAGTTGTTTTTTTTCACCCAGAACTGCCAAATCTTCCCAGTCAGCATTGCCTGGGGATATTCACAGCAGGTAATTCTGAGATTTGCAACCCAACAAAATATTTTGCCAACTCTTTGATATACATATATATATCTGTGTAGATTCCTCCAGAGGACAAATAGTAGCTTCAAGGGAAACATCTTCAAATGGCTTCTTCCTGAATGGTCAATCTTCAGTAATGCATATAGGAAAAGATGCAAATAAACATCTTTCATATAATGTACAGCTACAGCCTAATATTTAGCCAGGTTAACATTAGACCCAGGCATGTAGTGGGGGGGGGGGCTTGAGGGGATTCAGCCCCCCGAAATGCTCAGGGTGGTCCATGAGAAGGCCTTACTGGTACATTATTTAAACTGTTATGTTTATTCATATCATGATCTGATCCCCATGCTCAATATATCCCATATGCATGGGGGGATTGGGATAACGATACAAAAGGTAAGGTAGGGTAGACCCTCTCTCACTCAGACCCCCCCCAAAACCAAACTCAGCCCCCCCCCCCGAATCAAAATCCTGGCTACAGCCCTGGTTACACCAGTATAATGTAGTGGTTTGAGCATTGGACGATGACCGTGGAGACCAGAGTTCAAATCCCTGCTTAGCCATGGACATCTACTAGGTGACCTTGGACAAGTCACTCTCTCAGCCTCAGGGAACTCCTCTCTTAACATATCCTGCCAAGAAAATCCCACAACACGCTCATTTGAGGGTCCTATAAATTGGAAATGACTTGAAGGAACACAACAACAAATTAATCCTACATGTATGTCACTCAGACAGAAGGTATTCAATTGAGCATATAGGACAGGGTGGACAAAAAACGTTTTTAAAAGAGAAACAAATTCAAAAGTAGCTGGAAGTAGTTTCTAGTTTTGATAAACTGGATTTTCAAATGTTAAACATTGCAGACTTCTCCAAACCCCCTCCCAGCAGATTGCTGCTGATGAAGGTTTGAGGGAATGGCAAATTCCCATTTTGGGAGGAGACTGCAAAGGTGTTGGGGTCACATGAGCCACCTTGGATTGGACTTTGCCCACCTGCATCTGGAAAGAGCTGCTTGTGTTTAAGGAACCCCTCTCCAAACACTTGCACGAACTGTGTGTACATTGTGGGTGGGCTCACTCAGCTGTGTGAGTAACAGGGACCCAATCCCCCTCCTCCACATGACATGTAGACACAATACAGAGAAAAGACTAATCATGGTGTGAGATCTAGCTGTCCTCAGAGTCAGTGGAACAGGAAAGATCAGACTCCTCCCTGAAAAATCAAACTTACAGAGGTGGCAACTGTTTTCCTGACATTGAATGAAATTTTGTGAATACTTGACAAAACCCAGTAACATTTTTTTATTGTGCTGTTATGAGGAGAGAAGGATAATAATAATAATAATAGCCAGAATAGAAAAAGTTGATGACAAATCCCAAGTGTAGACTCTGCAAGGAAGCAGATGAAACAATAGATCACATCCTCAGCTGCTGCAAGAAGACTGCGCAAACAAACTACAAGCAGAAGGATAACACCATTGCTCAGATGATTCATTGGAACTTGTGCCACAAATACTATCTGCCTGCAACAAAGAACTGGTGGGATCACAAGCCTGAAAAGATTGCAGAAAATGAACATGTCAAACTACTCTGGGACATCTGAATTCAGACTGACAAGAGTTTTGGAGCATAATACTCCTGACCTCATGATCGACAGCAGGATTGAAGAGAAACAACTGGAAAAGCTGAAACAATACGAGGATTTAAAGATCGAACTGCCAAGCCTCTGGCACAAGCCACTCAAGGTGGTCCCAGTGGTGATTAGCACACTGGGCGCAGTGCCTAAAGACCTTGGCATGCACTTAAACACAATCAGCGCTGACATGTCAGCTGCAAAAGGCCACCCTACTGGGATTTGCATGCATTATTCGGGAATGTGGCACAGCTGGCTGGGAGCCAGCGGCATAAGATCTCTACTGACCAGAAGGTCAGGAGTTCGAGGCCTGCCCGGGTTGGGGTGAGCTCTCGACCAATTGTGTAGCTCGTTGTCTGTCTATATATGTTGTATGTCTATGGCATTGAATGTTTGCCTGTATATATGCATTGTGATCTGCCCTGAGGCCCCTGGGGGGTGAGAAGGGCGGAATATAATGATATAAATAAATTCGCCGATACATCACATTGTTCTAGACACTTGGGAAGTGTCCAACGTGTGATCCAATACAACAACCAGGATAGTGATCTTATTTGCTGTGTACTAATCTTGTTGTGTTTATAATAATAATATATTTATTTATAACCTGCCCTATCTCCCCAAGGAGACTCAAGGTGGTTTCCAGCAAACGTAACAAAATGAGAAACATTCAATGCTGGAAAAAAAAAACACCAAATAACAAATCAAAACAATGGACAAAACAATTTTGATATAAATTATAAAACAACTGAAAAATAACCAAGAATTAAACATAAATAGACAATAGCTTATATCTGTATGCCATTCTATGTATTGAATTAATAAGTTTTATTGTTCTAGCCATAGGCCATGACAAATTAAGCGCACATATTAGTGACATCCAAAATACATTCTATGTATTTGAGTTTTGCACCTTAACATTTGAACATCATCAACATTATCAACACTCATTTATTTATTATTTATGTACTATTTTTATATGCCACCCTTCTCAACCCCGAAGGGGACTCAGAGCGGCTTACAGCAAAAACAATACTGCCAGAGTGGCTTACAATGTACATATAACAATATTGCCGGAGTGGCTTACAGCAAACTGAAAAAACAGCAATTAACATTACTGTCATAGCACAACATTAGCACTACACATCAAATTGCACTACAACATATCACAATATTGTTAGCAATATGCATGTAATACAAATATATAAATTATAATATCATGATATAATTATTATATCACATCCACTGAAATTAAAGGGAATCTTAGGTTCTCAATTTTGGCTGAGTTGTGATCAGTATAATTAGTTAACAGTAGTTGAGTGGAACTGACTGATAACAGTTGCCAAGTGTTTTTTGTTGATTAACCTTTTTTTAATTGGCTAGTTCCTATCTGATTTCATAATATCTTGGAAGGAAGGAAGGAAGGAAGGAAGGAAGGAAGGAAGGAAGGAAGGAAGGAAGGAAGGAATAGCATCCTGTTATGCTATTTTGAGATATTATTAGGCAGTAACTATTAAATAAGTCGATTTGAGCTAAACGAACGCCATGCCAGAGAGAGAGAGAGAGAGAGAGAGACAGACAATGCTTACAAAATAAAATAACTTTCTAACATATTGCCAGAATCCAAGAAAATATAAACAGCTATAAAAGTGTGATATTGTCCCATCCTTATTTAAATAACAACCTCGCTGTGTTCAATGCCAAAGATAATTAATATGCTGATATAATCATCCAATTCAGTGATGACTTGTTTGTGTTCTAGCCTTCTAAGACTTGCATATTCTAACTAGTGTTAGAGAAAGATCTGAAAACCTGCTGGCATTTACCGTATGTTTTCAAGAGATGAGTGGATGGACACCCCCTCCCCATGCCTTGACAATAAATGTTTGAAGGACATTAATCAGACTTCCTGCATGATTAATTATCGGAAGCAGGGCTTCCATCATGTCTAGTACTGTACCTTTTAAAAAGAGGGTTGTAGTTTTCCAAGGTCTTTATTTTTCTCTGCCAAAGGGTAGTGGGATCCACCAAACTATAACACCCATGATTCCTTACCATTGAGCTCTGGTAATTAAAATGATGTCAGACTTCATGAACTCTACAGTGTAGATCAGATTAAATTAGAGAGATCGGGATGGCCCCATCCCCGATTGTCTTTTCTAAGCAGGCAAAAACATCCCTCTGCCATCAGGCATTTACAAAGTGATGAGGATCAGGCTTTAAAAGGATTAGGATTTTAAGGTGAGCACAAAGTTTTAACACCTTTTAATGGTTTTAATGACATATATAGGTCTAGTTGGATTCTTTTTTTTAAAAAAAATTGCTCCATTTATATTTCAACACATTGCTTTCAATTACCATTGCTTTATATGTATTGAGAACCGCCTGGAGTCCCTATATCAGGAGGAAGGCAGGATAAAAATAACATATTTGTTATTTTTTAAAAATGCGTTTTAAAGTGGATGTTTTATTGTAAACCCCCGGCAAAAAAATAAGGTAAACAGGTTGCTTTTTAAAATTTCTGTATTTTAATGACATTGTACTATATGGCTGCCATGTTGCATTTCAAATGAACACTGGCACCGGCCATTTTTACTGTAACTGTATTTTAAATTGTTTTGAGCCATCTGAGGGCTCGCACTAAGACTCTAAACTATCTAGTCCGTGAGTTGCTTTTTGCTGACGATGCTGCCCTTATCGCCCATTCAGAAGCAGCCCTGCAGCACCTCACATCCTGCTTTGCAGCAGCTGCAGACCTGTTTGGGCTGGAAGTCAGCCTGAAGAAAATGGAAGTCCCCTACCAGCCCGCACCACAGGAAGAACACCATCATCCCCACGTCAACTTAGGCAATTTTGTGCTTAAGTCCGTTCAGCAGTTCACCTACCTGGGAAGCATAATGTCTTCAGACGCCAAGCTTTGCCCCCAAAAAGAGATATAAGGACTCCCTGAAACAACATCTCAGCCTCGGCCAGATTGATCACTAACAATGGTCCACCTGGCCTCACGTCAGGAGGCATGGAGATGCACTATCCACAATGCTGCGGCCTCTTTTGAGAAGACACACCGAATGAGTCTCGAAGAGAAATGACAACGCAGAAAGAACCGCAACTTGGAAACAACATCACCCAAGGAGACTTTCTGCTGTGCTTTCTGCAACCGAATTTGCCTATCTCAGATTGGCCTTTTTAGTCATCAATGCGCTTGTAGAAAGCGTGGGATGAGTCCTTCCTGTGTTGGATTGTTTTGTTTTATTTTTCATCACAACGCTTAATTCTTTCTCATAAGCTTACTGCTATTACTGTTGCTTTTCTGTGCATTATTTTCATATGTTTGTACTCACCTGAGGCACTGAATGCTTGCCTTTTGTGTGTGTAAACCACCCCGAGTCCCTTCAGGGAGAGAGTGCGGTATAGAAATATTTTTTTATTATATTACTATTTTTAATTACCACTGACTTACAGGATTTGGAGCAATGTGTTCAAATTGCAGGAAAGGAAATTCCACCTGAACATCAGGAAGAAGTTTCTGACCACAAGAAGAGCTGTTCAGCAGCGGAACTCTTTGCCTCAGAGTATGGTTGAAGCTCCTTTCTTGGAGGCTTTTAGACAGAGGCTGGCCATCTGTTGGAGGTTTGTTGATTGTGCTTTTCCTGCGTTGCAGGGGGTTGGACTAGATGGCCCACGTGGCCATCTTGTCCAGTTGTTGTTTATTCATTCAGTCACTTCCGACTCTTCGTGACCTCATGGACCAGCCCATGCCAGAGCTTCCTGTTGGCCGTTGCCACCCCCAGCTCCTTCAAGGTCAAGCTAGTCACTTCAAGGATAACATCCATCCATCTTTCTCTCTTCCTGAGGTTGTTAGGAATGGTGGGAGTTGGAGCCCAAAACACCTGGAGGGAGGGTCAAAATTTGCCTATGCCTTCCCTATATGGAGACGAAGGTGAAAGGTAAAGGCTTCCCCTTGACATGAAGTCTAGTTGAGTCTGACTCTGGGGGTGGTGCTCATCTCCAGTTCTAAGCCAAAGAGCCTGCATTGTCTGTAGACACCTCCAAGGTCATGTGGCTAGCATGACTGCATGGAGAGCTGTTACATTCCCACAGAATCAGTACCTATTGATCTACTCACATTTGCATGTTTTCAAACTGCTAGGTTGGCAGGAGCTGAGGCTAACAGCGGGAGCTTACCCCACTCCCCAGATTCAAACCGCTAACCTTTCATTCCGCAAGTTCCGCAGCTCAGCAGTTTAACCTGCTCCACCATCCAGGGCTCCAAAACACCAGGAGGGACTGAGTTTGCCTATGCCAGCCCTATATGGAGAGGAAGGTAGGATAAAATAAATAAATATTTTTTAAAATATAGATTTTTTTAAAAAATGGGGGGGAAATCTTTTTAGTTGAATTATTTCCCTCTCTAATCTCAGAAAACATCCAGGGCTCTTGTCTGCAAAGAGGCTGCAAAAGACCCCCCTCCCCCCACTTTTCTGCCTTGTTGTCCTCCTGGATAACAAGTTAAACATGAGTCAACAATGTCAAGCAGCGGCAAAACAAGCCCCTGGGATTTTGGCCTGCATTAATAGGAGTCTAGTGTCTAGATCCAGGGAAGCATGTCGCCTCTCTATTCTGCCTTGTTCAGACCACACCTGGAATACTGTGTCCAGTTCTGAGCACTGCAATTGAAGGGTGATGCTGAAAAGCTGGAATGTGCCCAGAGGAGGGTGAACAAAATGATCAAGGGTCTGGAGAACAAACCTTATGAGGAGCGGCTTAAAGAGCTGGGCATATTTAGCCTGCAGAAGAGAAGGCTGAGATGAGACATGATGGTGGCCATGGATAAATATGTGAGAGGAAGTCATAGGGAGGAGGGAGCAAGCTTGTTTTCTGCTGCCCTGGAGACTAGGACGCAGAACAATGGCTTCAAACTACAGGAAAGGAGATTCCAACTGAACATTAGGAAGAACTTCCTGACTGTGAGAGCTGTTCAGCAGTGGAACTTCCTGCCCCGGAGATGGTGGAGGCTCCTTCTTTGGAGGCTTTTAAGCAGAGGCTGGACGGCCATTTGGCTGATGTGCTTTGAATGTGATTCTCCTGCTTCTTGGTAGGGGGGTGGACTGGATGACCCACAAGGTCTCCTGCTAACTTTAGGATTCTATGATTCTATAGAACAGTGTTTCTCAACCTGGGGGGGGGGGGGTCTGGATCCGGGGGAGGGGGGGTGCGAGGGGTTATCAGGGGTGTGTGTCAAAGACCATCAGAAACACAGTATTTTTATTTATTCTGTTGGTCATGGGAGTTTTGTGTGGGAAGTTTGGCCCAGTTCTATCATTGGTGGGGTCCTGAAAGCTCTTTGACTGTAGGTGAACTATAAATCTCAGCAACTACAACTCCCAAATGTATTTTCCTCAAACTCCATCAGTGTTCACATTTGGGCATATTGAGTATTTGTGCTAAGTTTGGTCCAGATCCATCATTGTTTGAGTCCACAGCACTCTCTGGATGTAAGTGAACTACAACTTCAAAACTCAATGCCCACCAAACCCTTCCAGTATTTTCTGTTGATCATGGGCGTTCTGTGTGTCAAATTTGGCTCAATTCCATCGTTGGTGGAGTTCTGAATGCTCTTTGATTGTAGGTGAACTATAAATCCCAGCGAATACAAATGTCAAATCTATTTTCCTCACACTCCACCAGTGGTCACATTTGGGCATATTGAGTATTTGTGCTAAGTTTGGTCCAGATCCATCATTGTTTGAGTCCACAGCACTCTCTGGATGTAGGTGAACTACAACACCAAAACTCAAGGCCAATGCCCACCAAACCCTGCCAATATTTTCTGTTAGTCATGGGCGTTCTGTGTGTCAAGTTTGGCTCAATTCCATCGTTGGTGGAGTTCTGAATGCTCTTTGATTGTAGGTGAACTATAAATCCCAGCAACTACAAATGTCAAATCTATTTTCCTCACACTCCACCGGTGTTCACATTTGGGCATAGTGAGTATTTGTGCCAAGTTTGGTCCAGATCCATAGTTGTTTGGGTTCTCAGTTCTCTCCGGACGTAGGTGAACTACATCTCCCCTAAATCACTGCCAATTCCTCCCAAACCCCTCCAGTATTTTCTGTTGGTCATGTGGGTTCTCTGTGCCAAGTTTGGTCCAGTTCTGTAATTTATGAGGGTCTCAGTGGTCTGTGGAAGTTTGGTCCAGATCCATCATTGATTGAGTCCACTGCACTCTCTGGATGTAGGTGAACTACAACTCCTAAAACTTGAGATCAATGCCCACCAAACCCTTCCAGTTGGTCATGGGAGTTCTCTGTGGGAAGTTTGATTCAATTCCATCGCTGGTGGAGTTCAGAATGCGTTTTGATTGTAGGCGAACTATAAATCCCAGCAACTACAACTCCCAAACGGCAATCTCAATCTCCCCCCAATCCCGCCAGTATTCAAATATGCCAAATTGGGTCCAGTGAATGAATAATATCAGAAATGGACATGACGATTCATAACAGTAACAAAATGATAGCTATGAAGTAGTAAAAGAAAATAACTTTATGGCTGGGGGGGGGGGGGTCACCACAACAGGAGGAACTGTATGAAGGGGCCAGGGCATGAAGAAGGTGGTTGCTATAAGGTTTGGGGAAATCGGGAAGCGCTAGGACCCGGCGGGCTTCTGTCGGGAGGGGGAGTCGAGGAGCTCTTCTATTGCAGAGAAGAGGGCCGCTGCCATTTCCACTCGCGCTCTCCCCGCTTCAAGGGGGCGGACAAGAAGAGGGGGGAAAGAGAAGGAGGGGGAGGAGGAGGGAAAAGAGGGAGGTTACACACAGAGAGCGCCTGCCTGAGCCGAGGCGCTGGGCTGCCAAGACTCACACACCGCCTGCCGCCGCTCCTGCTGCTGTTTCTCCTCTGGGCAAGGGAGCAGAAAGAAAGAAGGAGGGAAAGAAGAGAGAGAGAAAGACTGGAAGCACAGAGCCCCTTCCCCTTCCTTCTCCCTCTATGGCGCAAGGCACGAGACCCAAGAAAGTGTGACCGAGAGGGAGGAAAGGGACGGATCTTAACTTTCGACCCAATGCAAGGGACTCTTTGCAGGCTGGAGATAACTTTCAGTCGGGAGGCTTGAGGGAGAGGGAGGCTGCTGCCGCTGCTGCTGCCAGAGGTGCCTAAAGGTGAGCCTCGGAGAAGAGAGAGAGAGAAAGGGAAGGAAGGAAGAAGGAAGTTTTTGGTTTGGGATTGGCGTGCTCCCTTCCAGCAGTACCTGCGCGATCGAGAGAGGCGGCGAGAAGGGGAGCCCGAGGCGATGATTTGGAAGCGGGTCTGCCGGTGCCGGGGAGGCTTCGGCGGGGACCTGCTTTGCCTGCTGGCCCTCTTGCTGGGCTGCCTGGTGCCCGCCTGCCGGGCCCGCCTCTACACCAACCACTGGGCCGTGCGCATCGCCGGCGGGATCCAAGAAGCCAACCGGATCGCCAGCAAGTACGGCTACGTCAATATCGGGCAGGTAAGGCTCCGCCGGACAGGTATCCACCCCCCCCCCCTCGTGGCACAGTGGGTTAAAACCCTGAGCTTGCTCAACTTGCGAAACGAAAGGTCAGCAATTCGGATCCGGGGAGCGGGGTGAGCTCCCGCTGTCAGCCCCAGCTGCTGCCAACCTAGCAGTTCGGAAACATTCTAATGTGGGTAGATGAATAGGTACCGCTCCTCCAGCGGGAAGGTAACGGCCCTTCATGCAGTCAGTGGCCACATGGCCTTGGGAGGTGTCTGCGGACAACGCCGGTTCTTGCTTAGAAATGGAGATGAGCACCAACTTTCAGAGTCGGACCCGATTGGACTTAATGTCAAAGGGAAAACCTTTACCTACCATAACTTTCCCGCGAGAATAAGAGGGAAGGAATAAAGGAACGCGGGCAGCACGCGTCTTTTTCCTTCTCTCTCTCTCCCCCTCTCCCTCTCTCTTCCCTCCTTGGGGAAGGCGATAAGTAGTCCCCGCAGTCCCTCTCCAGGGCTTCTCATCTTCACCCGCTTCGTGGGTGGGTGGGAAGGAAGGAAGGAAGGAAGGAAAGAAGGAAGGAAGGAAGGAGAGCTTCCCGGCTTTAAGCCGCCTTGAAGTATAGCGGAGTCTCCTTAAGCAGAGGCTGGATGAATCATAGAATCACTGAGTTGTGAAAGACCTCGTGGGCCATCCAGTCCAACCCCCCTGCCAAGAAGCAGGAAAATCACATTCAAAGCTCCCCCGACTGATGGCCATCCAGCCTCTGCTTAAAAGCCTCCAAAGAAGGAGCCTCCACCACACTCCAGGGCAGAGAGTTCCACTGCTGAACAGCTCTCCCAGTCAGGAAGGTCTTCCTAATCAGAATCCTAGAGTTGTGAGAGACCTCGTGGGCCATCCAGTCCAACCCCCCTGCCAAGAAGCAGGAAAATCACATTCAAAGCTCCCCTGACAGATGGCCATCCAGCCTCTGCTTAAAAGCCTCCAAAGAAGGAGCCTCCACCACACTCCAGGGCAGAGAGTTCCACTGCTGAACAGCTCTCCCAGTCAGGAAGGTCTTCCTAATCAGAATCCTAGAGTTGGGAGAGACCTCGTGGGCCATCCAGTCCAACCCCCTGCCAAGAAGCAGGAAAATCACATTCAAAGCACCCCCGACTGATGGCCATCCAGCCTCTGCTTAAAAACCTCCAAAGAAGGAGCCTCCACCACACTCCAGGGCAGAGAGTTCCACTGCTGAACAGCTCTCCCAGTCAGAAAGTTCTTCCTAATCATAGCATCATTGAGTTGGAAGAGACCTTGTGGGCCACCCAGTCCAACCCCCTGCCAAGAAGCAGGAAAATCACATTCAACGCACCCCTGACTGATAGCCATCCAGCCTCTGCTTAAAAGCCTCCAAAGAAGGAGCCTCCACCACACTCCAGGGCAGAGAGAGATTTCCACTGCTGAACAGCTCTTTCGGTCAGGAAGTTCTACCCAATGTTCAGGTGGAATCTCCTTTCCTGTAGTTTGAAGCCATTGCTCCATGTCCTAGTCTCCAGCTTGTTTTCTCTTGCCCTGGATGGTTGGCTATCTCTCCGGGGTGTTTTGATTGAGTCTTTCTGCAGGGCAGAATCAGGTAGCATTGGTCTTTGCCAAGTCAAGGATTCTGGAGAGCAGGCATGGGCCAACTTGGGCCCTCCAGTTGTTTTGGGCTTCAGCTCCTCCGATTCCTAACAGCCTCAGGCCCCTTCTTTTTCACCCACATAAGCACTCCCAACAGATGGCCATTCAGCCTCTACTTTAAAACCTCCGCCACACTCAGAGTTCTTCAACATGTTTAAGTGGAACTGCAACATGTTTAAGTGGAACCTCTTAAGTGGCTGAGGGGGGAAAGGAAAGGGCCCAAGGCCCTTAGGAATTGTGGGAGCTGGAGTCCAAAACACCTGGAGGAAGGGCCCAAGTTTGCTCAGGCCTGCTCTAGAACACAAGCAAAGGACATGGTTATCAATCCATTTCCAGTTTTAACATTTTCCATGTTTAGGTGGGATCTGGAAGGAGAGGCTTGTCTCCTTGAATCCTCGGTTGGGTTTGAGGAGAAAGAGGGGCCTGGATAGCCCTGGGGGGGGGAATAGCTGGGTGTTTTTGGATTTGAGATGGAGAATAGAGGAGCTGTCTGGTTCTGCCCCTGGGACTTGGGATAGAACGAGCTGGGTGTTTTGGGAGAATAGCTGAGGTTTTGGGAGAACTGAGGTGGAGAAGAGAAAGGAGTTGACTGACTCCAGTGGTTCTTCAGTTCTGGGACTTGGCCATTGGGGGCGAATGAGGGGAAGATAGAAAACACAGCGTGGAAGGGATCTGGACTGGATGGAAGGAGACCCTGAAGTGGGACCGAACTGGAGCTGGTGGGAGATCCCAGCAAGAAGGAGGATGAATGTCAGGAAATATCAAGAACTAGAATAAAAGGAGGGGAGTTTGGTTAAATGTGAAGACTTGGTGTTGAACTAGTCGTTCCTCCTCCTCCTCCTCACCTTTTACCTCCTCACCGGAGCCCCCCCAGTGGTTCTCAACCTGGGGGTCCCCTTATGTTTTGGCCTTCAACCCCTGAAATCCTAACCGCTGGTAAACTGGCTGGGATTTCTGGGAGTTGTAGGCCAAAACACCTGGGGACCCACAGGTTGAGAACCACTGGGTTCAACCCTTGTGCCGGCAGCACTGCTGACCCAAAGGTCAGCAGTTGGAATCCGGAAAGAGCGGGTTGAGCTCCCTCTGTCAGCTCCAGCTCCTCGTGCGGGGACATGACAGGAGCCTCCTTCAGGATGGCAAAACATCAAACCTCCAGGCATCCCTGTGCAACATCCCTGCAGGCGGCCAATTCTCTCACACCAGAAGCGACTTGCAGTTTCTCAAGTTGCTCCTGACACGGAAAAAAACAAAACAAAACAAGACCTCCTCACCACAATAAGTTTGGAAAGGGCTTTCCCACAGAGAACTTTGCACCTCCTCCACCTACTGGGTTGCCATAGACTTAGGAGTTTAAAGTTGGAAGAGACCACCAGGGCCACTCAATCAAAGCACTCCCAACAGATGGCCATTCAGCCTCTGCTTAAAACCCCCCCACCACACTCAGAGGCAGCATATTCCACTGCAGAACAGTCCTGACCATCAGGAAGTTGAGTTGGAAACTCTTTTCCTGCCATTTGAATCACCTTCGACTTATGGCGACCCTGTGGATGGGAGAGGCGGGGGACGGGGCCCTACTCAGAAGGGAAGCCAAACTTCTTGCGTGCTGAGGAGGGGGAGGAAAGAGTGAGACCCGCTGCTCCGGGCGGTGGATGGGCTTCTGCCTGTCCGCTTGACTCCCCCATCCTTTGCAAAACACACACGGACGCATCTTGGCTCAATCCTCAGGCTGGAGACTCGCGTGAAGTGTGTGCCTGTGTGGGGAGGGGGGGGGAGGAGGAGGAGGTGCCTCCTGATGCCTTGACTCAACGCCGCTTTGAATGGCTCTCCTCTCCTTGGAGCTTCGCAATGGGATCCCCGAGTCTCATATTCTTAGGAACACTCCTCTTCACGTACGTCAGGACCCACCCGACTAACAGGAAACCAAACGGAGCAGAGCTGGCCTCTGTTTGAACTCAGCCAGCCCTCTTGACCCCCTCCCAGTTTGCTCTCCCACTCCGAAAACTCTCTCCCGCACCGTTTTCCTAAGCCAAAGAGCCTGGCGTTGATGGGATTCCAGTTTTGAGGGCTGGAAGGTTGACAACATATTGACTCCAGAAAGGGGAGCTGAGTGGGGAGCCTTGGGGGGAGACGGTGTGTGTTTGCGGGTGATCCCTGATGTGGTCTCTCTTGGTTTGGCAAGGTGAGTGTGTTTACATCCCAGCCCAAAGATGCATCTACACCAGGCATGGGCAAACTTGGGCCCTCCAGGTGTTTAGGACTTCAACTCCCACAATTCCTAGCAACTACAGGCCCCTTCCTTAAGTGGCTGAGGGAGAAAAGGCTGCTAGGAATTGTGAAGTCCAAAACACATGAAGGACCCAAGTTTGCCCATGCCTTATTTATTTATTTATTTATTTATTTGCTATGCTTCTATACCGCCTCTCTCAGCCCGAACGCGACTCGAGGCGGTGCCCACATATAATACATCAAGTGCCCACATATAATACATCATAATAAGATAAAAACAGTCATATAAAACCATATAAAAATAAACAGTTAAAACTACAAAATACAAATCTCAGCTCCACAGTCTTAAAATCGGTTTCCGTTTCGTCATCATACTAATCCTTTGATCTCGATTAATTAAAGTTCGTCTGCAAATGCCTGCTCGAACAGCCAAGTCTTGACTTTCTTATGAAATGTCAGGAGGGAGGGGGCCGATCTGACCACTGAGAAGGACCTGTCGCTCATCCCCGCCAGATGCGCCAGCAAAGCAGGCGGGACTGAGAGCAGGGCCTGTCTGGATGATCTTAAGCATCTTGATGGTTCATAGGGAGAGATGCGTTTGGACAGTTAAGTTGGACCAGAACCGTTTAGAGCTTTAAAGGCCAAAACCAGCACTTTGAATTGTGCCCGGTAGCAAATTGGTAGCCAGTGGAGCTGGCACAACAGGGGAGTTGTACGCTCCCTGAGTGCCGCTCCTGTTATCAACCTGGCTGCTGTCCGTTGGACCAATTGAAGCTTCTGAGCAGTCTTCAAAGGCAGCCCCACATAGAGAGCATTGCAGTAATCTATATGGGATGTAACCAGAGCATGGACTACCGTGCTCTAGAATGGATGCGACTCTCACGTTCACTGCCATGGCTCAATGATGTGGATTCTGGAAGCTGCAATCATTGCAATGTGTCTGTGTTCTGTGTGTATTTGATATGGCTTCTGGCTAATCAATAAAATTGTTGTTGTTGGAAGCTGTAGCTTTTACAAGGCCTTTAGCTTTCTCTGCCCAAGAGTGTTGGTGCCAAATCTCAACTACAACTCCCAGGATCTCATATCATTGAATCCAGGTGGTTAAAGTGGTGCCAAACTGCATCCATTCTACAGTGCAGCATCCCCCAAAGGCAGCGGAGGGGATGAAGGCACCTCTCACCTAACCAGGTGGGTTTCCTGGTTGTCCTTGGCACTTTTCCTCTGCCTTGAGGCTCAAGCTGGTGCTCTCTCAGTTGAGTCAAAAAACAGGAATGTGATGCAGCTACCCTGATCTTTGCTCTGATTCTCTTCCCAGCTTATGCAGTCCGCTTCTAAGATCGTGGCAATAGTGGAGGATCTCTCTCTCTCTCTCTCTCTCTCTCTCTCTCTCTCTCTCTCTCTCTCTGTGAGTTTATATGAGCAAGCAAGATTTAGGGAAGGAGGAGAGTGTTAGTAGCAGGCTGTGGGATTGCAGTCTGGCCCTTCCCCATGTCCTGAACTCTCCCTGGCGCTTTGCGCAGTGAACTTTCAACTTCACAAATGGAAATGATTTTTTTCCACCACAAGCAGATGGTGTGCGTGCCTCCTCAGGCAAGGGCCAAAAGGGTTTGATTTTGTGTTTTGTCTGGGCCTCAGCCAGCTATCGCAGACAAAAGGAAGATGCAGGATCACCTTTAGCAGGGCTGAGCCCCCAGACTGCCATTCTACCATTCTGGTGAATGGAAGGAGCATCTTTGCCTTAGAACCGTGGTTTCCAACCCCCACTTTTTTTTAACCAGGGACCATTTGACCAAAGAGAACTTGACTAGGGATCACTTTGACCAGGGACCACTCTCCATGGTTCCGGCCCAGCTTACCTGTCCGAACATCTCTCTCTTTACGAACCATCTAGGAATTTAAGATCAACCGGGGAGGCCCTGCTCTCGATCCCGCTTTCCTCGCAGGCACGCTTGGTGGGGATGCAAGATAGGGCCTTCTCAGTGGTGGCCCCTCAGCTGTGGCACTCTTTTTAGATTGGCCCCCTCTCTCCTGTCGTTTCAGAGAAGAGTAAAAACCTGGCTATTTGTGCAAGCCTTTGGAAACATGGTGTAATTGTACAAACATAGAACGATGGAATAATGAATATGGAACAGCTTAGATCAGGGGTGCCCACACTTTTTCAGCACGCGAGCTACTTATAATAAAACCAAGTCAGAAAGATCTACCTACCTCCTCAAGGCTGGAGAGGAGAGGGGCAGAGCTTGGCATAGCCTGGCTCCGCCCCCCTCTGGCTTCAGCTCTACTAGCAGCATCTCCAGGCTTGAGGATGGCAATGCCAAGCCAGCCTTGTGCTAGCTATGCCACCACTGGCTTGGCATTGCCATCCTCAAGCCTGGAGAAGCTGCTGGTAGAGCGGAAGCCAGGGGGGCAGAACCAGGCCATGCCAAGCCCCGCCCCCTCCCCTTTGGCTTTGGAGCTCCCAGCAGCTTCTCCAGGCTTGAGGGTGGCAATGCCAAGCCAGTGGTGACATACCTAGCACAAGGCTGGCTTGGCACTGCCAGCCTCAAGCCTGGAGAAGCTGCTGGGAGTGCCGAAGCTGGGAGAGGGGGCGGGGCTTGGTGCGACCTGGCTCCACCCCCCTGTGAGAAGTGCCCCATCCAGCTGGGATCGACCTCCTTTGGTCCCGGGATCGACTGGTCGATCGCGATCGACTTCCTGGGCAGCCCTGGCTTAGATGAAGTAAATGGATAAGGAGTTGAACCGGTAGACATTGATTATTGTAGTTTTAAGTGGTTTTATATGGATTTTTATTATGTGATTTAACTGTTTTTTAATTGATATGTATGTATATATGATGTAACATTTAATTGTTATCAATCTGTATGCCGCCCTAAGTCGCCTTTGGGCTGAAAACAGCGGGATAAAAATGCAGTAAATAAATAATAATATACAAATACACTTGGGTTCGCTGTAGCTGAAAGGGTTATGAATCAGTTCTTGGTCAACTTTAGATTCAGTCTGGTTATTTGGGGTGCTGATTCAGAAAATTGCATTGGATAGCTCTATTTTCTGATACAGAACATATGCCATCCAGTAGTCGCTATCTGCTTGCTCATAGAAAACCATATTTAATAAGCCTCGACTCTATAAGAAGTTTTTGCAAGACCAGTCACTCTCGTTGCAATGGTTTAGTAATGGTGAGTCAATGGACAACATTGTAGTTCTTGCTAACCACTAGTGGTCTGCAAACCACAGGCTGGGAACCACTGACTTAGAAAGAGGAATGCCTGCCATTGTCCCGTCTTCATGTTTTGGATACTCTACTGCTCTGATCCCAAACTAATTTCCCATGTAGGAGGTCAACTCTTCCCCACTCCTGAGGTGCACTTGCCTATTAAAAGGGAAGCTTTGAAGCCTCTCAAGAATAAGGACAAAGGGCTTTCTCGTCCACTGTTTTTATTGTCACAGTGGTCAGCTACAGTAAACCCAAGTGTAGAACGTGAGCACAACTGCTCCTTCCTCTGAACACCAGCAACTGGTGTTTATAGACATATCCCTTCTGATGCTAGAATTAATCCCTAGCCATCATGACCAAAGAGTTGCATTAGAGGATTTAAAAATGGCTAGAGATGACATATTTTGACAAATGTAGATAAAGGACATTGCAGATACCAGTCCTATGGATACTGGGATCATACTGTGTTAATGTTGATTTTCTGCTATCAGGAGTGGGATTAAATAGCAGCTCCTGTTAAAAGAAACAAAGGCCCCCTTCCACACAGCTGAACAAAATCTTACATTTTCTGCTTTGAACTGGAATATGTGGCAGTATGGACTTGGATAACCCAGTTCAAAGCAGAAATTGTGGGATTTTCTGCCGTGATATTCTGGGTTGTATGGCTGTGTGGAAGGGCCCAGAATGTCCCAAAACCATGAAGCGAGAGATGATGAAGGGTGAAATACTGCTCTGCAGGGGAAAACATCTTGCGTCTGAACTCCACAGATTTAACTTCCAGAAACTGCTTAAACTTAATTCAGTGGCACTTCTATGGAATTTGCATTTTGTATTCCTGGATGGCATTGAGCTTCTTAGATATGAGAGATTCACAATTAGCTTGAATTTGTTTTCAATTGTTGCAAGTTGTTTTGGGTTCCTGTGCCTCGAAGAAGGTGGTGTGTAAATTGATTGAATACCAAACATTAAAATGGATTAAAATAAATTGCACAAGGTAAAGAAACCCGCTGCGCCCTTGGTGGCGCAGTGGGTTGAACCACTGAGTTGCTGAACATGCTGAATGAAAGGTCAGTGGTTCGAATCTGGGGAGTGGGGTGAGCTCCCAGTGTTAGCCCCAGCTTCTGCCAAGCTCACAGTTCAAAAACATGTAAATGTGAGTAGATCAATAGATACTGCTTCTGTGGGAAGGTAATGGTGCTCCATGCAGTCATGCCAGTCACAAGACCTAGGAGGTGTCTACGGACAATGCTGGCTCTTTGGCTTAGAAATGGAGATGAGTACATCCCCCTTCCCCCCAGAAAGTTGGACATGACGAAATGTCAGGGCATACCTTTAAAGAAACACATGCTAGATCAGAGTCGCACTTACAAAAAAAGAAGCTCTGCTGCTACTTTGCCCTTCTATAGTCAAGAAGAGGGAAGAAAATAATAGGATTCCCACTTGTGATATAGTCTCTGTGAGAGCAGATCGCATACTTCACAACACTTAATACTCTTAAGTGAGAAGCATGTTGCCCAATGCATTATGAAGTGACATGCTGAAATAGCATATATCAGGATTTTTCCATTTATTCTTTATTACCAGTACAATATAATGTTTGGTTTTGGATAGCGTACTGTATTATACCAATTAAATGGCGCAGCTTTAACCTTTACAATACAAACCTGATCTGATGCTCTATAAACTCCCAGAATACAGTTGACCTATTGTAAGGCTCCCTCCCTGCTCCTTCCCCAGGGCTCTCAGATCAAAGGGCAGCAACACTTGCTCAGCTGTGGTTTGTGTCATAAAATCAGTTCACACATACTGTACTGTTACAGTGAGTGTTTCAAAAACAGCACATAATAGCTGTTAATCTGGAGAGCACCCTTCATCTTCTATAGAAGTAGGGTGTTAGTGCATAGCTATTATATATATATAAAAAACAACACAATTTACATCACAAAAGTGGGTTTCATTCACTGTAAAACACAGTGGAATGGGATTGATTTACAACTGAAGGCTGGCTTTTAGTGAAGCTACTAAAGTTGATAGTATGTAGAACAGTAAACACAAACATGTCAACACTGAAATGTAAAAACATGCTCACCTTAACTAGAATTGGCATCTAGGTGCCATGTCACATTTTTTTTCTACGTCTCTGCATTATGAGTCATATTGCTTGTTCTTCTGTTTTCATGGCTGGATCACTATAGTTTGAATACAGGCAGTCCCCAAGTTACAAACATTAGACTTACAAATGACCCATAGTTAAGAACAGGGATGAGACAACAGGAAGTGAGAGAAATCTATCTCAAAGAAGGGGAATTCATTGTTGAAAGAGTTATCATGGGGTGAAGGTTTCTCACCAACCCTTGTTTCTACAACAAGCCACGTTTTCCAAAATCCAATTATCATAGGAACAGAAAATGAGGTGAAATTTCTGAACAGGGGCTTAGACAGCAAAACAAACACAACAGGGATGTTAACCCTTCCCTGTGCTATCAAAAGTTCATATATATATTTGGCTGGAGTTGCACTTGAAAAATGTACCCATTCCAGCTTATATACAAATTCAACTTAAGAACAAACCTACATAACCTATCTTGTTCATAACCTGGGGATGGACTGTATATGATACCAAAGATATGCAAAAAATATAGAGCCCTGATAGTTCCATCATAGCCTTTTGTATTGTTTAAGCCAAGGCCATACAGTCTGTGTATTATTTAAGGTTATGGGAGCTAAACCTTTGTGCTGGCAGGACTGCTGACTGAAAGGTCAGTGGTTCGAATCCAGGGAGTGAGTGAGCTACCATCTGTCAGCTCCAGCTTCTCATGTGGGGACATGAGAGAAGCCTCCCACAGAATGGTAAAACATCCGAGCACCCCCTGGGCAATGTCCTTGCAGACGGCCAATTCCCTCACACCAGAAGTGACTTGCACTTTCACAAGTCGCTCCTGACACAGAAAAAAAATCAGGTTATATGAGAAATTGAGTGAAATTGTACAGGCCCTTCCACACAGCCTTATAACCCAGAATATCAAGGCAGATAATCCACAATATCTGCTTTGAACTGGATTATCTTGAGTCCACACTGCCAAAGTAGATAATGTGGGATTTTATACAGCTGTGTGGAGGTGTGTGTGTGTCTAAGACTTCCAGCATATAGTAGCACTATACACCTGTGGAATTAATAAAACACTGCTTAAGATTGAAGATGTGGAACGCAACAGGCACCAGGAAAACAGATTAGCATATCTGCAAGAATAGTACTAAAAGTAAACATTGAGACTGTGATACTGTACACTTATTCGGTTTTCAAAGACCCATATTATTGTAATATCAGATGCGGAACACAAAGTTCAGTTCATGGTCATATATTTGAGAAGCTTCTGGAGAACACTTTGTGAGACCATTGATAGTTGTTGAAAGCTTTTATTGTAACACTAGCCACCCCCTGCCACACGTTGCTATGGCCCAGTCTGTGTATCTGTGTTTTTTGTGTGTACGTGTGTATATATTTGCGTATTAGTGTGTATATATGTATGTTTGCATTTATATACAGTATGTGGTTTTGCACATGTGTTGTAATGTAATTTTAAATTTTTGGCTTTTTAAGTTTCTTCTGCTGTGTTTTTCAGTGTTTTTATGAGTGATGGTCACTTGTTGGCCTGATAGGTATATTGTGTCCAAATTTGGTGACAATTCGTTCAGTGGTTTTTGAGTTACGTTATTCCCACAAACAAACATTACATTTTTATTTATATAGATGTCTCTTAGTTTACAAAAAATAGTCCTATGTTTGCATGTTCAGAAAATTAAACATGGTCAGAAATAAATAAGCTTATATTGTTTGTAGGACCAGTTAATATGGAAGTATGTAAGCATTTGAATCATAACTATTTATTAGACATATAGTTAATCCTCAGTAACACAGTGAACAAAGTTGGTCAATGTCTTGGAACTGGAAGTGACATAGTTTACTTCATACCTATATAGTACGTTGACCACTACATAGAGGATTATTCACTTCTGTCATGACCTAAGAACCCATTTTCTAGGTTCAGTTTTTGCCCTTTGTACTCTATGGAAGAGCAAATACTCCCAAATATATATTTAAACTGTTTTGCTTTTAGGATAAAATAACGATTATTTAGGAATTCTTCTCAACAGATAACAAGGTGGCCGTGTTCACCTTCTGTGTGAGTTTGTACAAGAAATAGTGTGTTAATTTTAGGTATACAATTAATATTGAGTCATCTTATTAAGGATACCACATGCTGTGACTGGAATGTGAAAGCCCTTTGAATGTATTTCTTATAAGACCAATGGATACTTCTACACACAAGTATCACATTTGAAGGGGGAAATACATTAGTGACTATTTCCCCCTTATACATAGTTACTTCCAGTTCAGCCAAATTAGAGTTACTATTTAACTTGAAAGTTTGCATAGTCCTACACAAACAAAGGGTGTTCCTGTAAAAGAGAGCTCTGAAACAGTTTTGTTTTGTTGTTTCATTTCTGTGAGACCCAACACAACAAGTGTTTGTCATAAATGGAAATATTACCTACACGGTCATCTTCCAGGAGTAATTTTTTCAGGAATTGTATAAATATCATTTAAATTTTACTTCATATAAATTTAATTTAATGTATGTATGTACACACACACACACACACACACTTCTTATTCTTAGAAACAAAACATAATTTTCATTAATATCTTCAAGGTATGTGTTTGGGCAGATGTAATGGGAAAAGGTAAAAGTTTCCCCTTGACATTAAGACTAGTCACATCCGAGTCTGGGGGGTGGTGCTCATCTCCATTTCTAAGCCAAAGAGCTGGCATTGTCCGCAGACACCTCCTAGGTCATGTGGCTAGCATGGAGTGCTGTTATCTTCCCACAGAAGCAGTACCTATTAATCTACTCACATTTGCATGTTTTCGAACTGCTAGGTTGGCAGAAGCTGGGGCTAACAATGGGAGCTCACCCTGCTCCCCAGATTTGAACCGCTGACCTTTCAGTCAGCAAGTTCAGCAGCTCAGCGGTTTTACCCACTGCACCACGGGGGGCTCCTATGTAATGTAATGGTAGTGTATAGGTAGTGTGTCTTTTTTAAAAAAGCAACAACAACACAATTTTATTCAATATATGTAACTGCAAATATGTAGCATGTCAGGAAGAGTTTAACATGGTACATATTTTAAGGTGATGTTGGCAATGGCACAGTAACCTTTTTGATATTGAATAGAAGGTAAATTACAGTAAAATTTGGGCATTAGCACCAGTAGTAACTGATGTCCTGTCGGAATGATGGGCCAGAGGACAAAGTAGCATGCAAATTGTATTCCCAAAGGAACACAGAGACACTGTGTTCCAGATGTACTAGAAGTTATGCAACATCACTTCTGGTCAGCATGTTTGTCTTTTGGGGGCAGGTATTTTTAAACTGGGGGAAGATCAGGGAGCTTTTAAGCATGGAGGGGGGATAGATTGGGTGGTTCTTGAGGGTAAGTTAAACCACTATATTTAAGGTCAGTTTTGATGCATTTGGGGTCATTTTAGTTTAATTGGTTTAATTTTTGGTTCCTTTTAATTTAAAATTTTCTTCAGGGGAATTTGGGCTGGGTGTAAAGTGCATTTACACGGCCAATGGGGTGCACTTTCTCCTTTAATTTATTGCAAGCCACTTAAAAAAGGTATAGAGGTACTAGTGTTGGAAGTTGTGGCTTTTACTTCCATTAATCTTTTAAATTATCCAAGATACAAGCAACACACTCACAAAACAGTTCACATGTACATCTCTCCTTTACTTGGTAGGTGATAAGAGTTGGTATTTGTGCTGATGTCCTCCAGTCATATTCTTATTGTGGGTTAAGAAAGTGAAATGCAGGGAAACTATTCCATTATCACTTGTGTGTTAATAGAAAAGTAGAGCCCATTGGCTTTATTCTCCTACTCAGAAATATTTTTAAAATGGCTATGTCAAGACTGGCCAGAGGTTGTTAATGCCACAATTTTCAGCAAGAGTGGCATTAACAACCACTCTGCCCTGGTGGTGAACTCATTTACACTGACCACTTAGGTCAATTCAGAACTGGTTGGGCAGAATCCAACGTCTCTGTGCAGATGATTATATTGCCATTTCTGGAACAGGTTCTGGGCCAAGATGGAGATTATACTAGTATAGTATATAGAGATTATAGTAACATGGAAGGTGGCCTCCTACCATTTCTAGAACTATAGTATCCGAGGCTTGACAGCCGTAGGAGAGTGCATTTTTCCCATTTCTAGGCAAGATGTGCACATCAGCTTCAGAGGCACGCGAGGTGGAAAAAACAAGAACAAAGTGACAGTTAACAGTGGAAGTATTCACTTACTGTCCTTGGGCATTTTTTGGTCAGTTCCCTGTTTGTCAGCACATCAACTTGTTGGGTGTCTACAATGTGCTTCACATGCTGCAGAGCTGTTTTCATCATGTGATGTGGTTTGCCTGTGCCCACACTTCAACTCATTCAGGGGCTTATTTTGCCCCCCCCCCCCAACTTTGTTTGATGTGTTTTATCCTTAACACCCATTGCAGCACACTTTGGCAACATGCATTGCATAGCTGCCACAGTTTGAAGCTAGCTTCAAACTTATGTGGCCAGTGTAGAGAAGCCCTATCTTTGCCCTTGGGAAATAAATGGCATCTGACAAGAGCATACCATAGAATTGTGCTGGAAGATTTAGAAAATGCCTAGTGAGAACATATTTTTTAGAAGCTGATGAGTGAAATTTCAGGTATTGGTCCTATGGATATACAGTAGATGTCCTATTGTATTCAATCTAGGGTGCCACAGGGAAACTTCTATACAACTTGAAGTGAGAACATCTGAACAACTACATGATTTAGTCTTAAAACTTCACCGTGCTGTAATTCATTTATTCACTTATAAATGAAGTTCTCTTTCAGGAAGTACACACTTAGGGCCCTTCCACACAGCCTTATATCCCAGAACATCAAGGCAGAAAATCCCACATTATCTGAGTGTGGACTCAGGTAACCCAGTTCAAAGCTGATGTTGTGGGATTTTCTGCCTTGATATTCTGGGATATAGGGCTGTGCAGAAGGGCCCTTTGTCCGCTAAGAGATTTTCTAATAATCATTACTTCCCATGAATTCTTGTAACTGTTCATATATAAAAAAGAAGTTATTATGAAGACGAAAGCCCAGTTGACTTTGAGTGCTTCCTTGTTCGTATTTTGGAGATAGGGTATAAAAATCTTTGCTTTTATCCACAAGACAGGATGCATTAGATCACGGGTTCTCAAATTTTAAAGCTGCAGAGCCCTTTTTGAAGGAAAGGTTTCTTGTAGGCATGGTTAGGTTCGGTTGGAATCCTCATAATTCAGAATAAATTCAGAAATATTTCCTTTTTGAAGCAATTTCAAAGTTTTTAAGGAAACTGGAAGTCCCTTTGCTCTTCCAAAGCTTTTTCCACCATTTCTCTCACGAATCAGTAGGTGAGCTGGAAATTATTCAGCTTTCCCCCGCTTCTGAAGTTGATTTTATCTGGCAATTTGGCTTTAATGTATTTTAATGTATTTTATCTATATGTATTTTAACTTTTAATGGTTATACGATGTTTTAATTTGTATCAACTGCATTGAATTCTTGCTGTAAGGCTGGTCTGAGTCCCTCTTCGGAGGTGAGAAGATCGAGATATAAATGTTTTAAATTAATAAATAAACAATTCTGTTCCCTGGCCTTGGTACAAGCCAGAGAAGCAGTTTAACCCAATGTGGATGGATTCCCTTCATTTCCTTTCCCTCCTGCCTCACTCTTGGGCGAGAGAAGCAGTTTTAACCAGAGTGGATGGATTTCTTCCCTTTGCTTCCCCCTTCCCCAGCTTCTGGAGTAAAACAACTACTTTCAAAGTAAAGACCACCCAATGAAATAGGAAATGACACTTTGAAACCATTAACGAAGGATTCGGAAGACTCGGAAGTTTTGAAAAGTTTTGAACATTTTTTTCTGTGAAAATTGGAATTGTCTTTAGATCTGAACCACCAGTGCCCCCTACATCCGAAATGGGTTTTGAACCATTTTTAAAAAATCAACCAAGCCTAGTTTCTTGTGGAGCTCCAAGAAACTTTTGGACATGGGCCGCATTGCATTTTAAAATTTGAGAGATGGGCTGGGCAGATAGATGCAGAATATTTGTGTGAACTAATTGGAAAAAAATTCCTATCCATACTGCACATATGCATACTGTACATACATTGTTTGTAGTCAAAGAGAAAGAAAGAGCAATACAATACTTAAAATAAGGAAAGCCCAGTAGGCTGTGTCAGCAAGGGAGAGCAGGGAGGGGGAGAGTTGGCTGCAGGGCTCTGGGGAGCACAGTTTGAGAACCACTGCATTAGACAATACTTCATTCATATTTACTATCAGCTCTGGCAGATCTTCTGTAAGTTGCAGTAATTTCACCTGATTGTGTAATAAAAAATAGGAACATTCAAGTTTATAAATACACATTTGCAAGGCCAACCACTATTGGTTTTTGGTTACGCAAGATGCTTGGTAGGTAGTGTTGCTTCAAATCACCAAATGAGATATCAAACTCTTAAGTTCAATAGAGTTCGCTTACCTACTGCAAACGAAAACAATATTGATACCCTAAAAATGCTGCCTTTGCAATAAACAATGGCAGCATTTTTTTAGCCAATGCAGGACTGCTAAGCAAGTCAGAGTTAGATACAAGACATTTAATAGTCTAGAATTAAAAAAAATATCATGTAACATTGCAGGCTGGTGACCCAAACAGTACAGCATACAGCTTTTGGGTGTATTAAAATTTCCTGATGCTATTCTTTTTAGAAGCAACATGATACAATGACATTTAATTGCCATTGTTTGGAAGCTTTGCCTTCTCTTCAGGCGGGGGAAGATATAGGAGGGGTCTAGCATGATTTATTTCAACTAATTTAAAGATGATCATAATAGATTTGTTACCATGTAGCCCTTTTGCCAGTAGTCTTATTACAGTATTATACTTTTCCTGACCTCCCTTAATTGTTGAGCAATGCTTATGTACCAACTTGTTATAAACAACCCCACTCTATAATAACCTTCTCTGAATGACATTTGCTAAAAACTAGAGGATTACACAATCTCTTTGGAATTCCTATATTCCATGGCAAAATACATTATTGTAGGAGATTTTAATGTATGCTTAGGAGCAGACGATACTTAATTATTCACTTATTTCCATCATATATTGAAACTGAGTTTTGATTGTGGTTTTTCCCAATCCTCTAAAGCGCATGGATAAACTTCGACTCTTCAGGTGTTTTGGACTTCAACTCCGAACAGTCGATAAACTGGTTGGGATTTCTGGGAGTTGAAGTCCAAAACACCTGGAGGGCTGGAGTTTGCCCATGCCTGGTGTAAATATTGTAAATGCAATTACAGAGAGATCCGTTTGGCTCAATTAGCAAAGGTATTTATTAATATTAAACAGTATAACTATTGAGGTCAATCTGGGGAGTATACTGAATTCATCAAATATAGAGAAATTATAATTTATGATTTAGCAATTTAATGACCTGCATGGAAGTACATTATTCACTTTAAGGTTGGCCGTAGTACATAGAAAGACTATTTATCCATAATTTTGACACTAGCATACTCATTATACATTATATCCACCTTCATGTGCAATGTAATTCAAAAATTAAAAATAATCATAATTATTATTATAATAATGTCAGTGCAGTTGGCAATAAGGGAATTAAGTGGATACGAAAAGTTTATTCAACTGCAACCTGCCATCTATTGAGAATTGATGAATGATGGTATTTTGACAGCTTAATCAGCTATCGAATTCATGAATGTATTCAAGTCAATCATATGCTGAATGTTGCAGAAAATTGAACTGAATGTAACAGTGGTCAATAATCTTTTTTTACCAGTTGCAGTGTAATAAAGCTCTAGGTATAAACTCTGCATTACTAGAACCTTTGAAATCTAATACTTACTGGTAGATTCCTCTGCTGGCAGTTGCATTTTCTTTCATTGATTCAACAGAATAGACCCTGAAGTTTGGGACACTGCTGTAATGGTTCCTATATTTTAAAAAGGGATTTCAATTTTGATCTTGAAAATTAGTGACCATTCAGTAAACCTGACACTAAATATCATAACAAGTTGACTGATTGCATACTTGAAGAAGCTATTTTGGCTTATAAATAAGCTGAGTTAAGACAGTGCAGATTGACTATAGATCAGTGCTTTGCTTTAACCATCTAACTGATAATATGCAATCAAATGATAGTGTGTCATATGAGATACTTAGTGACTTGAAGGCAGCATTTGACTCCAAGGCTCTGGGAATAAAGTTATCCCTCATATCTATGGATACAAAGACTTCTTTTCCTGATCAAATGGTGACATAACACAGTGATTCTTAACCTGTGGGCTGTGGACCACCAGAGGTCTGTGAGGACAAAAATCTGGTCCACGAGCCTTCTTCCTCTTTATTTTATTTTATTTTTTTCTGCTCCTCTTGCATTGCCTTCCCTGTCACTGATCATGGCATATATTCTGTATCAGAAATTAGAGCTGTTGTGATCTATCCAATATAATTTTCTGAATCAGCACCCCAGACAGAATCTAAAGTTGACCAAAACCTGATTTGTAACCCTTTTGGTACTAATGTTGGAGAGTGGTCCCTGGTCAAAGTGGTCCTTAGTTAAGTGGTCCCTGGTCAAAATGGTCCCTGGTCAATGTACTCCCTGGTCAAAGTGGTTCCTGGTCAAGTGGTCCCTGGTCAAAAAAAGGTTGGGAACCACTGATATAACAAATCAAGGTTGAAGTTACAGTCTCCTGCTGATGGGCAGCTCACTGATGCTATCCCAGCAACAAAAACGTTAAGCATAGTTTGGTCTCCTTGCTGTTTAATTCATATATCACTGATATTACCAAGCACTGAACATCTCATACTTGCCATGCTCCTAAATGAGCTATGGAAGCTATTTCCTATATGTCAATGATGCCATAATTCTCTCCCAAACAAGAGTTTGATTGAGAATATTATTAAATTGCTTATCTGGATATTGCTTAACCTAGTGGTGAGTTTAAATAAAACTATAGTAATGGTACTTTCTACTCAGCATATATAGTTTATGAATAAAGTCAATTTAGAGTTTTTATTGCAATCTTCCAATATTCAGGGGCATGAGCAGCAAATCAGAAATATATAGTAAAAAACTTCCTAATGTTAGTAGGCTTAGAGTGAGTATGGTCTAGTACAGGGCTGCCCAACAGGCGGCCCGCGGACCGTATACGGCCCCCCAGCCTGTTGGACACGGCCCCCGCTACCCTCTTGCAAGATTTCTTTTTTTAAAAAAAATTGGGAAAAATTTTTTTCCCCAATTTTTTTTTCAAAACAAAAAAATGGCGGCAGGGGGGAGGGGAGGGAGCCAGCGCCTCCTCCTTCGCCCCTCCTCCTTCCCCTCCCGCACCACGGCTCACAATCGGGCCGCGGCGCGTCCGCGAGGAGGAGGAGGGATGAAGGAGGAGGCAGTCAGCTGATTGCCTCCTCCTTCGTCCCTCTTTCCCCGCGCGCGCGCAGGCACCCGGGATCGGGGCAAGGGCGCGGGCGGGGGGAAAGAGGAGGGACAAAGGAGGAGGCAGTCAGCTGATTGCCTTCTCCTTCGTCCCTCTTTCCCCCCACGCGCGCCGGCGCCCGGGATCAGGCAATGGCGCGGGCAGGGGAAAGAGGAGAGGAGGAGGGAGAGTTCTCCTCCTCCTCTTCCACCGGCGCCGTGGCACACGGACAGCAGTGGCGCCCGGGAAAGAGGAGGAGGAGGAGGAGAGTTCTCGCTTCCCCCGCCAGCTATCCAGGCTGGCGGGGAGTTTCCACCCGGCTCCAGCGTCTCTCTGACCAGAGGGGCCGCGAGTGCCGGGCGAAAACCCTTCCCCAAGCCTGGAAGGCTCGTGGGGGAAGCGAGCACCCCTCCAGCCATCAGGGTGCACCTCCTGCACCTCCCGCCTGCACCTCTCCCTGGGAATAAACCGGGACAAGGGTCCCGGTTTATTCCCAGAGAGAGGAGGAGGCAGGAGAATCGCGTTCCCCTCCTCCTTCTCTCTCTGGGAAAAAACCGGGACACTTGTCGGTTTACTCCCAGAGAATGGAGGAGGCGGGGACTCGCATCCCCTCCTCCTCTCCTTAGGCGAGGGGGAGGGGGAAGGTGCGGCCCTGGCACCCTCCTCTCGTCAACCGAGACCCAAACAGGGGTTAATATTAACCCCCGTCTGGGTCTCGATTGGCGGAAGGAGGAGGGCAGGCTGCACCTCCCACCCTCCCCTTGCCATCTGTAACAAATGGGGGTTAATATTAACCCCTGTTTGGGTGACAGATGGCGAGGAGAGGGTGAAAGGTGCTGCCTGCCACCCTCCCCTCGCCATCTCTCACCCAAACGAGGGTTACTATTAACCCCCGTTTGGGTGAGACATGGCAAGGGGAGGGTGAAAGGTGCTGCCTGCCACCCTCCTCTCACCATCTCTCACCCAAACGAGGGTTACTATTAACCCCCATTTGGGTGACAGATGGCGAGGGGAGGGTGGAAGAGTCCCCCGTGGCTCCGCCCTCCTTCCAAAAGCTCATGCCCATGTCAGAAGGGTGCGAAACCGGAGAAGGAGGAGCGGGGGCGTGGTGTGGGGCGGGGCTGGGGCTGGGGCGCAGAGTGGCCCCCCAGGTGATCAGTGACCGGAATTCCGGCCCTTGGGCCGGTAGAAGTTGGACAGCCCTGGTCTAGTATTTTAAGTAGTGGATGATGAGTGTGGAGACCAGGGTTTGAATTCCCAAACAGACTAGGGTGGCAGTGCCTCTGCATAACTATTTTTAAAGCTATTCCAGTTGTGAGTTCACTTTAAGTTTGTCATAAGTTAGAAACAACTTGAAAGTATACAACAACGAACACATGAGTCAAGTTCATCTAGGTTGGTATTGGGCAATGGCAGTGGATGTCAGAGCCAAATTTCATTCTGTGTTATTTCGGTGGGCTGCACCACTTGGAAATTACAACTGGGAGTTCTTTGTATCTGTGACTTATGGTTTTTCATAAGGCTGATTTTGTATGTTTTTGTGGTTTGCAGTAAGTGAGGTGGGAGAGAGGTAAGGGCGTAGTGATTTCCTTTCCCCAATAGTTTTGAAATTAAAAACACCCAGAAAAATGACATTTGAGTAGAATCCAGGAAAACCTTTGGAGACACAGAAAAGTCCTTGTGGATTACATTTCACTTGTGGGTCTACTTCTGCTTTTCATTATCTGACAGCCAGCAATCTGAAAGGTTACAAGTGGTATTTTCCCAGCCCTTGTCTGGATATGCTGAGGATTGAATTTTCTACCTTTAGCGTGCAAATCATGTGCTCTTATTCATAGGACCATGAAATGTAGGAGAATTGTTTAATCAAAATGTAATCATTCTTCAAGAGGTGTGAAATAAATATGATTTTTAGCTTTAATATATAAGAAAAAGAAAAGTTGATGTTTTAGATTTGTATGGATATTATCTTTGAATATAGATAAATAATAAGATTTGTATTCGAGACTATAAGCAACTTATCTTGTTCCACAACTTGTATACTTTGATTCTGTTCTTTCCTGTTGGGCACAAATATTACTTCGGTATAATGTTTAAAATGGCTAGACCCCTTCCAGTCCGGCTTCCGTTCTGGGCATGGGACAGAGACCGTTCTGGTCTCCATCACAGACCTACTCCGTTGCCACTTGGACCGAGGCAGATCGGTGCTGCTCGTGTTATTGGACCTTACGGCAGCATTTGATACTGTTAATTACCAACTTTTGACACACCGCCTGGGACAGCCCTCAACTGGATGTCCTCCTTCCTCCAAAACAGCCATCAGCGAGTGAAGCAGGGGGAGATGGCCTCAGAGGGTTCCCCCTTACAATGCGGGGTCCCTCAGGGGGCCATTCTCTCCCCGCTGTTATTTAACATCTACATGCGACCACTCGCCCAACTGGTATGGAGTTTCGGGCTGGAGTGTCATCAGTACCCCCAGCTGTCTATGGAGGCACAAATTGCTTGTGTCTGCAAGACAGCCTTTTCCCATCTATGGCAAGCAAGACACCTGGCTTCCTACCTATCCCGATGTGACCTAGCCACGGTGATCCAAGCCACGGTCATCTCGAGGCTCGATTACTGTAACTCGCTCTACATTGGCCTTCCTTTGTCGGCGATCCGGAAGCTTAAACTGGTGCAGAACGCGGCAGCCCGCCTCCTGCTGGGAGCTCCTAGAACAGCTCACATAACACCCCTGCTGTGCGAACTGCACTGGCTACCTATTGAATTCTGGATCTCCTTCAAAGTGTTAGTCTTGACTTTCAAGGCCTTACATGGTTTGGGGCCAGTGTACTTGAGGGAGCGGCTTACCCCATATATGCCCAGGAGATCACTGTGCTCAGAGGGTTGTAATCTTCTTGAAGTCCCAGGTGTGAAGTCCTACAGGATGGCCAGTACCTGACAGAGAGCATTCTCGGTGGCTGCACCGACCTTGTGGAACTCTTTGCCGGCCGAGACGTGGGCCCTGCAGGACCTGATGGCAGGGCTTGCAAGACTTGGCTATTTCGGCAAGCATTTGGCGACTGACTAGCACCTGAACATCAAACCTTGCCGCCTCTGTCTGTAGATCGGTTGTATTCCGATCTATGTGATGTTTTATGACATATGTGATTGTTTTTAGGAATGTTTTTATGATGTTTTTAGGCTGTTTGTGTAATTTTATTATGTTGGAAACCGCGCCGAGCCTTGGGGAGGGGTGGTCTAGTAAATCCGAATAATAAATAAAAATAAAATGGGCAAACTATGGCTAGACCAAAATACAGGGAGCACTGAAAACAAAATCAAGTTGTACTGGGTTTGGAATCTGTAGTTACAATCAAGTATATTGTGGATGAGGGGCTTGGTGCATGTAAGGGGAGTTGAAGGAAAGACTGTGTGGACATGCTTAGCCAAACCATAGTTTTACAAAGGTATCTAACAAACTAATTTTCATTTATATCATAATCCTGTGTGTTCATCCTTGGCTGTTAAACCCACTGCATTTGCTAAGACATACTTCTAGGCTTCCTGTTACCTGAGCTCAGGCTGCTCAAGGACATGGGAAGGCAGTTTCCTTCCCTCCATCTTCCGTTTTGTGATGGTCTCCAGCCATGACATGGGCCCTAACTGTCTGCCATTATGTGCAGTGATAGGTGGGGTGACAGGGCACACTGGTAAGGAAAGGGAGAGAAGAAGGGGGATTCCCCTGGTACCCCATTGCCCCAGCTGACATCACTGCACACAACAGTAGACAGGTAGGATATCTGTCATGGTCAGATATTTGTGACACAGTTGGTAGAGGGCACAGTTAGAAAGACTGTCTGAAAGTGCAGAACCATGTTTGGTGAGTGATGGAGGCTCTCTTCCATCTGCAGTGGCGGGGGGAGTTCCTGTGTTGGCCGTAACCAAGACAGATCTGCTGTTGGATACATGGGATTGGCCTGGATTGTGGGTCAGTGTAGATCCCCCTTAAGAGAGGCTGCTAATGTTAATGAACACAAATAAAAATAAAGACATTGGTGAGGGGATTCTTTAGGAAAATGTTGTCATCCTATTTCCATAATATTATACCCAAACATTATTTAAAATTGTTAGAGAACAATCAGTAGACACAGTTTTGGGGATAGTCAGTTTTCTGTAGAAAAGAAAAGAGAATTTTCTATTATGATTTGTGCCCAAGGGCATGAATCCCGCTACAAGATTACTTGGCAGAGTGCATGTTTTATGTTCAAGATTCCACTATGAGAACTGATAGGACTGATAAAGACTCCTGCATGAAGCTATGGTGACCTGCTACCTTTCAGGAAATACTAATCTAGATTAATCAATGGGCCCGATTTAGTAAAGAGGCACTTTTCGGTGGCAAGTCATTCACTATTTTAAATGCACAGGGGAATAAGAAATTACTGTGCATGGGAATAAGGTACATTTTCCTGAACAATTATGTAGGGTCTGGCAATTGGCAGTGGGCATGAGACAAGACACCCCTTCATTCCTGTCTGAACTAAAGGCCTTATCATTTAAAAAGATACATATCATCTAAATAATAATAATAATAGTTTTATTTCTTACCTACCTCTTCTCATGGCTTGAGGAGGGTTACAACATTGCAAAACCCATAATAATTTTAAAACATTCCATAAAATACACATATTAAAACATATTTCCATAAAATACATATTGAAATACACAGATATAAAGTAAAGTGAAAGTTTAAAATTCATCATTGAAACTGGCTAGGTAGGCCTGCTGGAAGAGATAGGTTTTTAGATGGTTTTAAGATTGTGACAGCTGATATCAGGCATGGGCTAGGCCAGTGACAAATGGATGGAGAGTGTTGGAACTAGTTAACACAATGCAGAAAAGGAAATAAATAAATAAATAAAGATACAATTGTAAAATTAAGAACAAGTTTGACCAACATAAACCTAACATATTTCAGTGGAAGACCCCAGGGGCCATCCAGTCCAACCCCCTTCTGTCATGCAGGAAAAACACAATCAAAGCACCCCTAACAGATGGCCATTCAGCCTTAATAACAGTAATAATTATAATAGCAGAAACTCCAGAGGCCATCCAGTCCAACCCACTTCTGCCATGTAAGAAAAACACAATTAAAGCACTTCCAACAAATGGTCACCCAGCCATCATAATAATAGTAATAGCAGCAAAAAAACCCAGAGGCCATCCAGTCCAACCGCCTTCTGCCAAGCAGGAAAAACACAATCAAACCCAACAGATGGCCATCCAGGTGGGGAAAAGGAAAGGCTCTGGATGGCAAGGAATAGAGTCTGGGTGAGGAGGGAGGCAGGGGTGGAAGTGTCTGGGCCCTGGGAGGGTGCTATTGCTGCTGCTCCTGTTATATCCGGCAATTCAAAACTTTATTTTCCCTGTATTTCTCAGGAGAGGGAAAGAGAAGGAGGTGTGAAGCAGCATGGTGCCACAGATCACCTGCAAATTCCCAAGGGCTCCATGGAGCACTCCTGCCTTATACTTTGCCCAGAAACTAATTGGCAGCCAGTGGTAGGGCCGTAGCCAGGATTTTGATGGGGGGCTGAGTTTGGTTCTGGGGCTGAGACTGGGTGGAAGAGTCTTCCCTAGCAACCCTTTTGTATTGTTATCCCAATAACCCCATGAATGTGGGATATAATGAGCATTGTGATCAGATCATGATATGAATAAACAAAACAGATTAAGTAACGTACCAGTCAGGCCTTCTTACGGACCATCCTGAGAATTTCGGGGCTGAAGCCCCTCAGCTATATGCCTGGCCAGTGGAGTGACTTTAGGATAGGTGCAATACCAATTTGGCCGCCATATTTTGAACCAACTGGAGCTTCCGAACTTGGTACAAAGGTAGCCCAATGTAAAGTGCATGAAAGGGGTGCAGCTGGTGTATCAGCATGGATTCTATTTAAAATGATAAAATGCACTATCATCTTCACATCCTCCAAATCTAGAAAGGGGGTGCAGCTGGCTTGACATTTGGAGTTGTTTCCAGCTGAAATATCATGTACAGATTCTAAAAGTTGTCCTTAAAGTTCATCCAGCAGTAGTCTCAGATTTCATAGTCTTTTGGACATGCTGTAAAGCTTTACTTTTTTTCCCTTTGGTTTTTAACAAAACACGAGCTTTGGGACTGAATTCATGCCAAATTTTGTTATTGCCGTTCCAGATTGTCTGAGGAGGTGATGGGAGTAGTTTAGAGCAGTGTTTTTCAACCTTTTTTGGGCCGCGGCACATTTTTTACATTTACAAAATCCTGGGGCACACCACCAACCAAAATGACACAAAATCACACTCTAACACAGTAATACATATAGTTAATATGTTTTTAAATGTATTTATACACTCAGTGTGAAATCTGGGCCTGTTTCGATGAACACAACATATATATGACTTCTTCTCACATATCTATACATGGCTATCATGTCTTCTCTCAGCCTTCTCTTCTTCAGGCTAAACATGCCCAGGTCTTCAAGCCGCTCCTCATAGAGCTTGTTCTCCAGACCTTTGTGAAATTTCACCCTGAATGAAACTTGCTTCTAGTTATCTATGGATGTCATGAAGCTGTTATAAACAGTTCCGGGGGGGGGGGGGGGGAGGCAACTTTTGAAAAATCCAGTAAAATAGTTTTTTAAAAAAACATTTCCAAGCGGAGAGGCCCAATTTGTTTCTTGGAAACCTGTGAGGGGGCTGCTAGGAGGGGGGCGAATGGAAATTTCCCACGGCACACCTGATGATTGCTCATGGCACACTAGTGTGCTACTATCACCCTCCAGGGCACTTGGACACCTCCCTTGATAAACCACACGTTCCACTGAGGTACAACAGGTTTGTTAAGAATAACTGATTATAGGAAAGAGACTAGAAGTCGAGGTAAGATGCCTTTAAAGTGGCACCAGTAAAATAGCAGCCATGTCAATGGTAGCAGCAATTGAATATAATCCCGTGGCGACCAGGGATCAAGCAGGATACAAAGGCAGAGTACTTCTGTAGCAATCAGGAACAAAGCAATAAGGCAGATGGAGGCCCAAGCAGGCTGGGTCCCAAGCAGCCAGCGAGCTGGCAGGTAAAGACTTAAGCAGGAAAGCCGCAAGGCCCGTTCAGGAATCCATGATCTTGAGATGTAATTGTTGGCTCGAGATGGGAAGCCTTGCCAAGACCAAACGGTTATAGGGTTCTAACCCTTTGATCTGTCCGACGCAACTACGTCGAGTGTCATGGTTCCCATGATGGGCTGCAGCTGCTGTTTAGCTGATCTCAGCAGCAAAGGTATGTGAGCCAATTAGTGCCCACATCTGCGAAAAGGAGTTTACCCAAGTTCTGGTTTCCAGCGCCTCTGCTTATCACGGGGAGTAGCAGCCGCGTCCTTGACTGTTTGAACTGGCCTGCTTGGTACTGAGTTCACTTGGGAAAAGCAGACAGGCTTGGAAGATTTCTGAACACGATCATGGCTGCAGTTTGGTTCTGGGGAACTAGGGAAACCGAGGCCTGTGGCCTGACAGGTACGGCACACTGGTTGGGAAACATTGCTTTAGAGTATGTTACAGTATGTTTGCAATTTTTTAAAAAATAAATCTTTATTAGGTTTTCACAAGTCATAGATTAAAAAAATACAGTAGAAAGAATAGAACTGTTAAAACTCATCAGGAAACAAAGAGTCAAGTAAAGCACGTGGTGGTTCAGAGCGACCACCTTCGGTGTGTGTAGATTAAGAGGAAATGAAATAGAAAAGTGGTGCTCTTGAAATGGGAAATAAAGTTGGAGAGCTGTTTGTTTGCAAATTTGAAGGGTATACTGCTCTGTTTTTCTGTGGACCTGTCAAATGTTGGTTTTGACCACATTGGTTGCGACCATATCTTCTTGTAACAATGACATTTATGTCCCCGAGACCATGGAGTTATTTCCTGTTTTTGATCTGCTTCCTTCTGCCTCTGGGTGGATAGAGAGACAAGGAACAGCAGTGAAATGTTGGAGTACAGAGTTGTGTGTATGATGTGGCCTGCTCTGTATTCCTTAAAACACAGTCTATGTTCAGGTACTGTGGAAGACATTGTTCATTACCTGCATTTAAGTAAGATACAATTATCAATCTTGGAGCTAGTCTGACATGAGAAAAGACTCATGTGCTTTGCATACATTTGGTGTAGAATACTTTTGAACTTTTACTTCAGGCAGCAAAATGTGAGGTGTCATTTCTGCAAGCCTTATATCTTTGTTTAGACAAGAAGTGATTTGGTATTAAAATGAAGTTCTGGTTCCAGCATTTCTGGGATGGAATAACCTCTGTATCAGGAGTTATATGACTTTATCTGTTTGGGCTTGTTACTAGGTAGCATTCCTAAAAGGTCTGGTGTCAAGATTTTTCATGCACCATTTACTAGCTTTTGACAGCCAGTTTGCAGCTAGAAGCACTGGCTGTACTCCACCTGCAAGTTGGGATCCACTTTTCATCATGGCAAAACTCTTCTAATGCTGTTGAGGAACATGATTCTTACAAGTATGACCTTTTGAGGGAGTTTTTAAAAACGTTTGTCATTTCAATTATACTTTTTAAAAGATTCATAGGAAATATTGTGGTATATCAAGACAACTGATTATCTTGATCCGGCACAGTCTGGCTTGAGGCCGGGACATGGTACTGAAACAGCCTTGGTCGCCTTGGTAGATGATCTATGCCGGGAGCTCGACAGGGGGAGTGTGTCCCTGTTGGTTCTGCTGGACCTCTCAGCGGCTTTCGATACCGTTGATCACGGTATCCTTCTGGGTCGTCTTGCAGATATGGAGCTTGGGGGACTGCTTTGCAGTGGCTCCAATCCTTTCTGGAAGGTCGTACCCAGAAGGTGTTACTGGGTGACACCTGTTCGGCTCCACAACCTTTATCTTGTGGAGTCCCTCAGGGCTCAGTACTGTCCCCGATGTTATTTAACATCTACATGAACCCTCTGGGAGAGATCATTCGGAGTTTCGGAGTAAGGTGTTATCTGTATGCAGATGACGTCCAGATCTGTCACTCCTTCCCACCTGTCACTAAGGAGGCTGTCCAGACTTTGAACCGGTGCTTGGCTGCTGTGTCAGACTGGATGAGGGCTAGCAAATTGAAACTTAATCCAGACAAGACAGAGGTTCTCCTGGTCAGTCGAAAGGCTGAACAGGGCATAGGGTTACAGCGTGTGTTGGATGGGGTTACACTCCCCCTGAAGACGCAGGTTCGCAGCTTGGGAGTGATCCTGGACTCATCGCTGAACCTGGAACCCCAGGTCTCGGTGGTGGCCAGGGGAGCTTTTGCACAGTTAAGACTCGTGTGCCAGCTGTGCCCGTACCTTGGGAAGTCTGATCTGGCTACGGTCGTCCACGCTCTGGTCACATCCCGAATAGATTACTGCAACGCACTCTACATGGGGCTGCCTTTGAAGACAGTTTGGAAATTACAATTAGTCCAATGGGCAGCAGCCAGATTACTAACTGGAGCTACGTACAGGGAGCATACCACCCCCCTTTTGTGTCAGCTCCACTGGCTGCCTGTCCATTTCCGAGCTCAATTCAAAGTGCTGGTTTTGACCTTTAAAACTCTATACAGTTCTGGCCCAGCTTACTTGTCCAAACGCATCAGCCTCTATGTTCCACCTCATAATTTAAGATCATCCAGGGAGGCCCTGCTCTCGCTCCCGCCAACTGCTCAAACGCAATTGGTGGGGATGAGAGAGAGGGCCTTCTTGGTGGTGGCTCCCCGTCTGTGGACTGTGCTTCCAAGCAACATACGATCAACCCCATCTCTCCTGGCATTCAGGAAAAAAGTGAAATCCTGGCTATGGGACCAGGCGTTTGCACACTAGCACATTGTAGCACTTTGGACTGGATTTGTAATGGCAAGTTGATGGATATGGCTCAATGCTCCTGTTATGGACAAAATTGTTTTATGTTGTTTTATGTATGTTGTGTAATCTGCCCCGAGCCTGCAGGGAGGAGCGGAATATAAAATCAAACAAACAAACAAACAAATAAACAAATAAAAATAAAATACTGTTTTTAACTTAAGAGAATGTGTATGATGTGTTAATGTTAATTGTATTTTAATGTATTGTAATTCTATATGTTTTTGGTTTTATATTGTATTTTACTATGCTGGCATCGAATTGTGCCTTTTGTTAGGCCGCTCTGAGTCCCCCCTCGGGGGTTGAGAAGAGCGGAGTAGAAATGTTGGAAATAAATAAAATAATAAAACCATGGCATACTACAGCTTTTTGAAAAGAGAAGGGAATTTGAATACAGCCATGAAAATTACAGTGTATTCTTGTATCATCTTAAGTCTTATGGCTTTCTCCATTTCCTGTAAACACAGCTTCTTGCCAGAAATATATTTGTGCCTTTCTACCAAGAGTTTCCTGATATGTTGCACATGGGAGAACAGCTTAGTCAAGGACCATAGCCTTAATGCCCCCTGTGATCTTGGATACATCAGCCAAGGGAGTAGATAGTAAGGATTCAGCACATATGTTTCCTCTAAAGTCAGATTATCTGCAAGGCAGAGGCTTTGAAGAAAAGGAACTGTGTTTAAATGCATCTAAGGATGTGCATTTTTAAGGGTTTGGTAGTATTTCTAGTTTGCCTGTTTCTGTTAACCATTTTAAGCACGGAGCAGTCTTTCACTATTGCTTAGGGAGGGTAGTACATTTATCCCAATGAATACTATGTCTCCTTTGAAGTGTGTACAAGTATTTTCCTCTGCAAAGATAGCTGCAGGATGTTGGGTTAAAACACTGGGTACATTTTCAGTGGATTCTATGAACATATGAAAGGTTAATGAGCTGGGTACTCATGTACCCATTGAAATCACCAATACTCTTATTATGTTGCTCATTTCCTCCCATGCCCTGGTCATTTGATGCACAAACTGAGACACTCCGGTTCCCATAGTTCATGTTCCATGAAGCTTGGAAAGGAAATAAATGTCTTTCTTTCTGATGGCCTTCTCCAGTTTGGGACACAGACTTGTCTTTAATTTCTCACCACACTTCAATAGAACTCATTGCAGCATGAAGGACACCCTTTTTTCTCCTAAGTGGAGTGAGCTGGCCTTTTTAAAATCCATGGAGGAAGACATGCTCATTTCTTTTAATACGGAACTTGAGTTCTCAGGAATCCGAAGAATTCATCTGAGGGCACTTCCACACTGCAGTTAAACACATGCTAGAGCAGGTTTTAAAAATGCGCTTCAGCATGCATTTAAGTTCTCAACCAAAAAAACTTGGGCTTTCCCAGTGGGGTGGCTACATGCCATACTGGCAACTACTGGGATAGCACTCAGCACTCCAAAAGCTATCCTAAAAACTTTTTAAAAATGTACCTGGCCACCATTAATATGGTTCTGGAGTCCTCCTAGTGTGTAGAAATGATGTGCCTTGAGATGGGGGGGAGTGATTTTGCTTTCCCCCCCCCACTCCTGGCACATCATTTCAGCAGGACTCCAGGACCACTGTAATGGTGCCTCAGTAAGTTTAAATAAGTTTTTATGGTAGTTTTTTCTAGGTTGTGGGGGTAGAGAGGGTGGCCGCCATCTCGCATCTTTGGCCTCAAGGAGCTCAAAAGGCATGAGATGACAATGGGGAGTCACCCCTGGGTAGTTCTGGTTGGTCCTGAGGTTGAGTCCTCACATGTCCAATATCTAATTAATTCAGGACAAAGCAGGTAAACCATGCTTTGTTCTGAATTATTACGCTTTCACCTGATGTATCATTTGGACACCTCAGGCAAAAGCACAATAGGTTGTCAGGATATGTTTATTCATCTTCCTAAAAGATCTCTAATTTTCATGGCCATTTGTTTCCAAGTGATTAGCTATGATTCTTTTCATTATATCAATCCTGTGCATATTCATGTAGAAATAGACCCCACTGCATTCAACAGGGCTTACTCCCTATTGCATCAATAAGCAACTTTGGTGGATTCCTGGCAACTGCGTAGAATGCCAGAAATGTCCTAAATGTAGGCATGGTTAGGTCCCGTTGGAATCTTCGTAATCTGGATTAAATTCAGATCAAATTCCTTTTTGAAGTGATTTCAAAGTGATTTGGGAACCCGGAAGTATCCTTGCCCTTTCAAAGCCACTGTTGCCATCTTTGTTCCGACTCAGGAAGTGATTCAGAAAAGACCCAGCGTTTGGAGGCAAGCAGTAGCTTGCATGCTGGGATGCCTGCCTCCAGCCAATGAGGGGAAACCACCTCAAGAGGGGTGGGGTTTCGGCACACCAGCCGGGGATGCGAACGGGGTGGGAAAAGGTGCCACACCACCACGTTGTAAGGGAACAACATAACTGGAGAACCTAGTAAAATGCCCCCCCCCCCATGTTTTCCTGCATGGGCTGGGATTTAGAGGAGAAAAGGAAAAGGGAAATGAAGAGAGATAAGGAAAGAGGAGAAGGGAAGGGAGAAAAACAGCAGGAAAATGTCAGTTTAAACCAGTGTGGATGGATCCGTGTCAGTTTAAACCAGTGTGGATGGATTCTTTTCCTTTCTCTTCTGCGTCAGTTTAAATCAGTGTGGATAGTATGGATCTGTGTCAGTTTAAACCAATGTGAATGGATTCCTTTCCTTTCTTTCCTGCATCAGTTTAAAACCAATGTGGATGGGATTGATCCGAGTCAGTTTAAACCAGTGTGGATGGATTCCTTTCCTTTTCCAGCAGTTTTAATGAGAGTGGATGGATTTCTTCCCTTTGCTTCCCCCTCCTCCTTTCTGGAGTAAAACAACTACTTTCAAAGTAAAGACCACCCAATGAAACAGGAAATAACACTTTGAAACCATTAGCAAAAGATTCAGAAGTCTCAGAAATTTTGAAAAGTTTTGAACTTCTTTTTCTGTGATTTGACTTTAGATCCGAACCACCAGCACCCCCTACATCCGAAACGAGTTTTGAACCACTTTTGGGGGGATCAAACAAGCCTACTAAAATGACAGACAAAATAACAGTAGAAATGGCTAGAATTCCATTTCTGAGTTTGAAAAATTGGCATTTTTAAAATGTTAAAGACAGTGTCTGTGTGGGGAACTACAGTCTATTCAAAAGGTTGCATTGTCACTTCTGAAGGCTTCTTCGAGAGGCAATTCACCTCTTTTATGCCAGAGAATTATTTATTATTTATAGCATTTTTACTCCACCCTTCTCAACCCCCGGGGTTGCAGGGAGCAATAAAAAAATTCTTGGGGGTTCAATGTAGCCCCATAATTTTGTTTTAGCTACTTTCACACTTTCTGCTTCATAAACATGAACTCCAGGCAGCTAATAACTCAGAACTCTAAGAAAATGTTAAATATGATTTTAAAAATCTTAGTAGCCAAGAAAAAATAGCGTTTGAAAGTTACTTTTCATAAATGATTAATTAAAATTATATTTTCAAGGTTTCCAAATTAGTTGATTGCTGCTAACATTTCTGAATAACAATTCTTTACTTCCATGTTTCCTGAAAGTATCTTTTAGTTGCTTTAGTTACTGAATGCAATAATATGAGAAATCCAGATTCCAGCATCTGTACCATGCAATGACCTCCAGAAACACTCAGTTAAACAAACATAACTATTAACATATATAAGTAGTAAAAAGCTGTCTTTTTTCTGTTACAAATATAATCAAATTAGTTATATCTTCACCATTGGGGAAAACAAAGCACAGCCAATGGTGAAGGAAATGGTTCTCCACCAACATTTGAGATCCCCAAACAGGACCAAGATAGCTTCTTTGGCTTGTGGTGTAAAGGAGTAAGAGAAAACTGGGTGTAATCCACATACTAATGACACTGAGTTAGCACTCAAGTAAAATGTTTTAGGATTTCAGCACAAGGGGATATTGGGGATTTCAGTGTATGAGAATATTGATACCATTTATTATATACTTTAATATGTCTTTTTTATAATAACTATATTTTCTAAATAATATTTACTCAAGAATAGTTCTTGCTCTGCTAATTCAGTTTAAGTATAATTATTTCTGCACATAGAAAAGATGTAGAAACAAGGTTGAATATTTTATTCCTGCAGTGGTACAGAATTTATATGTTGTTCTTCTTGTAGTGCTTAAACATACTGTGTTTATTTTTCCGGATATATCTGAATATGCATAGGTTTTGCCGGTTTCCGTGCTTAGTTAAACCTGTTTATAGATGGACACATGAACAGACATTGATTCGGTTCAAAATCTGAAAGTGTTGTTATAGTTTTATTGTGATAGCGGTTGACACTGATTGAATGAATGAATGAAGGTGCTGCTGGGATGGCTATTTAACACTTCGCCACATCACCAAGTGAATGAAACTCATTCCTAATAATACTCATGTGTCTAAGTTTTATTATTTCTCAGTAAATTGTATTGAGGTTGGTAGTGATGAAGAATTATTTAATCAACTTCAATTCCGGAGTCAATAAAATGAAAACATTGCTGTTATTTTGACCAGTCATCACTGGATTCAGATTGAAAAGGCAAAATGCACATTAATTTTTTTATTGATGGTGCTATCAAATGTTATGTGGAAGCAGCATCTCTGATGTAGACTCCTGCATCCATTATCATGAAAACTAGAAACTCTTTTAATATACATGCAAAAATGTATTTTATGTTTGAAGCTAAAATAAGCAGAAAGACATCTGACTCCAGAGTCATCAAGATCTCAAATTATTGCTTTCCCACAGAACCAGGTTCCTTTGCTTATATCAATTTAACACTCATTCACTAGGATTAAAAAAGCAACGTAGAACTGAATGAGTATATGAGTACGTTGTTGAATGTTATAAAGTTCCATGTCAAGTGTGTTCTATCATCCTGAATTCAAGGGGACAGTTTGATTGTCTCAAGATTTTTACAAAGCAAGTGACTGAAATTTGCTTGGGTGGCAAACGCTGCAGATCGCAATGTAATAGAACACCTATGTTATAGATCTAATTCTGTTTTGAGTTTGCAATAAAATGTGATTCTACGAAAGTACAGTGTCCCTGATATGTCGGGATTAACGGCATTGATTTTAGTTATTTCTGATTCACACAAAAACAGAATGGACATAATACAGCAAGTATTTTATTGGTAAAGATAAAGAAGCAATTACAATACATCTTATACATTTTAGTTATTACTATATAGTTCTGGAGGTGAACAACAAGAATAAAAACAAGAATTCCTATTCCAGAGATTTTTTTTTTGGATAACAGTAAATAGCTATATTCCATACCTACTTAGACTATTCTAGAAAAAAATCATTTAAAAAGTGTAGGTCTTAATAACATAACAATTATTAATTTATTTATTTATTTACTTCACTTGTATACTGCTTTTCTCCCCCCAGCGGGGGACTCAAAGTGGTTCCCAATATAATTATGGCAAAATTTAATGCCTCACATACAGAAACCTAATATAACAATAATAACATACAATTATCAATTAAATCACAAAACATTACATCATTTAACATTAAAACATGGAATTAAAACATATCAATATAAACATTAATATCACACAATCCAACAATCGTAGTCCAGGGCATTCCAAGTATCATCTCTATTTCACACAAACTCTGATCATTTCTTGTACTGCTTACTACCCAAAGGCTTGGTCCCATAGCCAAGTTTTTATTTTTCTTCTGAAGGCCCGGGGGGAGGGTCCTGATCAAATTTTGTTGGGGAGAGAGTTCCATAGCCGAGGAGCCACCACTGAGAAGGCCCTGTCTCTCGTCCCCATCAATCACACTTGCGAGGGAGGTGGAACTGAGAGCAGGTCCTCCCCAGATAATCTTAATGTCTGAGATGGTTCATAGAACGAGATATGTTTGACAGGTAAGATGGGCCAGAACCATTTAGGGCTTTATAGGCTAAAGCCAGCACTTTGATTTGTGCTTGGTGGTAGACTGGCAGTCAGTGGAGCTGGCGTAACACAGGGATTGTATGCTATCTATTCTCCTGCTCCAGTGAGTAATCTGGCTGCCGCCCGCTGGACCAATTAAAGCTTCTGAACAATCTTCACAGGCAACCTCACATAGAGTGCATTGTAGTAGTCTTTACAGATGTAACCAGAGTGTGGACAATAGAGGGATGTAGGAAATTAACATCTCCAATCTATAGCTCCAGCCATATACAAACCGACTAAATAACTGTATATTTTGCAACTCTGTTTTTCTATCCATATGCCCTTGATTTGCAGCATGTTTCCTATCTGGCACACTTCTAAGGTTTTTCCCCCCATCTTAGTGATGGATATGATTTCTTAAGAACTGTATACCATACTGAGCTTCTTTTTTTTGCCTTAGTCTGCTTTGCCATTTTTGACAAATGTGCAATCTTTGCTTTTGTTGCCAACTTCTAGAGTTCTCTGAAGATGCTGTGGGTAGGTTTCGACTCAATTCTTCTTTCAGTCATCAAGTCACTTTTATTCTGTGAAAATGAGTGTCACTTTTGCCCAAACTAGATATGACATCCAATCATACTGAAGGTAAAGAATCGGATTTTAAAGCTTAAAGGGACATTGGGTGTGGATTTGACAGCTTTCAAACACATTTCTCTGTGCAACTAAACTCCAAAACCCGAAGTGTGTTTCATCCATATAAAAGCTCTGAGAGATAGGCAGTAGCTTAACATTATCCTGTTTTTAAGAGTTCCGTTCCCTTCATACTTTTGCATTTAAAATTGGGCCCACTTTTCAATTTGATTGGGATGCTTCTATGTTTAGAAATATAGGACTGCAACCATATAGTACAGACCTCAGCTTCCATTTCCTATGAAATATGGGGAAGTACATATTCTGCATGCTGTTAAATATTGTCAAATCATAATCACCTATAGTTTTGCTATATGCTTGGCTATACACACATTAGAAAACAGACTTTCCCTGCCTACAGACTTAGTATGTAAGAGATTATATAAAGAGGGGTGGGGGGCATAGAGAAAAAGGCATGAAACTCCCAATCAGATTTGCTGGAAGATCCATTACCAGATGGCTGGTCAGTCAGGGTGTCTTATTCTAAGTGTCTTATGTCCTATGTCCCGTGTGTATTCTAGGATGCATACTATTTTCATGTGTTTTGGCCAATCTGAAGGCTGCTTGCCTGTGGAAAGGGCAGAACATCACCTAAGTAAGTACTCCTGGAATAGGTTTCAATTAGAGTTGCCTGGGGCCCCATCTACACAACCATATAATCCAGTTTCTGAATCCAGACTATCTGTTTTGAACTGGATTGTATTGCAGCGTAGACTCTCATATTCCAGTTCAAATCAGATAATCTGGATTCAGAAACTGGATAATATGGCAGCATAGATCCAACCTGGGGAGTAGGTAAGTAGGACCTAGCATTACGTTCTGTTGGATGGAAACAATTCAAGGAGAAAGTTAAGTCAATGAATCTTAAGAAGCCAGATGAAATAATGGCTGATAGATATATCATTTTAGGATTTTTGTAAGGATTATTAAGAGAAGGCACCTGAAATTATTTGGATACGCTAAGTATCAGTTTGATCTGCTATGATTATAGCTTATCCTGTTGCATCAATCTTTTCTTTCACTACATATTCTCCAACAAATAAATTGGACTGACTCAATATTTGGCCATAAAATCATGCTGTGGTGATGTCTCTAAATTCCCAGCATTTTCTGAGGACGACACTTATTTTGTAATGAGAGGATTTCAACACAATTCCTTCTGAGCTGATTCTGTAACATGACATGTTATTTTGGATGGATAAGCTACATTGCTAAATCTCACATCCCTTCTGTGTTATTTTCATTCCTAGGCACACATTCCAGAGAGGTTAACATTCACATCTGTACCAGATACATGTCTGGAAATCTGGGCTTTCATTGCAACTCTCAAAAATTTACTTTGGAAAGGTCATACTGAGGCAAAGTGGAGTCTGCATCGAATTAATTATGGAGTTGTGTTTTTAATTCTTTTTTAAAATGTCATGTTTGATAAACACCCAATCTTCTTTAACCTGTGGCACATTCTTTTCCATTAGATTTTCCTGTAACTGAAACTACTAAAAACTTCACTTATCAACTTGCAGTTACAAGAGGAACTTGCAATGAAGAATTGCAGTGTGGACGCCCTCCTTTCAAAAAATTTCATAAAGCCTGCAAGTTGTGCAATCTTCTTTTGCAACTCACACTTACACTGATCTTCTATTTTCCCATTTCTACATCCATTCCACAATCATGGTTAGCTCAGATTTCACCTATCTCCAATCCCAGTGTAATATGCTCTCCAGTACATCATTTTGCTCTCCATATAAATTCAAAACTTGTACCCCTGTTAGATGGCTACATAGAAAAGAACAAAAAGCTTGAGCTCTGGGAGGTGCAGAAAAGTATTTATCAGAGAATTTGGTTAGTCATTCCTCTATTACTTTTAGAAAGACACGATATGTATGGAACAGTAAGCAGTGAAAATCATGTATATGGAACCATAGAATCATAGTTGGAAGATTGCCATGCAGAAACTCAATCAAAGTATTCTAGACCAGTGTTTCCCAACCAGTGTGCCGTGGCACATTAGTGTGCCGTGAGCGATCATCAGGTGTGCTGTGGGAAATTGGAACCTCCAATACCCTTTCTTCCCCCTCCTGCCAAACACTTTTTCTTCTCCACTCAAGCTCCCTTCTTCCCAGCCTCGCTCTGCTTGCTTTGCTTTGCTTTGCTCACGCTGCCGCTTCTGCGGGAGGGGGAAGGGAGGAAGACGTGACCCGTGCGGGCACTACTGCACAGACTCGCCCCACGTCTTCCTCCCTCCCCTCCACAGTGCTCTCCGGATATAGGTGAACTACAACTCCAAAACTCAAGGTCAATGCTCACCAAACTCTTACAGTATTTTCTCTTGGTTGTGGTAGTTCTGTGTGGGAAATTTTATTCCATTCCATCATTGGTGGAGTTCAGAATGCTCTTTGATTGTGGGTGAACTATAACTCCCAGCTGTTGAGCAAGACCTTCGTGTGTGTCTTTCTGCCATTCCTGCCAGGATATCTATGTTGTGTTCATCGAAATAGGCCCAGGTTTCAGACTAAGTGTATAAATACATTTAAAAACATATTAACTATATGCATTACTGTGTTAGAGTGTCATTTTGTGTCATTTTGATTGGTGGTGTGCCCCAGGATTTTGTAAATGTAAAAAATGTGCCGCGGCTCAAAAAAGATGGAAAAACACTGACAAATGACCATCCAGCCTCTGTTTTTTTAAAAAAACCCAGAGAAGGAGACTCCACTGAAGAAGCATGTTCCACTTCCAAACAGCTCTTATTGTCAGGAAATTCTTTCTTATGTTTAGGTGAAATCTTTTTCCCTGCAATTTGAATCAATTGGGCACATCCATTATCCTTGTACCTACTATCTAGTGCTTGCCAAGAGGAAAGCCTTCGTGGAAGGGGAATGAAGGGAAATAAGTACAAAATTTTTACCAGACAGGGCAAAACTGAGGGAGAGACAGGGTGAAGGAAGGTGTTTATTTATTCAGGATACAGCTAAAATGCAATTAAAAACACAAAGTTTAAAAACTTGGCATTATGCTAAATGTCCTTTAACCAGAAGCTGGCCTTGGAGTGCCTTTGGTGTCACTGTGAGAAGGTCCTCCATTGTGCACGTGGCAGGACTCAGGCTGCATTGTAGTAGGTTATTTGTGGTTTGCTCGTCTCCACACTCTTATGTTGTGGACTCCAGTTTGTGGCCCCATTTCTTAAGGTTAGCTCAGCATCTCATGGTGTCAGACTGTAGCCTGTTCAGTGCCTTCAAGGTTGCCCAGTCTTCTGTGTGCCCAGTAGGGAGTTTCTCATCCACTCTTTGCCATTGATCAAGGTGCTGGGTTTTAACTTGCCACTTTTGGATTCTCGCTTGCTGAAACGTTCCTACGAGTATCTCTCTCTCAATTTTAGGAAGTTGTTTCTTGAGTCATAGTATTAACAGATTTGTTTTAGTCATCTGAGAATATACCATGAGGGGAAACTGGAATCATTATTGAAGCATATGAATTCTAGACATGACAGTTATGTCAGATTGCTCTTTGGCAAATATTAATCTGCCCTTTGAAGAGGTGTCTTTTATCAGTGACACTGCACTTGATGCTTAACTATATTTGCAGATTCAGCATCTTCAAAGTGCTAATGGAATGGAGCAAAAGATATCCACGAAGCCAAATGAAATGCATACTCGGAGGCTTACTTAGCAGTATGTCCTTGTTTCAGACCAATTGCTTTGATTCAAACTGATCGGGTTTCATACACATAACTCCATTGTAGGATATGGAGAAATCCTAGAGTCTGCCACATGTTCATTAAGAGGAGAGATTAGTATTTATTTCACAGTTGATTGAGATGATTATATTTTCTTCATCTATGTTACAGAAGAGAAATGTAAAAACTGTGGTGAAATATTATGAACATGTAATTATAGAAGGGCATTTTTCTGCTCTGCTCCTCCCTGTGCCCCCTAATTATTGAGGTAATATATCACGTTGATAAAATAAATCAAATAAATGGAATATAATTTTATATTTTGCCAGTGATATTCAGAATTAAGCAATACAAAGTAAGGGTCTGCACAATGAGATATATTGTTTATTCAGTTTATTTTACAGCAATCTTTGTGCTTACGACTGGTTCTGCTTTACTTTGGGTTGTTTTAAGGAGACCTGTTTTGCCTAGGATGACAGGCAAAGTTTCCTTTAAAAAATATTGCATACAGTATTGATTATAATGAAGGAACCAACATTTCGGCAAGGGCTTTACTTTATAGGAGAACTGGAAGGAATTTTCAAATTTAAGAATTCTGTGTGAGTGGATGAAAACTGCAAAATGAGAGAGGAAGGGAAGGAGAGAGAGAGAGAGAGAGAGAGAGAGAGAGAGAGAGAGAGAGAGAGAGAGATGGAAGAGAGCCATATTGGTATTTTTTTAAATTATTCAATAATCTCATCACCTGTCTCTGTTTTCTAGAAAGTTTGTTGCAGGCACATCTCACGTTGCCATTCTATTGTTTTATTCTAGGTAGAAGTGAAATTTAACTCAAACATGAAATATTACATGAAATGTAGTACTTTTGCATACTACATTTCAGTGTTTGTATGCACGAGAGAGAAGTTAACATAGTCATACACAAAGAAAGTAGATGCCAAATCACACTGATAGTGTAATTGAGATGCACAGGCCCAGATTTAATACTTGATCTAAATCTAATGGGGCTAGGGACAGAATTAGAGATATGAGAGATGACTAATAACTGCAGTTGGTCTTTCACATTTGTGGATTTATCTTTTGTGGATTTGATTATTTGCAGATTGGATTAAAATAGTCTTTCTAAAGAATTTCGGTTCTCCAGTGCAACTTTATGATCAACTTCTGGTGGAGGTTGAACATGAAGTTGCATGAAAGATCTACCGATTCCTAGAAGTCTTCCAGTAGGTAAACAAATAGTTATTTATTCACCTTTTTCCCATGTTTATAGGGGTCCTTTGACCTTAATTCTAGTAAATGTGAAGTACTGACTGTAACATTTACTAAAAGAATAAACAACAGGAAGAGCAAACAAATATGGAAACACAAAGGATCATATTTACAGATCCAGTGGTGAGTGAGCACCACTCACGCTTAGTTGGAATAGAAAAGAACACAGCTCTAGTGGTTACAACTGAATAGACTTGGTTCACCGCATGGAATTGGTCCAGCTTCCTATCACCCCCTTTATTAGTTGGCATGCTTTCTTAGCAATGATAATCCATTCATCTAGCCTCTTGCTGTTACTGCTGGAAGACTTGGAAGTGAAACAGAGCTATGTATTCCCATATCTGGGATATACAATATATACGTTGGGTGCACAGACCCCAGATACTTCAAGTGCTTTCTAGCCTCCTATGCAAAACCTACCCAGAATTGTGACAAGCAGTATTAGTAACATATTAGCACTACTTATATATTAATTCCAACAACAACAACAGTAACAGGCCCAAATGAAGAAGGGGTGGATAAGAACATTAGTCAAATCCATGTAATTGTCAGCATGGTGGTTGAAGTCTCTCTTTGTTCCAAATCCCTAGCTACTGCTTCGGGTTGTCTGATATTCCTTCTCCAAACTAGCACTCAGGAAAGCACCGTGGGCTTCTTGGTAAGATAAATGGCCATGGAGCTTGGAACACAGCATCTGATCTCAGTTTTGCTTGTAACTGCATTCTGCAAATTGGTCTTCCTGGTGAGTTGGGGAATATGCTTTGAGAAAGAATTTTAGGAATGATTGAAATGGGCTACAGCAAGAAGATTTCACAGTTACCACACAAACAACTCTACAGCTTTGTCAGTGTGGCCAGTCATAGGTGGGTCAATTTGCATAAGGACAGTGAAAACATATCAGTTCAATGTCTCATCAGGAACGCTCACCAAGAGAACTGCGGTAGGGCTGCTTAGGTTAGACATCTGGGTTGGAAAGCCACATTTCTCACTATTAGAAAAGTACACAGGCTTCCCTTTTGTCTGCCCCTTTTATGCAAAGTTTGGGGTGGTTCAGAACTGTACTAATTGGCTAGGAAAAAAGTATAAAAACCCAATTTGCAGGTCCAAAATTGGCACAATGCTTTAGGAGCAGTTGACTGTTCTTTGAACTGCTTCAACCACGACTTCCTTTGCTTTGGATGTTTCCTTTAATGTTCTTTTATGTTATTGCTCTGATCTTCTCTAAATAATTTGGTTAAACTGAGCAGCAGTGTTATGATTTGTAAATTAATAAATAGTCAGAGGAACAGGAAAATAAATAATGAGCAAGGAAGCAAGGAGCACTGGGATGTTGAGGTGGCAGGAAGAAGAGTCTGAGGACCCTTCCACACAGTCACATAACCCAGAATATCAAGCCAGATAATCACACTGGATGCTTTGAACTGGGTTATCTGAGTCCACACTGCCATATAATCCAGTTCAGTGTGAATGTTATACAGTTGTGTGGAAGGGGTCAGAGAATCACTGAGTTGGAAAAGAACACAAGGGCTATCCTGTAGTTCAATCCACTGCCTGCAGAAACACACAACTCATGTAAGATGCCCATCCAACCTGTGTTTTAAAAATGAAAGTCCATCACACTCCAGGCAGTCTGTCCCACTATCAAACAGCTCTTACAGGCAAATGGCTCTTCCTAATGTTTAATGTTCATCAAAGTATCATTGGTGAAATGTCAGCTAAGGGCTCTGAGGGCCCTTAGCTGATAATTCCATTAACAAGTCTGTGGTGAACTGTTAGCAAAAAGTACAATTTTGAAAGCTCTATATACGCTGAGACAATGTCTTCTTATGTACTCAATCATATTAGTAATTGGTGATTAAACACAGAATTTCTGAAGACATGGATATGATAATTTTTCATTCTTTAAACTCCCCCCCCCCTCCACACCCCAAATCCAGCAGCAACGGCATTACCTGTTTCAAATGAGATATTCATTCTTTACTGTTGAAAACAACGTCCAGTGCTGTATGAACTAGGAAATGTTTCCTCTATAAAAAGCAACAAAAAGTGAGGACTGGGCCTTTTATGTTTGATTTCCATCCATCACCTCCCAATTACTGTTTGTCAGTCAAAGAAAGCTGCTCCTTGATTGCCCATTTACCAGACTTTGCTAAAGCTATTAACGCACCTATTACAATTATTGCTTTCAGTCACCTATCAATTCTGAAGAAGCTGGTAGTGATAGAGAGAGAAAATACAACTGAATAACATCACTGAATAACTAGTGTATCACTTGTGCCTGTCTGCACAAAATAATAACTTTCAAAACAGAAGCACTGCCAAAAATTGTCACATTAAACCAAATATAATGTGCAGTTCCAGCAATGTCATGTGTGTGAATGAAAGCCAGGGTCCAGCCCAGGTTCAACGTGTCTTATGATGGACATGCTACCAGAGATCTTTGCTCAAGATTCAGGAAACGTAAGTGTGAATATCCAGGTGTAAAGCATTTTGATTCTGAAAGGACACAGCTTTTCCAACATGAGTGTATTTCCATCAAACCCTGTGACCCAACTGTGCATGAGAACAGAGAAAACTTCAGGATCTATAGTCTTGACAGCTTGACACTGTGGGCACTTCCAGACAGCCCCTTTAATGCAGGAGGTCCTGTAATTAAAAAGGGGCTGTCTAGATGATGTCCTAGGCAAACATGAATTAATTCACCACAAACCAGGAAAATCCGAAAATGGCAAATTAATTTGTTAGTGGGTTTAATCCTCACCTTCTTGGAAGGCACAGGATAAATCCACTACTTCTGATGTCTGGACTGCTCCTGCAAATGTTCTGGACTTTTGAGGGAGCAGTCCAGATAGTAGTCCTGTGGTTTTCCAAGCTAAATTAGCCTGGAAAATTGTAAGGACACCAATCCCCACCCCAAAAGCCCGTTTCAAAGTAAAAGAATTTACCCAGCCTCCATTAGAGCGGTTCCATAGCTCTACTGGCAAATAGAAATGATGCACCAGGAGAACGGGGGTGGAGGAGAAGGAGTGATTCCCCCCCCCTTCTTTTGACATGTTATTTCTATGTGTCAGAAGAGCTCGAGCACCGCTCTAATGGAGGCCAGGTAAATTCTTTTACTTTGAAAGGGGCTTTTGCTTTTGGGGAGGGGGTTTGGATGGCCAGGTGTTTTCCTGGACAGATCTGGGAGCACATCTGGACACCCGCCTCAGAAAGCACATGCTTTCTGAGGAATGCATAAATTAGGACCTGGGAGCATTCACATTTTAAAAATCCAAATGTCCCCAGGATAAATAGCTGTGTGGAAGTGCCCTGCATGGTCTTAATTTAGAAGGCATTAGAAGGCATTATCACATTTACCTCCAGCACCATCTTCCAAATTCCATGACTACACAATGGGAATTCTGTGACTATCCCTGGATGCTTCCAAGCAGTAGACAGTGGGGAAGGAGGAGCTAGAAATATTTCATGTTTTTAAAAGAATAAATACCTGTTTTCAATAATTTTATAAAATCTATTTTGGTTTTTAATCTTCTAAAGCATTCCTTTAGGTTTAGGTTTCAGTTTGAAAATACTCTTTCTGACTATTTTATATGTGTGTGTGTGTATAAAGAAACTTCACGCACACACAGCCATGGACAATCTGTCGCAACACAGTAAGTCTTAAAGAGCCAAACCAGGTAGTAAGTCAAACACAGTTTATTTAAAAACAGCTCAGTCAACTCAAAAAATGGCAAAAAGAGCCAGAAACACTTTAACTTCAGTGTGAATGGCGAAACAAATAAAAAACAATGACCAAAGAGTCAAAGAGTCAATAGAACATAAAATTTGGATTATATCTCTGGAAAACCCACATTAAATCCCAAAGGAAATCACTACACAAAGGAAAAAGCACTCGTCAATCATGCCGATGTCGTCGTCTGTCACACCTCAAAGGCCTCAGGCATCACTTCTGCTTGAGAACAGTTGTTACCAAAGGCTTCAGGCATCATTGGTGCTTGAGCAAAGTTCCAGCCAAGGCAACCAGAGTATACTTTCCAAGCCAGCTTGCCTTGCTTCAAACCCTGCCTCGGCCTCCCATGCCATTCCCATGAGAAAGTCCAGGGATGCTAGCAAAGCACTGACTTCAAGGCTGTACCATCCTAAACTCCCTGATAACAAGAGCGGGCTGGGCGAGCCGAGAGGTCGACTCCTCTCACCCCAGATGTTTCTGGCTAATGAGCATTGCATTCCTAAAGGACTGAGTTCACAAAACATTCAAGGGATCATCAATCTTAAGCTTTTGACGTCCGACGCAACTGTGAAACCCTATATCTATCCTGCAAGCCCCCAAACCTTCGTCTTGTACCAACGTCACGCTTGGGTGAAGATCCTGCAACTAAGGCCTCCGGCCTATGCCAGCGTTGCCGGTCAGCCTGCCCCGGGCTGACTAGATCCGTGCTCCCGTTTGTCGCCGAAGCCTTGGGTTTGGACTCTGAAAGACCTTGCCAGCTACTGAACTCTTTGCTTTGACTCCTAGAAGTATCCTACCTTCAGCTTGCCCTGCTTTCGGATCCTGAAGGACTATTGCAGTTATTGGACTCTTTGCTTCTAAATCAAGCATCCTTGCCTCATTGCTGCGGCAGGGGTTCCTCTAAAGACTCTGTGCCTTTTTGAACCAACCTTTCCTGCCTAATTGCTGCGGCAGGAGTTCCTGTGGAAATACTCTTTTACCTTTTGAACTCTTTGCATTTTTAAACCACGCATCCCAGCCTCTTTGCCTCGGCTGGGATTGCTAGAGACTTTGCATCCGGCTTGTTTTCCCGTTTGCCGCTTGTGCTCCTTTATACTACAGAGCACCCTTGCCTTGCTGATTCCTGATTGCCGCTAGTTGGGGCACTGCAAGGATTGCCTCCAACCTTCTCCTATATTTACCTGCTTTCAATAAAACCCGTTGTACCTTCGTTGCTGTGTGGTTTATCCAGGGAGGTCAAGTGGCCAAGACCCTAGGGGGTGATATCGTCAAATGGGAGGAGCAGCCAAAAGTGAAGAGACGTCAGAAGAAGCCAATGATCAAATACGGGAAACCAGCAAACCCTCGCTGAATCAAGTCAACGCCAGCAAGAGAGAAGTGGCAGAAGCGATACACCCAACCAGGTCAATCACGAAGCAGGCAACGTTCTAAAGAGAGTTCTAAACACAGGAACCAGGAAAATCACAGCATATAGGACAAGACCCGGGCACCCAGCAACTCCTTGCTAACTGCAAAGAACCCCAGATTCCAAGCCCCTTTTTATTCACAAATCTTCATCGGAGCTGGAACTAGCCAATACCCTCTCATTAGTGCTTTCAGCTGTGATGGCAGCCCCAGGTGTAGCCCATTGCCTCCCTCTCCAATCTCTCCATCTCCTGTCAAGACTTAACTCCCCCCAGGATGAAGCCTGATCTTCAGAACTCCAATTCCCATCCCTGGGTACCCCCCCCCCAACGTATCACTACTTGTTGTCTCTGCACAACCATCATGTACCTTTTAAAAATGTTTTTAATTGTTAATTTGTTATTATATGGTTTGGGGGGGGTTGCCTTGTTGCTTGTGTTGTATTAAGGGCAGAGACTGCCTGTGTAAACCATCCCCAGTCGCCTTCGGGCTGAGAGGGGCAGTATAGAAATGTGACAAATAAATAAATACCTCCTGCACTCTAGTCCAGTCCATCCCACTAGAACCATCCTCAGAATTCCCAGCCACACTTCCCATAGTTGATTCCTCACTGACAGACCCATCATCCCCAGAGAAACCCTCAAAAGAGTCTTCGTCAGTAGATTCTCCAAGTATTTGCCGGATCCTTTTCCTTTGTTGCTCTTCGTCTGATTCCTGCTCACGAGTAACCCACTTTCCCATCCTAGCTTCCAATTCCATACTCTCAGTGCTACTTAAAGGCTCATCTACAACACAAACCATACACTCAGCCTCAAGGCACTTCCACACAGCAATATAACCCAGAATATCAAGGCAGAAAATCCCACAATATTTGCTTTGAACTGGGTTTTCTGAGTCCACATTGCCATATATTCCAGATTTTATTCAGCTGTGTGGAAGGGGCCTCGGACAAAGAGGAAGACCATGGCAAACACATTCTGAATAACTTTTTTCCAAGGAAACCTCATGATAGGTTTATCTTCAGATCACCCTAAATCAGAAGTGACTTGAAGGCACATAACAAAAATGTATACTTGTGTGTGTGAAAGAGTAGAGTTCTTTTTATTTGCAGAACATAATGAATTTGGAAACTTTAATAAATTGATTTCTGATGTGGTTACCTTGCAGATTTATAGTAACTCTAATTGCGAGGGTGAGGTAATATGTTTCTCATTAAAGTATAGAACCCCTTTGATCTTGACTAATTAAAGAAAGGCACTCAGGAGGACATTGTATTGTACTGAATATTTTGGCTTAATAACTACAGTATGTGAAAAATAGACTTGGAGCAAGCACACATTCCTTACTTTGCCCAAATGTTCTTGTATCACAGCAGATTTGTTTCAAATAGAGGACAAAATCTGAAAAGATATTATTACAAATGGTCTCTGTCAGTGCTAAGTACATATATATAAATTCTCAATAATTTTAACAGTCAGCTGGTTAGCACATGGATGGGAGGTAGTCAACAAATACCAGAGTCCTTAGGAAGGGCAAAGGAATTGGCAAACCCACCCCTGGGTATCCGTTGGCTAAGAAAACTATGTGTAATTCATGGGATCAGTAAGTGACTTGAAGGCATGCACACAAAAATGGAAAGAATGTTTTACTAGTGGTTCTTTAAGGACCTCATCAGACTGGCAGAGGGAAAGAGGGGGAAAGTATGGGACAGCAGAGGGAACCATCTTACTCTGTTCTCTCCCGTCAAGGTCTGTCTTCTGCCATCCCACATCCATCTTTTCCCCAGTGTGCCATTAGGAATAACACCCAACCCCTCCAAAGATACTCTGGGCTCCATTTCTGTACACTGCTGAAACAAAGCTCCATGGAATCCTACTGGAAGTTGCTTTCAATCATGTGATGGACTCCATGGGATTCCGTTTTAGCATTGTAGAGAAACAGGGGGCGGACTCAGAGAAGACCGTGTCTGATAAGGTTGTAAGATAGTGCCTTAGGAAATGATTTTTCGTGGAGTAAATAAGTGGTTCTCAACCTGTGGGTCCCCAGATGTTTTGGCCTTCAACTCACAGAAATCCTAACATCTGGTAAACTGGCTGGGATTTCTGGGGGTTGTAGACCAAAACACCTAGGGACCCACAGGTTGAGGACCACTGGAGTAGATAGACATTACAAACTCTTTGCATATTTTAGGCCATCTATGGACCCTTCCGCACAGGCCCTATATCCCGGGATCTGATCTCATGTTTTCATTTTATGCCAGATTATCTGGCAGTGCAGACTCATATAATCTAGTTTACAGCAGAAAACCTGGGATCCGATCCTGGGATGTAGGGCCTATCTTGAAGGGCCCTGTATTGTCTTACACATAAATAAGAAAAATATATAGCTTCAGGAGATAATGAGAATATTTAACCTTACTCCACAGCACCCCCTATGCAACTCCAAAACTCTTTGCTTCAGGGAGCAGGAAAATCATTGGAATTTGTATTGTATTTATTTTTCTGGACAGCAAATAGAGCTGTAAAGAAGAATGGAGTTGTAATAATCTGGTAGTCAGCTGCCACCATAGTTTTGACTTTGTGCACATTAATAAAAACACCTGGCTGCTTAGGAGTTCTTCCTGGTTTATCTCCAGAAGATTTAAGAATTATTTTGGTAAAGTGTATTCAGGGGCGGACTAAGGTAATTTTAAATGGTAAGCGAACAGTATTTTGGCGCCCCCCAACCAATCACTCATACACACACACACACACACACACATGGATGGGGTGCATAGACCAATTTTGGCCCTCCTGGAATTTTGGACTTCCTACTGGCTGTTTGGAATTGTGGGAGTTGAAGTCCAAAACACATGGAGGGCCGAAGTTGGCCTATGCCATACACACACACCATCCTTCCTTCCTTCCTTCTCACCCTTTTCCCTGCTCTATTCCTATTCTCTTTGTGTGTGTGTGTGTGTGTATATATATATATATATATATATATATATATATATATATTCCCCTTCCTTCCTTCTCATCCTTCCTTCCTCCTCACCCTTTTCCTTGCCCTTCCTAATCTCGTTCCCTTTCTTACCCTTTTCCCTCCTCTCTTCCTATTCTCTTTTTGTGTGTATGTATGTATATGTGTGTATCAGGTCTAGGCTAATTTCGGCCCTCCTTCCAGATGTTCTGGACTTCAACTTCCAGAATTCCTAACAGCCAGAATTGTGGGAGCTGAAGTCCAGAACACCTGGAAGGAGGGCTGAAATTATGCTGGCCAAAGCTAGAGTTGAGTTCCATAGGATATCACACTAAATTCCTTAATATTCTATACATTGGATATCATGATAATACATGGAACCTATCAAATAGATGCTTGTGTGTGTGATAATTACAAATATCAAAAGCCAGATCACTCAACACTTAAAAATTATTATTATTAGAGGTAATATATTCCCACCATCCATAAGACAAGTGTATGGGTTTATGCTGCCTAAACTAGAGTTGAGTTCCATAGGATATCACACTAAATTCCTTAATATTCTATACATTGGATATCATGATAATACATGGAACCTATCAAATAGATGCTTGTGTGTGTGATAATTACAAATATCAAAAGCCAGATCACTCAACACTTAAAAAATAATTATTATTAGAGGTAATATATTCCCACCATCCATAAGACAAGTGTATGGGTTTATGCTGCCTAAACTAGAGTTGAGTTCCATAGGATATCACACTAAATTCCTTAATATTCTATACATTGGATATCATGATAATACATGGAACCTATCAAATAGATGCTTGTGTGTGTGATAATTACAAATATCAAAAAGCCAGATCACTCAACACTTAAAAAAATAATTATTATTAGAGGTAATATATTCCCACCATCCATAAGACAAGTGTATGGGTTTATGCTGCCTAAACTAGAGTTGAGTTCCATAGGATATCACACTAAATTCCTTAATATTCTATACATTGGATATCATGATAATACATGGAACCTATCAAATAGATGCTTGTGTGTGTGGTAATTACAAATATCAAAAAGCCAGATCACTCAACATTTAAAAAATAATTATTATTAGAGGTAATATATTCCCACCATCCATAAGAGGAGGGTTGAGTTACAGTGAAGGTGTTATATGTGTTCCTAAGCATCCCACCATTGTTAAGCTAACACACAGGTGAGTAGACTTAGCAACTGTGTCTTACCTTTTCCCGGGCCTCACTCCCGGAGGTGGCAGGGCAGCTGTCGTCCTTCTCCGGCCCTGCACCTAAGGCCAAGCTCGAGCTAAAAAGAGAGCCCGCTCAGCCCCGGGAAGGTGGAAGGTCCCAGCAGGGAGGAGGCACCCTGGATGGGAGTTTGCCCTGAGTAGGCAGCAGCAGGCCAGGGAGGCAGGCCCTCCCCACGGCATTGGGGCCTCTGGCGGCCTGCATCCGGAGGCGCCTCCAGCCCTCGGGGCTGGCGAGTTGCGGCTCCGCCTTCGCGCCACACTAGCCGAACGGGCCTGTAGCAATGGCGCTGCATGTGCTGCACCTGGCGGCTGCGGCCAAATGCGCCCTTAGCCATGGCCAGATACGCCCCCAGATAAGTGGCGCCCTGAGGCAGCCGCCTCCCTTGGCCTCCAGTAAGATCCGCCTCTGAGTGTATTGGAATATAGTAGGAATAGATATTAACCAGGCAAGCCTATGATACAGCAGCTACAATTTAAGAAAATAGATCTACTATGAACAAGCAACTGTAGGCTGAGATATAATGAAACCTAAGAATCATTCTGTCATAATCGCTCTTGCTAAATTAGTTGTTCTTCATATTCATCTGTGTTTTGAAGTAAGAAGATTTAAAGATGTGACTGCAGGAATTATAAAGCAATATTTAATCTCTCATTGACAAACTTTCTACTTCCTATTTTTCATGAAAAGATTGATCATTTCAAGTAATTGATTCTTCAGCACCACCAACCCCTCATCTGAAATTCCACTAAAAATATTCTTTGTGATACTTTGTTGAATTTGATGCCGTGAAGTAATAGTTTAAGTGACAGAATATAATGCATTTACAGCAAATTTCCTTAAGCTTACTAGATTGAATGTTTTTAAATAACCATATTGCTATTTGATGATTTTTATATTTGCCTTGTGAAGACTGTTTGGATATAGATTTGGTACAAAATTACTTAAAATGCTGCATATAAATTAAACATTAAAAAGGTAGATACAGACAGAATAAGCAGCTCAATTATAATCCTTGGTTATGCAGCTCCTGCCTCGAGGACAGTCCATCCATTTCATATCATGTGTCGCCTTTTGAAAGATGAGCACCAGGTTCAAGTAACGTTTCAGCAAGGCAGGAAATTGCATAATTTATAGACCTTATAAAAAACCCCCCGAATAACAGACAAACTGTGTTTCATAAATCTCTCTCTTTCTCTTGTCCCCTCCCCATATCTTTTCTTTCTCTACAGATTGGAGCATTGAAGGATTACTACCACTTCTACCATAGTAGAACGATTAAAAGGTCAGTTCTCTCAAGTAGAGGTACTCACAGCTTCATTTCAATGGAACCAAAGGTAAGATAATACAGCAAGTCAATCACATAAGATGCAAGCGGCTGCATTTTTAATTTGAAACTTTATGCCAGGAGATGTTTACCTGGTTGGCATCTAAAATTACAAGAGCTGACATATCATCTGTTCATCAGACTTCTGCTTCACATTAGGCTGGGAGGAAGACAATAATGTATTATTAACAAGGAAGCTGTCCCAATGCTATGATATCCAGAATCATTTATGGGAATAGCACATGTATCTGGTGATCAGTGTGTCATCCCTGACTAATTTAAGCAGGCCCAAATTAACAGAACAACTCTTTTTGTAAGCAGTGACCCCTTTCTTAGAATGAAGAAATGTATCTTGTGACAATAGTCAGTACTGCTGTACCATTACAAGTAAATGCAGTTTCATAGCAACTGTGCCTGCGGAGTTATAGCCTGTGGTGAAATGGAACAGGTGTATGTTTTAGCAGCCTGTGTTGATTGAAATGTGACAGTCAGAATAATCCAACCTGGATGCAACTTCTACAAATGTTAATGTTTTTAGTAATACTGTGTGTTGGGCACAAGTAATTAATAGACCTACTTGTCTGCCTGCCTACTTCTTTTTTTCACACCTTCTTTTCATTCTGATAAGAGGTTTCTTTATTAGCATCACAGCACGCAGAAATTTTTATTTTTATTATTATTCAATCTTGTATGCCCCCACTCCCCGAGGGCTCGGAGCGGCTCACAGTCCATGTAAAGTAACATAAAACAGGAGTAAAACATCAATTAAAACTAAATTAGAGTTTCTAATTTCAGAAATGTAATGTCTTGTACAAGTAGGCAGAAAAATGTGGTTTTTACATTTTCCCCTGTTCTGCAACTTCACTCTGCTAAAAAATTGTGACATTATACAGGTAGAGCATCCCTTATCTAGAATTCTGAAATCCAGAATATCTGAAATTCAAAATAGTCAACATGGATGGCTGAGATAATAACTTGTTTGCTCTCTGATGGTCAGTTTACACAAACTTGTACAGAACATACACAAATAACAACAACAACAACAACAAACTGACCTTTTTATTGGCAAAATCACAGGGTAGATGTTTAAAAACAACAGACTGGACATTATTTAAGAACTATTTGAAAGAGACTAAAATCAACTTGAAAATATAAATTAAACAGAGCTAACAATAAGCTACTTCAAAAACTCCAGATAGAGGAGGAGCAGATGGACAAATAAAAACAGAAAGAACAATATGTAACCCCAAAGAAGAAGATTGGGAAGATCAACACAGAATACTTACAGTATATATTTTTCAGTATTTTTCTTTGGTATTTTTCTATTATTATTATCATCTTATTTTATTCTTCTTTTCCTTTTTTCCTTTTTCCATTCCTCTTTTCTCTCATTTTTATCTCCTTTCGTGCTCACAATTTTTTCTGAGATCTTTTTTATTTTTAAATCTTCACTGTACAAAAAATCACAATACAGTATTGTATAAAAACAACAACAACAACTTTATTTTCATACCTTGCCTCCATCTCCCCAGAGGGACTTGGAGCGGCTTAAATGGGGATGAGCCCGAAACAACCAAAACAACAGGCTGTGAGCAAAAGGAAAACCTCAATGGAACTACAGGTTCATATATCAAACTATCAATGGTAATATGCGTGATTATTCAGCCTGCCCAAATGTAACCAAAGCTCCACAGTCCAAATGGGCCCTTCAACAGAAAGTATAGTAAACAGTCAATGCCTTAAGTTACAGGCTGGCTACATTGCTATATATGCTTATGTAGTGACAGGGACCGTAGCCAGGATTTTGATTCGGGGGTGAGTTTGGTTCGGGGGGCTGAGACTGGGTGGAAGAGGGGTCTATCCTAGCAAACCTTTTGTATTGTTATCCCAAAACTAACCCCATTAATGTGGGATATAATGAGCATGGTGATCAGATCATGATATGAATAAACATAACAGTTTAAATAATGTACCAGTAAGGCCTTTTCGCGGACCACCCTGAGAATTTCCACAAATAATCGACTGAAGGCCCCTTAGCCCCCCTGGCTACAATGTAGTGATAATATTTAACCAAAAATTGGTAATAAGTTGTACTCCATATCCATAGCGAGATGGAGGGGAAAAACCGGGAGGCTCGTTGGCACAGGAGTGTATCACAATAGTGAAGGAAACCATAATATAATGTCCATAACAAAACCACAATGCTTGTAACTAGCAAACCTCAGATCATATACACCATATCAAGCTAAGGACACTGTGATGTTACAAATTCAAACACCACAGGGGTGTTAACCCTTCTCTATGCTATCCAAAGCCTTTCTTTCTTTCTTTCTTTCTTTCTTTCTTTCTTTCTTTCTTTCTTTCTTTCTTTCTATACATATGACTGGAGTTGCATTCAGAAATGTACCAGTTCCAACTTACATACAAACTCAACTTGAAAACAAACCTAAAGAACTTATCTTGTTTGTAACTTGGGGACTGCCTGTATTTGAAAATACCTCCCCCGGCACTCAAATCCAAAACACTTTTTGTCCCAAGCATTTTGGATAAGGAATGCTCAATCTGTATATGGATAATTTCATGCTAGTTTTAACCTATCAGAGTTAGTATGCATCTGCGCATGAGTAAAAGTATGCTGTTGCTTTCATATTCTAACATCTGAAATCCACTCATATGAATCTTCTCAAGTTTTACAATTTTCAGCAAAGGCTAACTTTTCTTTTTGCCACCTTCAGAGTCTTCTCTGGTGAGGACATGGGGAGAGCCTTCTTTAGAGGCCGCCCTTAGGGTTTAGAACTCACTCTTAAGTGAAGCTCAGTTCTCGTTCTCTTCTGCTCTTTTTTTCCATTGGTTGGAAAAAGGCTTGCATTATTCAACTGACTGGAGTTGAGTGATATGCAGTGGATTATTGTTTTTTAAATTGGCACTGCTTGTTTTATATGCCTTTGAATGCTTTAAATTAATGTTTTAATTTAATTTAATGATTCCCTGGTCAACCTTTTGGCTGATACTTGAACAGATAATGAACTTGATAGGTATTTGGTCAGATTCAGTATGGCTCTCCATGAACTAAGAATCTGAAAATAAGATGGGAGAGACCAAAAGCTTTTCTCGTTCATTACGCTTCTATAATGCCTGAATTTGCTACGGGAAGCTTTCTAGGAGAAGCGGAATGCCTCAGCACCTTCCATCTGTGCTCCCCATGATGGATATAATGATACCAATGATGATATATAGCCATCCTCACTAATATTAATGGATGATCCCATTCTCCATAAAAATATCCAGTATCCCTTTAAGGCAGTCATCACAATATTTTGTGGCAGTGATTTCCCTGAGTTAATCTATCCTGAATCTCCCATTCAATTTCAGTGGTTGACCCCAGGTTCTAAATAATAACAGGGGAAAGGTTCTCTCCATCCACTTTCTTCACACTATGCATATTTTTTTAAAAAAATGTCCCCTCTTTTTTTGGTAAAGTAAACATCTTAAAGTATTATAACTTTTGTTGTAGGTCATTTGTGCCAGCCATTTTGGCTACCCCTTTCCTCCCTTTTCCACATCTAGAATATCTCTTTTGGGCTTCATTGATCAGAACTGCAAACAGATACAAAGAAAACAGATATAGTTGCATCATGGATTTGTATAAGGAAATGCAGATATGAGTGTTCTTCTTTCTCAATGTATGATACAGACTGTAGCAAATAGTATGGCATACTAGTGAAATATTAGCCACCAGAGTTGCCATATCAACAAAAACCAATCTAGGGGAGAGGCATTGCATCCTGAAAATGTATTGCACTGGCCTTATTCTATATGTGATTTCCTTCACTCTGACAAGGTATTGAGGAGGGCATGAAGCACAGTGCAGAAGGTATTATCACAGCCAATTTAAAATAAGAGCAATGCTTCCCATACCATTCTATACCATCTTCATCCTCTAAAAATTACTAGAACTGTTTGGTTTGCTCCTGACACGATAAATAAATACTAGAATAAAGAACTGGATAACCTTTATTGTAGAATTGTGTGAATACAGAATGCACCTAAATCTGGGGCTGGTCTAGAGCATTGCTGCTTTGAACCAACCCTGGATGGAAATATTTTATACTCTGCTCCTAAATCATGGCAGTGGTGGGAGTGGAGTCCCAACCGTCCAGCTGATGTTTGTTACCATGGGCTTAGGACAGCTCCTGACCATCACCACACATCTTTGCTGAAAACAGCTAAGGTGTTGAACCGTAGACCTGAAGGACCCCTCAGTAAACCACTTGAGACCAGCCGTGGTTTAATGCTTTATTTAGAATAAATGGATAGAGTAAAGTAGAGAGATATATTGTCCAAAGATGCTTCCAAGCACTCAGTATTGCAAAGCAATAGTCCAAAGGAAAGCAGAATAAAAGTATAGAGTCTTGATGCCCCAATGGGCTAATCGAACAGACAAGTTCTTGGCACAAAGGCTTGGCAAACAGAGTCCAAAAGCTAGAAGGCCCAAGGCCCAGGCAGAGTTCCTTGAAGACTTGGCTTGATGCTGAACATTGGCGAATGATGGCCCTCATCTTCCAGACCTAACTTAAATAGGTCTCCCAGTCTTTGATAGTTACAACGCACTAGTACGTTGTAACTAGTTCTCATAACAGTTCTCCAGCTGGGTCCTCTCAAGCCTTCCGCATGGGAATGGTATGCCATCCCAATTAGCACAGGCACCTGGATGGTTGGGAGTCAACTCATCTTCTCCTTTCCCTCGGTTCTTATCAGCCCGCACTGGAGCTGAGCGGTTTCTGTCCTTGAACACTGGATGAACTATGGGCTCCTGTAGCATCTCGCCTTTAGACTTTGCAGGCCTCTCTGAGGCTGAAAATTTAACATGGCGTTGGTCTTGCTGAGGGCCTGAGGCAGACTGGGGTGTAACAAAAGGTGCCCATGTGACCTGAGGAAAGAGGGGGCAAACAATCTTGAATTACAACTGGCCTAACTCGTCATCACTTCAGTTCCAAATTGCAAGACTTATCCGGAGTTTTGGATAGGCTCAGGAAAATTCCCCAACATTTGCTAAGATGTTAACTAGGTTAACTAATTAAGACTATTCTACATTAAGAGCTGGAGATCCCTGAATATTGTGTGGATATCCAGGACCAACTTTTGACCCAATTCCGGCTTTGTAGCCCATGTACTCATTCCCTGGGTTTCAGAAGTAGAGAAGTATGTATATTCATGTCCTAGGACTTTTATACTTCCCTCAAAATTCAAATTAAAATAACTAAAAAGCATTTTAGGTGGTGATTCAAGTTGCATCCTTTCTATTTTGGCTCAACCATATGTTATTATTATATATTTGTAATTGACCAATTGTTAACTTTGAGATTTTAATTCTTCCTAGGAATTTTTCTGCCATCCTTGTTTGCTTACTTTCTTGGTTACTTTTTGGTTTTGGTTTCATGCTTGCTTTCTGCTTATCGAGACTCATGTGTCATTTGATGTAGTAAAATTAATTGTTCTATTTATAATGAGAGTAATCTTTAGTCATCAGAATGCCACTTATAGCAACAGCTATTTTATAATGGTTTGATTTTTAAAAAAATGTCATTTCAAGAACATCTTGGTTTACTCCTTGAATTGAAGACTTGCTGTGTCAGCACAATGTCTCAGCATGGGACATTTATATGCCAGTAAGGCAATGGTATTGTAGTGCTTTTTGAGGTAGATATGTACATGCATTACAAATACTAATGACTGACATGGTAAATATATTTCAACATTATTGTTTCATTGCCTTTGGCTGGCCCTATTTTACTAGCGATACCAAATTGCTGATACAAATGAATTTAATTATTCATTGAAAAACTGGGGTCATACCCTTTAATAAATGTTATGTCTGACTCTTTGCATTCATAGTTCACCTTCTTTTTAACTATATTGTCTGTAAAAGCTCAGAAATGTTCATCCTTCATCTTTTTAATTGCACATGTGCTTGTATTATTAGAAAATTCAACCTCACCCCCTGCTCCAGCTAAGTCCTTTCCCATTATGCTGACAGTTTCATTACACTGGGTAAGATACAACCTTAGAAGAATTCACTCTTTAACTAATGTGATGACTAGGTAAAGTTGAGAAATAATATGCAAAAACATTTTATTTATTTATTTATTTATTTGAATTTATCAGTCGCCACTCCCGTTTGGCTCGGGGCAGCTCACAACAGCAAGATCACTGCATAACATAGTAAAACATTACATAACAATAAAATACACAGTAAAATGCAAGATTAAAACAGCGCTACATAACGATAAAATGCACAAAGAGTTACAGGATTAAAACAACAGGATTGGGCAATTAAAAGAAGTGGCAGGTGGTGTGACAAAGCTTGCCAGGTTTCAGCAGCCAAATGCCTGTTGGAACAGGAGTGTTTTGCATGCCTTCCGGAATGCTAGTAAACCTGAGAGTGCACGGATCTCGGAAGGCAATGCATTCCATAAAGTGGGGGCTATCACCAAGAAGGCCCTCCTCCGAGTAGCCGTGAGATGGTACTTCTTCACATTTGGAATCTCTAGAAGATTTCCTGTCTCCGAGCGGAGCGGTCTAGTGGGACAGTATGGGATGAGGCGGTCCCTAAGGTTTTAGTAATAGAAACCAACATCATTTCCAGCAGTGAAGGATATATGCAGGGCTGTGTCCATATGGCCAATCAACAATGATATGTCAGACAAGTCTGATGGTAACAAATGGTCTATATATTATTGCCACTTTAGGACCAGGGATTCATTCAAATTACAAAATTATAGTCTTATTTCTAAACTTTTTAAACTGACATGGTTCCATCCTATTCAATGCAGGGATATGCAGTTTACGGAAAGGTCTCAGTCAAAGTGCGGCACCAAATTAGAAATCCCAAGATTCCATAGGATGGAGCCATAGAAGTGAAACTGGAATAATAATAATAATAATGTTGTGTTAATGGACTCCATTTCTCAGAGTACTTCATAGCAAGAGGAAACTAATCATATGGTTCAAATCCATGTGAAAACAGTGTCATTTCAGCCTGGTCATTACTCTGAATTTATATTATCTATCTATCTATCTATCTATCTATCTATCTATCTATCTATCTGGTGTTTTCTGACCTAACGAGAACATTATAGTAAATTACCCAGATGTCTACCAGTTGCAAATGGTACTTTAGAAAAAAGAACATGCAAAAACCATGCAGAACAGATGATAGAAGACATTTAGCTGCCCCCTGAAGCATCTGTTCTCCCACTTAGTGAAAAATGGGACTTTAAAACAGAATCCTATGCAGAACGAAGAAGGGAGAGAGGAAAGAAACAAGAACGGTTATCTATTTATTTTGCTGTATTTTGATCTAGACTGAATAGCATAGAAGATCATTGTGTAGTTGTAGTCCTTTGTAACGACTCTCCAACACTCGGTAGGGATCACGCGTAGATGTAAGCACGGTCCAACACGATTTTATTGTAGGTACGACACATGTGAAGCAAAAGCACCGGCCCACCACCCAAACACACCTTATATACCCTGAGCCCCTCCCCATTGCCCACGCAATGTCCAAGCAGGGTTGCACCATATCCGGGTGATTCAGCATATCCCATAGTCCGAAGGGATGTGACCTCATGGCCCCATGAGTCAGCGTTATGGGTCCAATTGTCCAATGTCCAGGCTCGGAGGAGTTACCTCACTTCCCTCCGCAGCCCCACATGCATCTGGAAGTTACGTCACTCCCACTTGACTCAGCACAGTCTCCATGCACCTGGAGCCAAGGTCACCAAAGAACTGGGGCAAAGGTCGGTGCAATCTCATGGCAGGTTGGGAGCCTGAACTTCTCCTAAGCTCAGGTCTCCCAGTCCTGACAGTCCTTGTTACTGCTTTTAGCACCACTTTTGGCTGATTTTCAAATATTGATAAACATGGAGAGTTGTACATGCAGTGTTACTGTCAGTTGTAGCAGTGTGGAAAAGGGCACTTGTCTGAATGAGTTAAGAGATGACAACATAGCACTACGAATCATTGTCTTGCTCCCTCCACAATACATTCCTCAGTGCTGTTTTGTAATTCTTTCCCATGTGCTCGACAGCTTTCTTTGGTTAAGCACAGCTCCCACTTTTATTTCTGTTGATGGCTTTTTCACCCAGATAGTTTGGAGCAAAGCAAATAGCAGGTGTTCATGATGTGCATTAGCAATTGGACACATCAGTATTTGGATGGCCAGGAGAGTCCTAGACAGGAAATGGAGAGGCAAATGAGGAAAAATAAATCTCATGCTTGTGATGGGGAGAGCATAAAGTTATGTTAAAAGCAAATCATTCTTAGAGAAAGCTATCGTGCATTTTACATACAAAAGGAACATTTGCATTTTGAAAAAAGTTTTGAATGTAATTTTTATTGTTTTTCAGCTTATTCATTATTTTTTATTCATTTACAGTATTTATATCCTACTCTTAAGATGCAAAAACTCTCAAAGTGGCTTGCAAATTGTTAATTTAATAGTTCCCTGCCCTCAGGATTACCATCTAAGCAAGAGAGGAGACACAGGAGAAAAGGAAAGAGAGGTTAGAGGTTGGGGATTATGCCCAACAGTTACTGACTTGAGACCTCATCAGACAGCGGAAAAAATGATGACATGATCCACTTAATCGTCCCTTTAAGCCTGGAGCCCAGTGGCTCCCATTACATGACGTACTACTACTTCCAGTGGGGCTCCATACTTAAAGTGGTGTAGAAGTGAAGCACACTGCCACAGCAGCAACATAGGAGGCTTCTGCCCATGGAGCAATGGGCAGAAGCTGGATGATCAACGCTTCCCCCCATGGGATCGCTCTTCAGGTAAGATGGGCGATGTGGGGCATGAGGTGACAGGTTCCCCATGTCCCCTGACAGTGGTCGCCGGATTCACCACAATGTGTGGCAATTCTGGTGCCCAATGTAAAGAGGTCACTGGTGTATGTATAACTTAGTGTATGTAAAACAGCGCTGAAAAAATAGCAATTGGACTATTGTATTTGGAAGTCTTCATAATGAAATAGAATATCTCAGACAAACAGAATTTCCCGAAGCATATTTGAAGAGTTCAGCAGGACAGGGACCAAGAAAAAAGAAAAGAAATTATTGTCAGCTGTAGTCCTGGAAGATTGTTAAGAGACTTTACTCAGTTTACTTGCCAACAAAAGAAAGTCATCAAGTAGCTGCGTTGGCTGATGGATTGATGTATCTCAGATTGATCCAGAAAAGGAAAAAAATGGAGAGACAGAAGTTTTGGGTCATAATGAAGGACAACAATTTGTGGAAGGGAAGAATCTAATCGTGCAGGGCAGGCTGCCATAACATCATTTAAAAAGGATGGAGGATAAGGGAGCATTTTGGAAAGAAACCATGTAGACCATACTGTCAAGGAATGATAGCAAAGAGCTGTTCTTAAAGGATAGAGTACAATGTAGGAGTTCTAATCTCTATGACAGTGTGAAGAGACTACCCAGCCTTTTAAGCATATGAAAAGATATACAAAGACAGAGGTCAATTGGAAGGCAGACCAGAAAATAGGCCTGTACTGGATGGGGTTACACTCCCCCTAAAGACATAGATCTTTAGTTTGGGGGTCTTCCTGGATTCAGTATTGCACCTGGAGGCCCAGGTTTTGGGGGTGGCCAGGAGGGCCTTTGCACAATTAAAACGTGTGCGCCAATCATGCTTGTTCCTTGAAAAGCTAGATCTTGCCATGGTGGTATTTATTTATTTATTTATTTCAGGATTTTACTTGCTCATGGTGGTACAAGACCCCAGAACCCTTACAATTAAAATACATAAAATACAACCATCCAAACATCATACGCACTCATTCCAGATTAAAACAATGTTCTGGCCATAAAAGCATTGGTACATGCCTTAGTTAGATTCTGTCTGGATTACTGTAATATGCTCTATGTGGGGCTGCTTCTGAAGAATGCTCAGAAACTTCAGCTGGTCAAAAGAGCTGCATCCAGGTTGCTAACTGGTGCTGGCTGCAGGGAGCGGACAATCCCCTGTTGCAGCACCTCCACTGGCTGCCAGTCTGTTTATGGGCACAGTTCAAAGTGCTGGTTATGACCTTTAAAGTCCTAGACGGTTCAGGTTCAGGCTATTTGACTGACTGCATCTCCTTGTATAAACCTCCCCGGGCCCTGAGATCTTCAGGAGAGACTTTTCTCTCAGTCCCACTTCCATCTCAATCATGATTGGTGGGAATGAGAGAGTAGACCTTCTTTTTCGGTGGCTGCCCCTCAATTCTGGATCTCCCTGCCCAGGGAAGCCAGAACAGCCCCCTCCCTGCTGTCCTCCTGATGGCAGTATAAAACCTTTTTATTTAGACAAGCTTTTAGAGAAGAAGATTCATAAGATCAATTTAGGGGATGTTGTGGTTCTTAACTTTGAATTTGTTTTAATAATTTTAGTGAGGAATGTTTAAATTATCATTATTTATAATCAAGTTTAATGTTTGTATATTTGTATATTTTAAATGGTTATGCTGATGTTTTTATGTTAAGCTGCTTTGAGTCCCCTTCGGGGGAAGATAAGGCAGGATATAAATAAATATAATAAGCAAATAAATGCATAAAATGCATCCTGACAACTCTCCTAATGTCTACAGTATAAGAAGAGTCCTTCTCAGAATTTCAAAATTAGCATACTCAATTCATGTCTGGCATAGGATTATGGGAGTTCTATGTCAGAAAATCTGGTCATACTACATACAGTCAGAAAGATCTACCTACCTCCTCAAGGCTGAAGAGGGGAGGGGGTGGGGCGGAGCTTGGCCAGAGGGGGGCCGAGCCAGGCCATGCCAAGCCCCCCTCCCCTCTGGAGTTTCCAGCAGCTTCTCCAGGCTTAAGGATGACAATGCCAAGCCAGTAGTGGCATAGCTAGCACAAGGCTGGGTTGGCCCTGCCCTCCTCAAACCTGGAGCAGCTGCTGGGAGTGCCGAAGTCGGGGGAGGGGGAGGGGCTTGGCAGGGGCCTGGCTCCGCCCCCTCTGAGAAGCACCCCATCTGGCTGAGATCAACCTCCTTTGGTCCTGGGATCGACTGCTTGATCACGATCGACCTCCTGGGCAGCCGTGGTATAGGGCAGTGCTGTCCAACTTCTTCTGGCCCAAGGGCCGGAAGAAGTGTCACTGATCACCTGGGGGGCCGCAGGTAATCAGTGAGTGGGGGCGGGGCCGATGGCGGGGCGGGGGCAGGGCGGGCCAGCTGACTTCCTCCTCCCTTCGCCCCTCCTCCTCCTCAAGGGACGCCGCGGCTCCGTCGCGAGCCGCGGTGCGGGGAAGAGGAGGGGGCGAAGGAGGAGGAGCCAGCTGTCTTCCTCCTGCCTCTATCGCCCCCTTCTCCCTCTCTCGGCAGCGCCATTGCGAGGCAGTTTGCAGCGCCGCCGCCGAGAGAGGGAGACGGGGCAATACAGGCAGGAAGAAAGACAGCTGGCCCCTCCTCCCTGTACCGCCGCCGCTTGTCCCTTTCTTGGCGGCGCCGCTGCAAACTGCCTCGCACCGGCGCCGCCGAGAGAGGGATGGAGGGGGTGATGCAGGCAGGGAGGAGGAGCCAGGTGTGTTCCTCCGGCCTGGATCGCCCCCTCCATCCCTCTCTCGGCGGCACCGGTGCGAGGCAGTTTGCAGCGGCACCGCCGAGAGGGACGGAGGGGCGATCCAGGCAGTAGGAAAATAGCTGGCCCCTCCTCCCTGTACCGCCGCCTTGTCCCTTTCTCGGCGGCGCCGCTGCAAACTGCCTCGCACCGGCGCCGCCGAGAGAGGGACGGAGGGGGCGATGCAGGCAGGGAGGAGGAACCAGCTGTCTTCCTCCTGCCTGGATCGGCCCCTCCGTCCCTCTCTCGGCGGCGCTGGTGCGAGGCAGTTTGCAGCGCCGCCGAGAGAGGGACGGAGGGGCGATCCAGGCAGGAGGAAGATAGCTGGCCCCTCCTCCTGTACCGCCGCCTTGTCCCTTTCTCGGCGGTGCAGCTGCAAACTGCCTCGCATCGGCACCGCCGAGAGGGGATGGAGGGGCGATCCAGGCAAGGAGGAGGGGCCAGCTCTCTTCCTCCTGCCTGTATCGCCCCCTCCGTCCCTCTCTCGGCGGCGCCAGTGCGGGGCAGTTTGCAGTGGCGCCGCCGAGAAAGGGACAAGGCGGCGGGACAGGGAGGAGGGGCCCGCTATCTTCCTCCTGCCTGGATCGCCCCTCCGTCCCGCGCGCGGCGCCGCCGCTGCAAACTGCCTCGCACCAGCGCCGCCGAGAGAGGGACGGAGGGGGCGATGCAGGCAGGGAGGAGGAGCCAGCTGTCTTCCTCCTGCCTGGATCGCCTTCTCCCTCTCTCGGCGGCGCCGTTGCGAGGCAGTTTGCAGCGGCGCCGCCCAGAGAGAGAGAAGGGGGCGGGGTAGGGAGGAGGGAGCGAGCGGGCTCCGCCGCCCTGGACCGCCCCTTTTCTCCCTCTCGGCGGCGCCAATGCAAACTGCATCGCATAGGCGCCGCCGAGAGACGGACGGAGGGGGCGATACAGGCAGGGAGGAGGAGCCAGCTCTCTTCCTCCTCCCTGTCTTGCCTCCTCCTCCCCCCCGCCTGCCATTTTTTCAAAAAAATTTTGCTTGGGGTAGCGGGGGCGTGTCCAACAGGCGGGGGGCCGGATCCGGCCCCCGGGCCGCCAGTTGGACAGCCCTGGTATAGGGGATACAAAAATCATCACTCAATATATGTCTAGATTCTAGATCAGTATAACCTATTACATGAAGGAAGGTTCTGTATGTTTTGCAAAAGAGGAATGAAGTTTTATTTTAGGATAACTTATACCAAAAAGTTGTTGTTGTTATTATTATTATTAGCATGGGCTCATATTCATTGTGGATATATTCCCAGGCTTAGCAAAACTTGCAGATAATTGTAAATTCTATTGAACCAATGATTTCTTGCAGAAAGCATATCATAGAGTTGCGCTGGAGGATTTAGGAAATGTCTAGAGATGACATATTTTGTCACATACCAGTAAATGAAACAGAAGTATTTGTGGGTATTAGGGTTGTACTGTAATTATAATAGGAAATGGTTTTATAACAAGTCATGTTCCAAGGACTACTGATACAGACTGATGACAACATTGTTTTCAAGTAACATCCAACTTATAACGCCTCTAAGGTAAACCTATCATTTGCCGGGGGGGGGGGGGGTTATTTCAGAGGGTGTTTGCCTTTGCCTTCCTCTGATGCTAATATGGTGTGACTTGACCAAGGCCACCCATTAGGATTCCATGACTGAGCAGATTTGTGAAAGCTTTATTATAGTCTTGTGATAAATCCGGTGTGATTTTATGATAGTTATGTAGCCAAAATGATACCAAAAATAAATAACAGAACCCAGAAAAAGTGAAATGAACTTAAGGGGAGAAACCTCTAAGACGCCTCCAACACAGTTTGGTGAGGACAAAGTATGCTGAGAGATTGTTATACTAATCAGTTTGTGAAATTTCATCCAGATTCTAACATGGTATTCTGTGTGCCTACTTGGATCCTTAGCTAACCCAAATTCCAATTCATGTTTTTTTAAACCAGTTAATCTCTAGGTTTCCTACCAGATAAAACATATAGCCTCTTTGTTTTGCGAGGAACAAGATTGCCTTTCAGTGTTTAGTCAATGGGTTAAGCCTCAAAATCATAGACTGTGACACATTCCATAAATGTTGAAGTTGTAAGAATGAATCTCTTCCCGTTCCCTGATGAAATGTTGCAGTTTTAGGGGAAAGTCTAGTCTATTTGCAAAGATGTAACATCTGTTTTTGTCGAACTCGCTGCAAACAGAAGTTAGACAGCCAAGCCATGAAAACGAATATGGCAGAAAATTCAACAGCACAAAGTACCTGTAGAAAGTAGTCCAAAATGCCCTTATGAAATTATTACTGTTTAAAGTATCATGGATTCTGTGGTTTTGGCTGCAGTATTCGTATTATTAATGACAATATTATTCAGAAAGGTCTTAGAATAAGTAAGTTTAAGTTTAAATAAGCTACATAGATGGAAGCTTATTGAGGTAGCAGATGAATCCTTTGAATACAACTTCAAATAAAAAAGAAAAAGGCATTTTGGAAGAATAAACTATTCATTTACTTGTCATTGGTATATCTGTTGGAGCCCTTTGAACTATTTTCTCAGATATATATCCTACTTCTTAAAATGGGCCAAACCCTTATATTAATGTCCATGTGAAATTTTAATATTTGTGTTTATTATGAATCCATCTTATTCCCCATTGCAATGTGTTAGTTGGCAGGGACACAAAACATCAGATAAGAGGTATGAGGTAGAGCTTCAGTTCAAAGAGAAGTGCAAGTTTTTTAAAATGAGAAGTTGAAATAAATAGGTAAGGTTGAGGGGGAAATGTCACTGTCATACTTAATTGGTTCTTGCATTGAAAACTCTTATTTTTTTCTTGCACAAAAGAATATTTTTCATATTTTTCATAGAAGTACAACAAAGATCCTAAAGACTAAAGGGTTTGGGAGAGATTTCCTTTGGGGAGTTTTGTTCTTAAGCTTTTGTGGGGAATGCTGGCTATGCTTTCGTGGAGAGTAGAGGTGTGCATTTTTTCATTTATCTTGTAATTTGAATCAAATTTGTTAAATTTTGTACTTACAAAGTGATACATGGGTGTGGTCTGTACCAAAAAATTTAAGAATTTGAATTTACCCCATACATTTTCATTTTAGTTTTGTAAATTTTGGAAACCTCCCAAAGTCAGTTTTCTTTTCACTGCAAAAAAGCAAAGCAAAGCCAAAAAGGCTGTCTTAGTGCCTTGCCTTTTCTCTAAATTAATAGAGTCTTGGCATTAGGAGTGGAGAAAAGAGGGAGAATATTTTGCTGGGAACAGCACAGAACTCTGGGAAATGTAATTTGGGAAGGGAGGAGCTCTATGCCAGAAAATTCAAAGGGTCCTGCCCTAAACTACATTTCCCAGAATGCATCAGCATCAGAAAGCACCATTCAGGGTAGCGGAGATAGAGATTTGTCCCTCCCTCACAGCAGCCAGTGGCAGTTCCAATGAATGGGTGAATCTGCAAAGAAGAAGACAGATGGATACTTCTAGTAAGTAAATCTCTGTGCTGGGTCAGGAAGAAATCCCTAAATGGATGGCCCCCTTACTATAGGAGAAGCATATTAATTAGCTTAAAGTCTGAGTGACCATCTGTCAGTAGAATTTTGATGGTGTCCTTCTACCTGGAAGAAAGGGGTTGGGTTAGATGGCCCTTGGATCTGTTCGAACTCTAGGATTCTATGAAAATGTTGATATGGTTAATATTAGTTTCATTTGGTTAATATGAGAGACATTCAATAAAATAGCTGTTGTGGCTTATTTATAAAACGTCTTTGTCAAAACGTTTTTTTAAAATCCCTAAAATCAGTAGATGGAAGAATATTTCTGAAAGTTGGGGGGAATGATCCCCTTTTATCTCCTGTCATTATATATAAAATTCCCCTAAAATCTGTGGATAAGTGAAACATTCTGAAATTTGGTGGGCCAACAGTGGTAAATGTTTTCTACCATAGTAGCAAGTTTCACCCCAATTCCTCTAAAGATGATGGAGAAAAGAGCCCCTGAAGTTTGCCCAATTACAGTAATGTATGCACAATTACTGTAACAAAATAGTAATGAAAGTTACTCTCATAATAATGAATTTTTTCCTCTCTGTTGGTGCCCCCTTGTTGTGGGGGAGAGGCTTGTGTACCCTAATGAAGTTGTGAGCTATGCTGGCGGTGGCATAGCCACCGGTAGGGCCTCCCATGCCAGACAGGTCACAACCAAAGGGTCTGACAAAGAGCGTCAAAGGGCAGGATGGGCTCTCTAGCCTTTTGGCAACTATCCTAAGAGAAGGAAAAGTCTGATTTCAAACCCAGGCAGATGGTGCTCGTTTAACCCTGTAAGGTCAACCATCTAAGAGAAGGAAACTCAAACCAAACCTACGACCTGAGGACCTCGCTGCCACCGTCCCAGCTTGCTAGGCCCTGACAGATGAGCCTTTGGTTTAAAGGGTGAGGCCAGTTCTGTGCACGCTGTGCTTCACTAAAAAGGGCCATTGCACAGGCTCGAAGGACACATCGAACCTCCGAATCATCAACATGCTTGTAGAAAGCATGGGATGAGTCCTTCCCGAATCTTCATTCATGAAGAAAAGCCAAGAGACAGTAATGAATTTTTCATTAACTATTCTTTAGAAACACTTTAGAAACAAAATGCCAGCACCCCACAGTTTTCTAATGATTTTTGAAACCTTTTAATGGCTTGCACATCCCTAGTGGAAAGTGTTGGTTATTCTAACTTTGTGCCTGAAACAAGGAAAAACTGCAATACTATGTCTGCACTGAACCTGCTTTTTATTACCCTAATTCAGTCCTAGCACTGCCAGCACTGTGCAGGCAGGAGTGGCAAAGAAAGAAAAAAAGTAGCATATACCACACAAAAGGGCAGATGAAAGGCCGAAACTATATCAAGCCTTTCAGCAAATGGAAGAAACAGCAAATGGAAGAAACAATAACTGCCAGTGATGAACAAGTGAGGAAGGGATGAAACATGCTTCAGGTTGGAAAGAGGAATTACTGTTACCATCAGCACTATGCAAGCAAGTAGAAGTTGGTGAAGCAGGCACTGAATACAGCAGTATGAAACAGGAGCAACAACTGAGTGAGTGGATTGGTATACAGATGGCAGGAGATAAAAAATGAAGGGATGATGTAAAGGAGCAGCAAAAGAGAGAAGCTGCTGCTGCACTAGTGAAATGTAGATCTGGGATTGAAGAGTGGAAAGGTGAGGTGCAGTGAGCAGGACTGGGATTACATTGTCAGTGTTGAAACCTTCTTAATCGTGGTGGTTTGGGGCATCACCTTTCCCCAGCCCAGGTTTCTTTTTCACTATGTTATCGAAAAAGTGACCCCCTCTTCTAACAATAATAGATATAAATGTATAACATATTCTATATACACAAAAACTGGGGTGCAACTATAGATATATTGTTGTGTATCCAAAGAAACTTGATATAATATATATGCTTGGGAAACCATTGTTGGGGTGAGGAGCGTTGAACATTCAGGAAGTCCTAATACCTTAATCTGATCAACTTCTTTTGTGATTCTAAGGAAACTGCTAGAGCCAAGATTAGGCCATGACTCCAACACCTCAGGATTGTGTTTCCCTCACCTGCTGAGCCACCACCCTCTCAGTCTCAAAATAAACAAAAATAAAAAGATAAAATTCCCGTAACCCTGACAATAAAAAAAACACCTACACAGACACACACGTGAAATCATACATTTCTTTAATTGACCTGGCTCTTTCTCTCTGTTGGATCCACTAGAACTGTCTTTTTCTTTTTCTCCTTTCTAACTTTTTCACTATTGCAAAACTTTGCCTAATCAAACTCCAATATACTACCATTCTGTTTCTACAACGGAACCCCTGTTGTACAGCAGACCAAGATTATCAAATATAATAACTTATATTGTGTAGTATTTATGTGACTTTTGACTACGTGTCTCTCTTAGGAAACAACAGAGATTCTTCCAGTGGAGTCACTGCCAAGAGATTGATTGCCTGCAACTCAGGATTAATTAAGGGCTTTGTTTACCTGCTTGATTGATTTTCCAGTTTCCTTTGTGTAGAGATTATTTGAAGCTTCCAAAGTCTATGAGTGCTAAATACCCATTCTTTCCAGTCTGGACAATGGAGCCCACACCCTCAGAGGTGGGCACAACAGACCTTTAATTTTGAACCCCACCAATCTCAGCTGTTTTTTCTTCCTTTCCACCTCTGCCTGTGATGTCAGGAAGAATTATCAGCCAATGAGAAGGTGGACCCTAGGATGCACCATTCCTAGGCAATCGGGGAAAGAATGGGTCTCTGTATTATACATTATGCCACTTCTTTAGGTGATTAGAGTATTCTGGTATCCATCTGGCCAGTTGAATAAAACCTTTGCATGTGTCTTCAAACTCAGTCATGGTTTCCTGGCTTTCAAAGTAGCACAGCATGTTGGGTGATGAATCTACACCAACCCCTGGTGGCAGATAGTTGATTTTGGTAACAACTGTGGCAGTCAGCTCTCTTTGGGACTGATAGTCAACCTAAGTTCTGTGATGGTCCAAAGACCTGAGCTTAGCTTTACTTATTCCAAGTCTAGCACTCTAATTGTTTCATGATGTTGACTTTCTTGGCTCAGTGATTATGATATAAATGGTGTGGCATCTCATAAAGAGTGGTAGAGAAGGACTTCAGAAATTAAAGTATGTAATTTGCATGATATGAAATAATGCATAACTGCATAATTTGTATGTTGTGTATATACATAAATTAGATTGCCTGGATGTGAAAAATTGGAATATGGTAACCATATCAATAACCACAGAATGTTTAGTGGTATTTTTGGAGGTAGGATGGGGAGCAGTGAAATGGATTATCGTAAAAAAGTTCCAGTCATCATCATATTAATAATAATTTATTAATTTATTATTTAGTATATATTATTATGTTTATATTTATTTGTACCCCGTGTTTTCTGAGAAACCCAAAACATCTCAAGTACCAAAGCTTCTGTATTCTTTTTTAAAGATCATTGCTCATCATTGCTGTCACAACTGAAGTACAACCAGAACCAATATATGCTATGTTCCTCTATGCACCATTCTCTTTTCCAGCAACTATTGTGTAAAATTGATTTTACTCTTTTTCTGCACTTCTGTCTTCTATCCAGAACTTGATTTGTACCAGGATAACATGAGGATTTAACTTAAGATCTGATAGTAGGCTAAATTAGGAAGAGAACAGGGCATATGTTGAATGCACATCTGTCACTATTGAAACAATAGTCCATGCCAAAAGGAAAAATGCAAACATGATGAAAACTATGTGGTAAAAATGAGGGTAAAAAATTTGGGCTTCCTTAGTTGTAGACCTCTATTCCATTAACTAAACATTTATACAGATATTTTCCTCTCCTGTATTAATTCCTGTTTAGTAAGTCTTGTTATTCTATTGCTAGATACTTATGTCTGACAAAATGATGTAGCTACAGATTTCTCTTTTTTTCTGCCATGTTTTTCAAAAGGGTTCAGAGAGGAGGACAAGGAGGAAAGGATGAAAGCATTTCCTCCTTCCTAAAGTGATCTTTTGTCCATAAATTCTCCTCCACCTTCTCAGAATAAGAGAACTTGCCCTGGATAAAATAAATAAAACAAAGGAAGAGCAATATGTGGAAAGAAGGAAAGGAAAATAAAAATGGTAATTGGAAGGAGAGGGAGAGAGAACTTCCCAAGTTATGTGACTCCCTGTAGGGGTGAACTGCAGAGAAATTCTTTGGGAGTATAAGACGGGAAAGGATTAATTTACTTTATTAGGTGAAGTAGTTGAGTCTTTCTTGCTCTACTTAAAAACTATAAAACTTATTTAAATGCTCCACAAGTGATAGGGCTCTTCCCAGACAGACTTCTCATCATTTCTGAAACATATTGCCACACATTACCACACAGTCTTAAATCTCCACTCACTGTATGTTGCCTGCAGCTATGTCATGATGCTAAAAATGAAGGGAGTAAGTTCATTCAAGCTAGTGAATTTACATAGAAAGTAAAAGCAGTAGCTGTAGCCTAAAGTAGTAAAAATCAGACTCTAAAATATCGATGTTTTCTGCCCTTCCTTTGTACAATTCTTGCAAACAAGATTGCAGGAATGTTCTTTAGCAGAGAATAGCCTGAAGTAAAAAAGATATAATTACATATAATATTAAAAAGTGCTTGTATTAAATGTTTGGGGGTGAGCGAGAAAAAGCAGAAAAGAAACGTGATCTTTCCCAGTTGGTTTGTATCAGCAAGAACAACATAGGTTACATATTATACTTCTGTTTTTTGGTATCCTGTCTACTTGTCTCATGTATACCTTTTTCAACTTCTTATGCTGTTATATTAGACTTTACTCCATATTAGAGCAGGGATCATACAATCCCCCAGATGTTGTTGGATTTCATTTTCTAGTATTCATCATATGCTAATTATGACTGTTGGGAGTTGCAGTCCAATAACATCTGTTGATAAGTACAGATTTATTTCTGGTTGACTTAGTCAATTTATTACATGCCCTCCAAGTCTCCCAATTTGTCAATAACAGTCCTTGGGAGAAGCAACAATCCTCTTTACTCTCTCTGCCATGATGCCACTTCTGGTGCTTTTGAATACCTGGGTGGGGAAATGGCAGCAGCTAAGAAAAAGTTTGTCTTTATTTGTTACGTGTTGTAATTTGCCATCAGATCTACTCCAACTGATGGCGACCCTACGAATGAAAGACCTTCAAGTAACTCTATCACCATCAGTCTTGCTCAGGTCTTGCAAACTCAGAGACATGGCTTTCTTGGCTGAGAGTGCATCTGGAGTTAATGCAGCTTGACATAACTTTAGTTGCCATGGTTCAGTACTATGCAATCATGGGAACTAAAGTTTTACAAGGTTATTAGCCTTCTATAGTGCTGGTCAAGTTACAACTCTAAGGATTCCATAGCACTGAGCTATAGCAGTTAGTAGTGTCCGACTACTAATTTCACAGTGTAGTTGTGTCCTTATTCTGTCCATCTGGAATGTGATGTTCTACTGTTTCTATTGCCTTTTGTCATACCAAGCATTGTGGACCCCCAGCAAGTCACGTCAACTTACGATATGGCCAAAGTACAACAGTCTTAGTTTACCATCTTGGTTTCTAGGGAGAGTTCAGACTTTACTTGTTTCAGGACCCATTTATTTGTTGTTCTTTTTATTAGACTGTGCTATCTGTAGATTTCTTCTCAAGCACTACATTTGAAATTAGTTGTTTTCTTCCCATCATCTTTCTTGACTATCCAGCTTTTACAACTATATATAGGTATTGGAAACTTTAGTATTGAATGCTATATCTTACACTTCAATATCTTATCTAGTTCTTTCATAATTACATTCCCAAAGCTAGTCTTCTTCTGCACTCTTCTGATCAATGACTTACTCAAGGTGTGGAAAATCTTTAACTGCAGTCGGTTCCCCATTTGCATTGCCTGCACCTACAGATTCAACAAATCCATGGCTTGGAAATAATTGCAAAACATTGGCAAACTGATTACACCGAACTCAGGGCAAGACTGAATCCTGAGACTGGGGTTTTGAACAAGCACCATCTCCTGGGCTTACTCTTCCAGGGAAGAGTAAAGCAATATCCATAATGATGATGATGATGATGATGATAATTTTATTTCTTGGCCACCTCTCCTCATGGCTCGAGGCAGGATTAGCTGACTGTAGCGTCTTGGGAAATCCTGAAGAATATGACCAATGTGCACATTTTATTTTTTAGAAACCAGATAATAGTACGGGGTTTATCATGAATTAAATTTGTGATTTTTCTGGTGTTCACATACAGATCATTCCTGTTAAACACTATCTTGGTCTCCCCCCAGTCAATTGTTGAGAGGCATTATAGAGTAATATGTGGATACTCAAACATTCTCTTTGTGGATATTTGGAAGATATGATCAGCTTTTGGTATATCAGAGAAGAAAATATATGAATATTCACAGTTTTTAATAGATAAACAAAGCTATGTACAGCCAGAGATTTGAATGGTTGGGTCAAACCAGTCTATTACTGTCAACTCTAAACCTTTTATTCTATCCTTTTCTCAGATCCTGATTTTCTGCATCTAGGCATACTTTATGTTTTCTCCTATTTTGTTTGCTACACTATACCTGGACTCAGTTTCCTAACCTCCTGGGTCATTATCCTACTCAATATTAGATTTCATATTTCTTACTTCATATCAAAAAGCACACAGCTACCCTTGTCCTTGAGTAAAGTTCTTGTTTTGCTCTCTGCTTTCTTCAAATATCTGTCTTCTCTATGCATCATTCAGTAAGGTATTTTTCAATTTCTTTATATACTTGGGTTCTGTGCTGCCTTTCTTCAATTTATTGTTGCTTTCTCTCTCAACATTTCAGTGGGTGTTCTTCCTGTTTGTAACATAGCTTCTTTTACCTATAGGCTTAGTGTGATCTTTTAATCTCATTTGAAATGAGATTTCAGATTAGATTGCCACTTCTTCCTTACTGAGGCTTTGTGCATTCAATAATTCCATGGCAAACTGAAATTCAGCAAGTGCTGGATTTCCCTTATGGTATTCTGTTCCTTGGCATGCTATGACTATGAAAGATGTAATATAATAAAGAGGGAAAATATTTTGAAATGATAGTATTTCTATGAATCAGAAAGGACTGGATTGTCATACTGGCAGGGAGAATAATAATAATAATAATAATAGAATCATAGGGTTGGAAGGGGCTGCAAGGTCAATTTAATACAACCCACTACCATCCAGGAATGTGCAACATCTTTGGAAGATGTTCAATTGATATATGTTTTTTTTCAAAGTTTAGCAAATTCTTCCCTTATAATTTGAATCCATTTTTTGTGTTCTGTTCTCTGGAGTAACAGAAACCAAGGTTGCTCCATCTTCTATATAATAATAATAATAATAATAATAATAATAATAATAATCCTTTCTGATATTTAAAGATAGCCATCCTGTATCATCTTAGGGCCCATCCAGACAGGGCCCATAACATGGAAGCTTCTGCGATTTTACTGAGGCATCTAAATGACATCTCCGGTAAAACCAAATTAATTCAAGACAAGACAGTGAAACTCTGCTTTGTCCTGAATTAATTTGATACTCCATTAGACCCAGGTATTCCTGAAAGCCTTGGTGCACTCCCGGAAGGCATCTGGACACCCCCCAGGGGAAGTGCACAATTTAGGGGGAAGCATGTGGATTTAAATGTGCACCTAAGCGGGTTTATTAAACCCTCGTTGAAATGCATTTAAGTGCTATCTGGAAGCGGCATTTGTCTCCTCATCTCCAAGCTAAACACAGTCAGGTCCTTAGGTTGTTCTTTATGAGTCTTGGTTTCAATTATCAGCTTCTCTTCTCTGGGCATGTTCCAGCTTGTCAATATCCATTTTGAAGTATAGGCACTGTATTCCAGAGGTCTGGCCAAAGCCAAATAGAATGGGCTATTTCTTCCTTTTATTGGAGTTCTATGTTTCTCCTGATCCAATCTATAAATTTAATTGGGTTTCATTGGCCACTGCACCACTCTGCTGACTCACATTTAACTTGTGGTCTAACAAGACCTCTATATCCTTTGTGTGTAGTGCTTTCAAATCATTCTATTTTTGTGCAGCTTATTTTTCTTGCTTAAATGTAGGAATCTATTTTATCCCTGTTGAAATATATGTTGTTAGTTTTGGCCCAGCACTGTCGAGATCATTTTGAATTCTGATCCTGTCCTCTGGGGTAATTTAATCCTCTCTTTCTTGCCCAATTATGAAGATTTATTTGATCACTATACCCTTTGTTTCATCTTCTACACTATTTTAAGTATGTTGAACATTGGGGTCAGGGTAGAACCCTGAGGGTGCATCACTAGATTTTAGGAAGTAAAATCTACAACCCTTCTGGATGTTGGACTCAAATGCACAACATCCCCAAATACCAAAGGTCCATCCACATTATAGAATTAATGCAGTTTGAGACATTTTAACTGCCATGGTTCAGTCCTATGGCATCATGGAAGTTGTAGATCTACAAGGTCTTCAGCCTTCTCTGCCAAAGAGTACTAGTGCCCCATCAAACTATAAATCTTAACATTATATTGCATTGAGCAATGGTCATTAAAGTGGCATTAAACTGTATTCATCATATACTGTAGAGATGCATCCCATGTCTACGAAATCTCATGCTACCAACTCTGTTCTCTCATTTAGTCTCTAAAATGCTTTAAGACCCCCTAGCTCACTAATAACACTGTTAAGCAAATAGTAATCTATCAGGTGTATGACCTGCTTTACAGAAACCCAGTTACACAATTCAAGCTTATCACTAAGTTTGAAGATGTAGAAATGGCACTTCTGTTCAAGATACAAAGTCTTTCTTTTAAAAAAACAACAACATAAAAGCTAAAGTCTTTTCCTGTTTTGTTGTTACTGGAGGTTATCTTTGTATGCCTTTTATATTTGAAACTGCTTGTAAAGTATTTGAGGAGGTGAGAGTTGCTTTGGTCCATGTTTTGGCAGCCGTAACCTCAATAGCAAAAGTTCAATCAAGAAAGTCAGGAGTTCAGAAGAAAATGAGGTGGAAGTGGAGTTCAGGTCAAGGAAATCAAGTAATCAACATCTCATTCCATGGCCTGTAGAGAAAAGTGAACATTGTTTCTCCTCCATCTCCCCATACAACAATGGAGTTTTAATTGGATGTCAAAATGGTTTTGCAGCTCTCTCACTCTGTAGTGAGAGAACAGGAACAGCAATAGAAATTATCAGTGTGTTTCCGATGACACATACCTTTAATGTTCAGACTAAAACAATGTGCATTTTCCATAAGGGCAAAGGAAACAAATAATGTAATACAGAGCTCAGAATCAAAGAGGAAGGAGAAAAAAGTAATGGCCAGGAACTCTACATTAAATTTTGAAATACAAAAATTGCTGTTCCCTACCTATCTTCCTGTGATAAAAATTCTGATCACAACTGTCTTTTTTCCTGGTTAAATATAAAAGTGAGCAGAAATGTAAAAAAAAAGATTTAAAAAATAAGTAGGTAAAATGTCTAGCTCAATAATATTGTTAAGAGGTTTAAAAAGACTTCATTGGCTTTGCTACAGATGTTCTGCTGAAATATTTGAGCTGTAGATTTTTATTTGATGGAGATTTATATTATGTCAGCTATTGTTAAAGAAAAAAACAAGATGGAAAAATAGTTAGATTTTAGATATAAGCGGAACTACAGTGAGCAGAGACTACTTGAAAAGAAAACATTATGCTTTATAGTCTGAAAAAAATGTCTTCTGTACTCTGTTCTGCATCTCTTAGCCATGCATTCTTAGTCCAAATGCAGTTTTGATACATTCAAGGACTGGTTGTGATTTTAAGTTGTTAAACAGACCAGTGATGACTTATCCAGACATAGGCTTTCAACTGAGTACTGTAATTCTTTTTTTGTTTGCAAATAATTTTTATTAAGCATTTCCGAAGAAAAGGGAAAAAGAAAATCCACACTAGGAATGGGAGGAGGGGGGTGAGGAAAAAAGGAGAAGAAAAAAAAGAATAATATCGTAGATAGTAGAGTTCTTATTGCTTAGTTGCACATTTACAAGTATCCAATATGTCGCAAAGAAAGAATAAAGAAGGTAGAGGTTGTTGGGACACGGGGTATTCTTATACAAAATTATAATAAATCTTCATCTCTGTTCTATTCAAATATATTACATAAGATATTGAAGATTCTGACAATTCTAATTTTAAGTCTAGTAATTGTATTTTCTTATTCCTGATTATTTATTATTTTTTATTATTAAACTTTATTTATACCCCGCTATCATCTCCTCAAGGGGACTCAGGGTGGCTTACATGAGGCCACGCCCATCAATACAATATAACATAAGAACACAACAGCAAATCAAAATAATATAACTTAAATACAAAACCAATGTAAATAAACAACACAATAATATAAAATTAAAATATTAAGACACTGAAGACAATGACCATGGGCAGGGCCAGTTTCAAAGATTAAAAATAATTTTTTTAAAAAAAACACTGGGAGATAGAGCAATATGAAGTATCAGAGAGGGGATCTGGGGATGAGGTAGGATTTAATTGCACAACCAAAGAATAAAGTGCTTATATTGCTTATATTGTTCTCATGTTATTCTTATTTTCTTTTCCAGTTCTTCTTTATTGAAGATTAATCTTGATTATTCAGAGCAGATTTCTTCATTTAAATATTTTCTCTAATCATTAATATCTAAAAAGAAAATTCTACAAGTTTCATTTAAACTGTTAGTAGATTAGTATTTATATAAACATGCCTTTATTGTGTATCATTATATCAATAGCGTGCTTTCTCTCCTTTTGTATTACACCAGATTTATGTAATTTATTCCAATCTTGTTAGTTGGTGCTACTTTTTCCGTTATTCAAAATTTCTTGAAGTTTGGGTGGATGCCTAATACAAAATACACACACACACACACACACACATACTGTGTGTATGTGTATATACACACACACACAAAATAATAATATTTTTCACCCAAAACTTTTGGGTCTTCAACTGTTTAGTATAATTCTGACAAATCTAAGTTTCAAAGTTTATGTAGTAGGACTATGTGTCAAATTTGTATCTGACCTTTTTACCATTTAGGAAAGTTGTTTTTTCTGCCAAAATATTTTTTCTTCTGTATGTCTGTCTTGAACATATGAATGTGGAAATATATCAGTGTGACCTCAGTCTTTCTATGAATCTGTCGATTATGCTGTTTTGGTATTCTTGTTTCTCATAAATATTTAGGGAAATTAAGTGATGGTCTGCATTGCAGGAAAGGAAGTGAAAATTTACATTTTATCCCAGCATTGCCTGTGTTGACTGGGATTACGGGAGTTGTTTTTCTACATCCCCACCCTTCCAAAATTCCCTACTTCTGCTGTAGGTGAAACATTCAGGAGAAGACACAAGTTGTTGCTAGGACTTGATATTTATTCATTTGTTAGTTTATTTATTTCCCACTTTCCCCTCAATTTAGAACTCCAAGACAGTTTATAACAGTTGAAACAAAGATAGTTAAAAATTAATAGCATGCAAAAGTTTAGATGTAATTAAACCACAATAAAATTAAAAGCAGTTGAAACAGCAACAACCAATAAAAGTCCAATAGATTTTTGTAAAGTGTGTGTCCCCTGCAAAATCAATTCCTGATTACTTTTCCAGGATAGTCAAGAATGTCTAGCCTAGTGCACCTGGGAAGGGAGTTCCAGAATCTGAGAACAGCCACTAAGAAGCTCCCTTGCCATGTTTGTTTATTTATTTACTTTACTTTTCTCTGATATACCGTAGAAACTCAAAAAGTGTACTTTGGGGAGTGGTGGGACAAAAAGCATACATTCCCTAGAAGATCTCAAAATACTTTGGCAATATATTTCATCAGAATCATAATTTCTGATTGTGTCAAAAGTGTCAAAATAATATGTATGCTACTTCCCAGAGAAACTAAAAATATGAATTAATTGTATAATGCTACTGTTACTCATTTGTAAGCGATGATGGGAATTCTGGCACTAGATTTTGAGTTGATATTTGATTTTCCTCAGTCAAAATATGATTCGTTGCAGGATTCAGTGAAGTGCAATGGAAGAATTAATTTTATAAAAGGTCAAAGGATATTTGAAGTTAGCATATGTATATTTCTCAAGGACTTGAATAGTTTAAGGACAAATCTATAGAGTTTAAGGCAAGTCATAATCCAGTTAAAATCTTCACAGTGCTTTTAGTGTAAAATTAAAACATTTTATTTCAATATCTGAATAGATAGGTTTTTATGTACCAAAATCTCAAAAAAGTCTCAAAGTATTTGAAAAAGTTATCAACTTTACAACCTTGAAAATGTTACATTGATTAATCATTAATAAGAATTTCTGGAAATGATGTGTGTTTGACAACCTTGATTTGGAAAAAAAATCAATTGCATTGCTTTGATTTAATAATGTGTTACTGTGAAATTTGTACAACAGGAGATTTAAAGGTCAAACATGAAATGTAATGAATCATATGATGTGATCCTACATATGAAAGTCATAAAATATTACATGATTACTCATCCCAAAGTATCTTTTCTTCATTCCATTCCCATTGTTTAACACTGGGATTGTATTGGAAAACTAGATGATGCCAGTCTTATACTACTCCATATTGCCATGGCCCACACTACCTTTTTACATCTTTGTTTCTCCTTTTTGTTCCTAGAGAGGGAGACACAATGCAGAAAAAGAGCAGTTAACATGAGTGGCTCAGGAACTTACAATTTGAAAGAATCCTGCACACTCTTGATAGAATTATACCAATTTAACTTCCTAATTCTATTTCACTGTCACTAAATCTGTTCATACCAAAGATACTGCTTTGTTTTTGCTTCTAGTGCAGAATGGATGCATGATTAGGAGTGCTGGGGCAAAAGTAAATTATGGGTGCATCCAAATGCATACACGACTTGTTGGGTTCTGCTATATTTAACTGAACAATTTGAGTGCTAGAATCAAAGATCATACAAATTTAGAAGCAAAATGAAAATACTTATAAATATAGACTTGAGTGTTAGTTCCAATGGCTGTAGTGAGCACAGAAAACAGTAGCACTTCACTGGACAAGGGCTGCTGGAATCACGCCCAGCGAGAGCCTTGTCTACATGTCACCAGATATTTAGGTGTATAAAAATCAAACATTTACTGATAATAAATCAGCATTTGCAAGGCTGATTTTCCTTTTTATGAAATACATTTTCTGCAGAGTCTACTGTAAATGTGTCGCTACGCTAAAGCTGTCTATGCTAATTCAGATGTGGGCGTGTGGTCTTCGAGGCCTTAGGGGTCGCGGGTGTCTTCCTTTAAAAGAAGGGAGGCTTGGACAGACTTTAAATGAGACTCTGAAACTCTGGATGGTAAAGTTCAACAGGGTTTATTTACTACAATCAGGTCCCTGGTGGTCTAATTTCTTTCTTATCTAATGAGGTTACAACAAAGTATTTGGAGGTTTAAGTTGCTTGCCATGAAATTGTTGAGGAGAGCTATAGTTCTTTGAAGGCACCAAGCCGGCCCTGTCTTCTCGGTGGCTCTTGGGATTGCGGAAACCTCAAGTTCCTCAGGTCTACAAATCCACTGGTGAAACGAAGTTTCCTATACAATTCGTAGGCTGATTGAAGATGCCGAGTCACACAAATTCCACCAAAAACCTTCCGTTATGCTTTGGTACACTTGAAAGTTGACTTCGGATGGGTTTAGGTGACAAAAATGGCTGGTCCAAGCTGCGAATCCAGATTTCCAGCCAGCACATCCTGTGCCTTTCCTTTGCTAGGCTATACTAACTTGGAAAGGCTTTTGCCCTCAGGGAAAACTTAGAAGGAGGAGGAGCTAAGGTCCCTGGGAACAGTTTTGGCGCCAAAACCCTGGGCAGACTGAAGCTCCTCCCATGCAAAAGGAAACACATGTTTGGAACTACAGAAACATTAAGAAAGGGTTGCAAACATGCAACACTATTGCACCAAAACAAGGCAGACAGGCCATCTGGGGCCGCAACAGTAAACAGTGTACATTATTGCTATCAGATTTGTGCAAATGTTTAAAATAGCCAGTAGCTGGTGTTCATGATCTTTTACTGTTGCCAATTTTTGTGACCCCAATGTTAAGCTAAGGGGACCCTATTTGGGGTCAGGACCCACAGTTTAAGAACAGTGGTCTATATTACAAAGGAGGCAACTGGCAAGACCACCTCTGAAATGTTGCTTAAGATAACCCTATGAAATTCATGAGACTACCATAAATCGACAGGAGATTTAAAGGCGCATGTACAGTACATTGTGCATATTTGTTGGTTTTGAGAGTATATTTTTAAAGTACTATCAATTCTGTTGATAGTTAAAATATGTTTTTAGCTTTGGGTTGTTAATAGTGATGTCAGTCTTCACCTAAAAGAATAGAAGTGACATTGAATGCCAGGACTGGGAAAACCGCACCGGGTGGGGGGTGGGGATTCATATAAGTAAAATAAAAATGTATGTTGTCCCTAGCTTTCTGTAATCTTCTAGAAAAGTGTATGATACATTTGGCACAAAATTCTATTTCCTCCAGAGATTTTGCCATGTCTAATTGTAGATGTGGAAGAAGACTGATTACTGTCAATGAATTGAGTTGCAGGGTTTGATGACAACTTATGGTTTATAATTATTGCCCACTTCATTTGCATGTTACCCCCATTTTGTTCAGATGTTCATGCTCTTCAGCAACATGTGATTGCACTGTTCATGTGGCACTGTTTGCAAAGAAGACCTTGAGACTTTTGTTGGCAGCATAGCCCTTTGTCTTGTAAACTCACTAATGTTCATCAGGTCTTGGCATATTTTTCACAGAGCTTGGAAATATTGTGTTATATGTAAAGCAGTTAGCATGCAACTTCATACTCCAATGTTAGAGGTGAGATTCTGGGAGCCTTACAGGCAGGGCCTATATTCTGGGCCCTGTTGGATTTTCACCAGATGCATCAAAATGATACCTTAGGTAAAAGCAAAGTAATTTGAGACAAAACAGGTAAACCCTGCTTTGCACCAAATTATTTTGGTACTCTATTAGATCTGGGCCTTCCTGAAATGCCCCGTTTTAATGTGGGGACTCACACCTGGGTAGTCCTGGGACTACTATACATTACCCCAGAGTATTTGTTGGATGTCAATATACACAAAATAATCTATGTCAGGAAAAAAGAATACTCAAGGAGCATAAAGTATATAATATTCAGTACATAGTTCAGTATATTCATATAAAGTGAAGTGAAAATAAGCGACTGCTCTCAAACATACAGTTGCAATACAGTCATATAAAGTAAAATGAAAAGGAGCAACAGCTCTCAAACATTACAGTCATAAGCTCCCAATGTATACAGGTTTCAGGGAAGCATATACAATAAAGACTCTTTTCAAATAAGGTAAGAATACAATGAGTCATGAAGTCCAAAGTCCAAAAGAGAGTTCAAATAGCAGTAATATCCAAATGATGATGGAGCACAGCTCTCAAAAGAAATCTTCGTAGGGAAAAATCCTACAGGGGTGTCAGAGTCTGAGATTTGGTGCTTGGATTCCAGCAGCCAAACTCAAGGCCACTGACATCATCGAGAGACAGTGCACCTGGCACTGCCGCCTGGGAAAGGAAGACCACTGAACCCAGCGGGAGATTTTGGCGGAATTTGGGGTTTGCGCAGGAAGTTGTTTCTTTGAGTGTGGGGGAAGGTATATAAGGGAGTGCCCCATTTTGTAATGGCACTCCTGGCTTCTTGCATGTTAGTATTCCTATAGTAAAGATTCCTAGTGATATCCAGATGATGTTCTGTGTCTTCATTTAGGAGTGGTTATAGTGAGCTGACATTGAGTGAGGTGTCCGGGTAATATATATATGCCCTGTTTCGGGGACAGAATCCCCTTCTTTAGGAGTTGATAAACACAGTGATTATAGGCTAATTTCTACGACAAAACATAGAATAACAAGCAATTACCAGCAAATTTAAAGAAGTAGAGATAACCCATATAACAGATAGTACTTACATAGTGCCTGATAGTTTTACATAGAGTGACTCTGCTAATGTTGATTCAAACTGTGAGTAACGTTAAAGATCCAAAAGCCCAGAGTACCGAGGAGAGCACTCAGCCCCCCCCCCCCAAGCCTTAAAAATAAAGGAAACTTATTGGGTCACGATTAGGCCTCTCTGCAAGCCTCCTGGAATGTACCAATGATGTGCCAGGAGGTGAGGGAGGGGCAAATTGTTCCTGCCCCCCCCCCCCATACACACCTCCTGGCACATAATTGGTATGTTTTTGGGAGGCCTTCAGAGAGACTAAATGGAGACCCGGTAAGTTTTCTTTTATTTTTAAGGTTTGGGCGGGCGGGTTGGACTGGGTGGCCCTATGCCATCTTGAAAGTTTTCAGGATGGCATGGAGAGAGACAACTATATCAAGATAATTGATTATCTAGATAATACAAACTTTCCACATTTTTGTTTTGGGGTGTGGGGACTTAAACCTGCTTTGGAACGGGTTTCTTAAACCTGTTCTGAAGCAGGTTTTAGTATAATCTGGAAGCACCCTCTGTCCCAAGCCTCTCTTGAGCTCTTGGTACATCCAGGTAGTCTCCCATCCTGAGCCAGTTGAGGTTCCAAATCAGGTGGCATCTGGTGTATAAAAATAGTGGGATTGTACGGCATGACCTCCATATCCATAGGACTGGCATCCACACTTTCATTTATCCACAAACTATATAATCTCTAGGCATACCATAGCTCTATAATATTCTTTGGGGGGGGTTCATTTCAATATTATCCATGGATTCTCATATCCATCCAATGTCCAGGAATATATCCTCAGTGCATAAGTGGATTGTATTGTGTATTGAAATAACTACATGGAGTAACAAAGACAGGATTCTCAAATCAGTTAAGGGTTTTTAAAAACGAAAAACAATGAAAAGTAACAGCCCCCCTCCCAAAGTAACACAATGTAATGGCAACGTAACACTTTTCAAACACTCTAATAAGCAACAGGACAAGTTATCTTTAAAAAGTAACTTTATCAGCTCCTGGATTTTCAAAGCTAAATTTTTTAAAAGGGTATAATGTTAGCACACTAAGTTTTATTTTGAAATAATTACACCTTTTCTATTTAAGAGAAATTCAGGAATTAAGTAAAACCTCCCAAGTGCAAAAAATACTTTTTGAGTCTGAACAACCATTAATATAGCTGTTAACAGAAGACCTATTAGTATCATGTTGTCTTATAATAGTACAAAGATGTAAGCCAGTCTATGGATTTTTTCAGTTCTGATATAAATTTTGTAGTTCACTATAAACACCACTTCATTTCCTACTAAGCCAAAACTTGAAAGAACATGTGTTGAGTTTTTGCCAAGGCACACAGCAGGCAGCTTTCTTCTACTGGTGAAACTTCTGTAGTTTGTCCTGTTATTACAGAGTGTACCTTTATACAGACAGAAGCAGTAGTTTGTTTTATTTCTATGATTTTCTGCCCCTAAGCTTGTCCTGACATCTGTAGATCTGCTGCTTCAGATAAATCATATATGTGCAATGATGTAGTGGCATCAAAAAACCCAACTATTTTTTATTATAAGCTAGCTATTGACCCTTGCTTAAATATATATTTGAAAGTCAATGAGAATGCATCGCTTGGCACTGTTGGATACATTGATTTTTTTAAAAAAACAATCAACCTTAGAACTGCTGATATTTATGAAATAATATTAGTAAGAATGACCCATACTCGTGACCTATATCAGATTCCTGTTTTTCTGTATGCTGTACTCACAGTTCCATCTTAAAGAAAATTTCGTAAGATGTGCAATTATTACATTATCCACTGAGACCTCTTGAAGACTCCATCAGATCTCAGTGGATGATTTAGTAATTTCACATATAGCTATGGGGACATAGCCAGATGCTTCTTTGGGTCCATCTACATAGGCCATATATGTTGGTGCTGATCCAGAGTGGGATACTGTGGATCATTGCCACCAAAGTCCACACACTTGGTCACTGAGCTGGCTCAGCAATTGGCAGGATTTACTGTGCAAAGGCCTGGTCCCACAATCATGATTTTACTTTCTTCCTGAAAGCTAGAAGGGATGGGGTTGACCGTATTTCGCTTGGAAGCAGCTTCCACAGGCGAGGGGCTACAGTTGAGAAGGCCCTGTTTCTCGTCCCTGCCAGCCGCACTTGAGATGTTGGCGGAAGCGAGAGCAGGGCCTCCCCGGATGATCTTAAGTTACGAGGTGGGACGTAGAGGCAGATGCGTTCAGATAACTAAGCTGGGCCAGAACGGTTTAGGTCAAAACCAGCACTTTGAATTGAGCTCGGAAGGGGACAGGCAGCCAGTGAAGCTGACACAGTTCCCTGTATGTAGCTACATTTAGTAATCTGGCTGCTGCCCGTTGGACTAGTTTCCGAACCGTCTTCAAAGGCAGCCCCACGTAGAGTGCGTTGCAGTAATCTATTCGAGATGTGGAGGTATTACTACCTGCTCTGATCTCTCTAGGCAGATCTAGACAGCCCCTTTATTGTAGAAACTTCCACAATAAAAAGGGGGTGGTCCAGACAATGTTCTGGGCAACCCATAATTAATTTGCCACAAACCAGGAAAAACCTGGTTTGTGGCAAATTAATTTGATAGTGGGTTTATTCTATGCCTTCTTGGAAGGCGCGGAATAAATCCACTACTTCCGGTGTATTGACTGCAGAATACTGCATTCCAGACAGTATTCCCACAGTTTTCTGGTCTAAATTAGCCTGGAAAACTATGGGAATATAAACCCCCTCCCCAGAAGTCCCCATAAACACAGTGAAAAAGGAAAAGACCTCACTCGTCCTCCGTGGGATGGCTGCCGGAATTATTCTAGCGTGCACAAATGAAGTGCCAGGAGAAAGGGGGGGGGGGGAGAAAATAGCTTCTGCCCCCTTCCTTTCTCTTGGCATGTCATTTGTACATGCCAGGAGAATTTCAGCAGCCATCCCATGGAGGACGAGTGAGGTCTTTTCCTTTTTCTCTGTGTTTATGGGGGCTTCTGGGGAAAGGGTTAAGTGTCCCGTTGCCGTGCTGGGAAGTCCCAGTACAACATTTGGACACCCATCCCAGAAAGCACACATTTTCTGGGGTGAGTGTAGATGGGCCCCTGGGAACATCCACATTTTTTAAAACACAGATGCTCCTGAGATAACAGCCTGTCTGGAAAGGCCCTCCATCACTCTGGGCAGAGTCAGAGACCACCATCAATTTCATGACCAGTGGTCACTAGTAAGCCAAGGATAACAGGAGGGAAGTAAGTGCCATTCCCTGTAGAATGGCTGTATGACTTGGAAGCAGCCCAACAGTTTACACTGCCATTTCTCACAACTTTTTAAAATGTGGGACAAGGCTGCCTTAGGATGAATGAACCCCATGCATATTTTGGCCCTAGTGCTACACTGTGCCATACAAATTGTTAGTCATTCTTTACACATAGTGATAATATCATGTATACTTTACAAATGGCAAACTCTTTTAATCCAGATGTATTTCTCTCATATGGGGGTTGGCAATTGCTCCGGCAACAGTTCTTTATAATTTCAATTAAATAAAATACTTTTTTAAACGTTCAATTCAATTATAAAGCTGTTTCATATCTTATGAGGTCACCCATCTATCTGAGTGTTGTCTATCAGGCATTCTGTCCACCCCATAATGTTTGCACTGTCATGTGGTAGCTGGGTTAAAAAAATTACAAACACCCTCTGCACTTTTAATATAATTCTTTCTCCCACTTTCATTGAGCTATTTTTTGTCTAACAGCTTCTAAAATACTGTCAGCTATGTCATGAGAAAAAAGGTATTTCTTCCCAGAATTTCTGTGTTTCTTCTATCTTTCAATTCTCCATTCTGAAGTTCAATTTTAACTTGAAATATGCTTGCTCTTTGAATCAGAATAAAGTATGTATGGGTTTTTGACTGACATTATCTTATTTCCTTTTTCTTTCTAATTGATGTTTTCATCTTCATGCCTTCTATACATTTTTCCTTATTTAGCATCCCCCATTTCCTCACTTTGGTGGTTTGTTTTAGCTTATAGACTTGTTTTGTATATTACTTTACTGTGATTTATGCCAGACTATGACCCACATAAAATCTATGGTGGTTATGAACAGCTACCTGCAAACTTGCTAACAGACATTTTCATCCACCAGAAATATTAACTCCTCACCCTCCTCACTGTATTCCCAGCACATGAATGACCACACTTGCAGGTCATTCCATCTGCTAAGGTTTGTAGGCTAACTGCAACCCGGAGGAGAGCGTTCTCCGTAATTGCTCCTACGCTCTGGAACGCTCTCCCGGCCGAAACCCGAGCCCTCCAAGACCTCCTGTCCTTTAGACGGGCATGCAAAATGTTCCTCTTTCCGAAGGCCTTTGGTCTCTAGTTGCCTGCGGCGCACAGCCCGCTGAGGCTGCTGCCCCCACTGTATTTCGCTGTGCCCGTACAGCATATTGCATTTTAATCTGATGTTTTTATTGTGTGATTTATTAAGTGTGCGATTTTAATGTGTTTTTATTGTATCCTCTATTTCCTGTGAGCCGCCCCGAGCCTCCCGGGAGTGGCGGCCTAGAAGCCCAATAAATAAATAAATAAATAAATGAAGTAACTTAATGTTGAATGGTATCCTAAGTTCATTTGTTTATTCATTTGTTTCTTTTCATTGTCTGTTGTTTTTCTTCAAAAATGATTTTTATTAGGTGACAGCATTTCTTTTTTCCCCAAAAATCCAGAGTTTTGCAGTTAGGCACCAAGGTCATAAAGGCACATATTTTTGCACTTTCATTTCTTGGTCTCATTCAGAATTAATCCTGTTGTGTAACAAACTGCAGTACTGCTTTACCAATAAATAATATTTTGTGAAAATGTGCATGAAAATGTTACTCATGGAATCTTGCAGTCTTGGATTTTTGGTAGTTGGAAAGACTTATAATCAATTATAGAAAGAATTTGTGGTTCATTTCAAAGTCATTCCATCTTTCTCTTTATGTAGTGGGCTGGAAGCCAAAGGCATGGATTCCATGCAGGTGGGTCAACAGAGAAGGAATGGAGCACACTATTCTTCTTCAGCGTAACATGGAAATGTAACAGACTTTGGAAGGAAGGAGCGCTTTGTGTCTCCTCTACCAGTCCCTAACTGAATACTAACCTTTATTTTTTAGGGAAGTAATTTTTAAGGAATAATATATAGGTCTATTGTTAACTGTCCCATGAATGGTCAGGCAAAGACATGTAAGAAGTGGCTATTCTTTAAATCGGTTAGAAAAAAGTGCTAGACAGTGTCCTTAATGGTATGCTCTGAATTGCAAGTAGTCTTTGAAAACTGCATGGTTGGAAGTTTTTTGCAATGATGAGCAAAATAGTAAAATCATTTATTCTGGGCCATGATAAAACCTTTATGAATATTTATATACGAAGTCTTTAGTGCATCATGCCTGACTTTCAAAATCAGATAGGATCTAGTGCCTTTAGAGTTTTTAGGCCATTTTTTCAAGTAAATTTCTCTCAAGATCTATTGGGCAAGATTGCCCAAGACACTTAGTTTTTTAAGGCAAAGGACAATATGGCATCGACTCCATTCCATAGAGGGAAGCTGACTGGATTGCCAAGTGATTCTTACTTCCAACACTAAGAACTGAATCCACCACACCTGAGACAGTAGGCTATTATTTATGGTTCCTGGGAAGGTATAAAGCGTAAACCATCTCTCTCCCTCTTCTTTTGACTATGTGACCTGCTGATAGCGGTTTTGCTATAAGAGAGATATCCCTACAGCCCCTGATGTTTCAAAGGAAGGGGCCAAGCAGCCACGGGGAGCAATGCAAACAAACCCTTCCCAAATATGCCTCTAAATGATCTACATACCATAACCCATTAGGCAATGTGATAAGGTCCTTTGATATGGTTATCATTTTTCATGAGTAAGCAGAAGGTGTCTAGTAGATAGCATAGGTCCTATATCTCAAAAACTAGAGCTGATAGAGAGAAATGGTGCCATTTTTGGAATCAGCAGGTCAGATATACCCATTGGCCATTGTAATCAGATATGTGAAAGAGAATCCTGCAGACCTGTGACACCAACTATATTTTAGTTGCCTCAGACTCAGGTGTACTAATGGTTTGTATATAAAATGCTGAATCGAACATCAAGGGCCATATACACAAGGTACAAAATCCAGGACTGGTCCGAAGCATTGCTGCTTCAGACCAGCCCTGGTTTCTGGCCTTGTGTGTACACCGAACCATCGCAGCAGTGGGAGTGGAGTTCTGACTGTCCAGGGCCTTGGAAAGAGAAGAGGAAGGATTATCTTCCTCTCTTCATGTTGCTTGTGTGCCTTTGCTGACATTGGCAAAGGGGCCCAGTGATGGGCAAGAAGCTCTTTGGAGTTGCTATAATCAGCAGAAGTAAGTGCCATCCCCATTCCACCATGCTGTGGATAAAGCATGATGGCAACACTGGCCAGAGTGGACTAGTCCAGCTGTTCACACACATACACACACTAAGTGCTCCAGACCATTTGGAATAACAGATTTTGCCCTGCATTAGGGATCAGAACTCCCTGGATCAGGCATGTAGCCCCCGAAATTCTCAGGGTGGTTTGCGAGAAGGCCTTACTGGTACATTATTTAAACTGTTATGTGTATTCATATCATGATCTGATCATCATGCTCAATATAACCCATATGCGTGGAGGTATTGGGATAACAATACAAAAGGTTTGCTAGGGTAGATCGTCTCTCACTCAGATTCAGCCCCCCTCCCCCCCCAAATCAAACTCAGCCGCTCCCAATTCAAAATCCTGGCTACGGCCCTGCCCTGGATGTTATCTGGATGCCCAAGAGTAACTTCTGGTCAAACTCACAGTATGTGGTCAGTGGAGACAGGCACCAGCTCTACACCTGAAATGACAAGACTAGAAATTACATATTTTATAAATGATTTCTATATGATTATAAGCCAGAAAAATAAAACTTTTGGAATGAAAATGAATGAGAAATGTACACTGCTAAGTGTGACTTTATGGAAATGTTAATGTGGAGCCTTATTTTCAAAGTGCCTCCTTTTTTCAGAAATGAGGATCTGCATAATCTACTACTTGAGAGATTTTCCTTCAGTGGATATGACGTAGAAAACACAATTTTGAAATAAAGACTTCCATAGTGTTTTATTTCTAAATAAATCCACTATTGGGTAGTGTAATGGTTTATATATCCATAATGTATTTGTAGGAAACTGATGATGATATTTACTCAAAATAATGCCCAGACCCACTATTTGCTTCAATCATGTAGCAGAAGCCTCTCCTTCTGATCGTTATAAAAGCAAATGAGATTTATAATGAAACAGTTCAACCCCTTTACTCCATGAAGTCCATACGAACTAAAAGACACAGTTAATGAATTGAACACAATGATTCACTTCCCTAGTAAGCACTGCAGCTTTATATCTTGGCATACACTTAGTACAATTATGAATAAAACCATTTTAAAATGGACCCAGCACAGTGTGCAACTCATTTAAAAAGCCAAAAAAGCAGTTCACCATCAGTAGTCCCCGCATGTCACTGAACACATAGAGTGTACTCTGCTAGATTTGTTGCAGTTTTGTGCACTAATTTATATCCCACTGGGAATAAATTTAGGTTTGATTATTCATTTCTAAAACACTTGCTTTTCTCAGATGTTAGGGATTACCGGGGGTATGGGGGTGGCACAGAGTGGGAGAAAGCAACACATCTTAAACAGAGATTTGATTTCTCTTGGGTAACTGTGTTGAAGCTATTATTATTGCTGTATGTAATGGCGTGAATCAAAACCCAGACCTTTCTCTACAGGGATGTAATTATTGATGAATTTTCTTTTTGAAAATAGCAATGAGTACTTTCAGCAATTTTCTCATCACAGTGAAAACTTCAAAAATTACAAAAGAATATTCCCAAATTGAGATGTATTTTGTGCAATTGTTTTGTTTAAAAACGGCATTTTGGGGTAACATTTAAATGCAGAAACAATCATTCCTGCATAGAAAATTCTGTTTTCTGTGTAAGACAACCATGTGTGAAATTTATGTAGACAAATGGTGAATATCCTTCAAAAACTACATGAATATCTCACAACGGGGAAAGAATTGCTGGAAGTACTTCTTGATATCGTTGAGAAGATACATAATGAAGAATTATATTCCTTAACAAAATTATTGTTTTTTATAAGCCATTTCATACTTTGAAAGAACAATAACAGCAATATATTTAAAATACAAGGGTTTTAAAAATCATTTTAAGAAAATATTTTTTAAAAATATGCTTCCCATCTCTATTTTCTGCTGCAATCCCTTGTACTACCCAGAAACCATCATTGAACAGCATGGAACCCCTGAATTGGTATGAAATGTGAATTGATGGAAAGTTGTGCAAGCAGAAATATTTCCTTGACATTTCAAAGGAAGCAGTTTTGATAGGTGGCACCCTGGAAAACAGTCAGTGGTGGGTCAAAAACTCACTTCTGCCTGGGTTCCTTAGACCAAGGGATCACGTTTTGTGCCACTTTCTCCCCTGTCCCCTAAAAAATAGTTTTTCTAAAAAGAAAAAAATGGTTTCTTTACTTTGTCCAAACATGGAGCTGTCAATCCCAGGCAGTGCTCCCATGCTATCCTGACATATTTGTATCAGAGTTTTAAAATCCACAAGATGAACGGGGGACATCTGCCAGAAGTTTACTTTTATTTTATTTTTTTAAAAAAATGGATACTCTGAAATGCCCTGTAACTCATATGTGCTGATGTGTATATCTAAATGTGTAAACAAAAAAGAGCAGCCTCACAACATTATAAGAGTTCTATTAAAGCATCACAGCATTCAATCATATGAGGAATAATTCCAAATTCAAGACCCCCAAAGGTGGGGCATAGCTGAACCCTCAGAAGTACTTCCAATATTCGCCAAATTTACGACGTTTTGCAACAGTTGCAACTTGCCTCTCGACGCCGCCCGGTCCTGGTGGGAAGCTCTATGTATATATATCATTGTGAGCTTCTTGAAAACACCGCCGTTCAGCTACGCCCTTTTGGATTTCTACCTTTGGGGGTCTTCCTACCTTGTGGATTACAAACTCTTCCCTTTGGATTATAATATCAATTGTGTCTAGAACTGTGACTAACTTAAAGCGGATTATATTGTTTGGACTCATTCTACACCACCAGGACTTTTGTGATTCTCTGGTGTGCTTCTGAGGGTATTGTATGAATTTGGAATTATTCCTCACATGATTGAATGCTGTGATGCTTTAATAGAACTCTTATAATATTGTGAGGCTGCTCTTTTTTGTTTACACTGTGCTTATAGCCTACTGTTTACTTGTATATCTAAATGTGCACATAAGCAAATTTCTTATCTCTCTTCACCCTCCTGTGAATTCAAGCTCTGTTTAATTTCATAAACATCAGAACAAAGGAATTGTTTCAGAGAGTTCTCATGGGAATTGCTTTCCATTTGTGTTTCCATTTAGCTACCTATGTGTCCATGGCCCCATTTGTTTGCAGCCCTCATCAGCTTATAGCATCAAAGTCATATGTATTCCAGGGATATGCAGTTGGGCGAATATGTGCCTTTTAAAGCTGAATAGAGTTTTAAATGTGCCTTTTAAAAACATGTTTTCAGCTGTTAATCTGAATCAGTGTGCATTTTCCTTAAACGTCAACCCCCCCCCCATTTTTAAACTTCTGGTTTCTTCCACATGTTAGGGTCAGTGTAGAAGGGCCCTTGAAGTGTCAGTGATTGGGTTCAGATAGAACTGCCACACCAAAACATATTTCAAAATGATCATAATGAGACCTGTATTGCAGAAGTAGGCTTACTTATGTTTTTTGAATGCAGCAAATATTTTCAAAGAAAGCCCAGCTTCCTTTGTCATTTTTGCTGAACTCTGTAGGAGTGCCCTAAAGCCACAAATACCTCGGGTACCTCTGTATGACTCATACTTTGGAATGAACTCCTTAGAATATGGCTTTACTCTCTGTTAATATACTTGTGACACTCAACCCATATTCTGGAAGCTAATGTAAATTGCTAAAAAGTAGAAGAGGGAATGGAAGGAACTTCTAATCAGCTTTCCAGCAGGTGAAAAATAAATAGCCTCCCAATATGCTGGTGAGCTAAAGCTAAAGAATATAGATGAAATGTTATAAGTACTTTAGTGCAGCTGCCTGCCAGTGAACCCAAAGTTTTACGTGAAAAGCCAATGTCACAAATCTCACCAGCTCCTTGCCATCTTTTGAATGCTGAAACCAATACAGATCCTTATTGTTGATGTGCTGTTGTGTGCCTTCAAGTTACTTTTGACAAATGAGATTTCTTTAAAATGTTTGTTCAAGGGAGGTCTGATTTGCATTCCTCTGAGTCTGAGCGAAGGGGCCTTCCCCAAGGTTTACCAGTGGGATTCCGTGGCTGAGCAGACATTCAAATCATGTTCTCCCAGGGTCCTGGACTAACACTCAAACCACTATGCCAGGCTTCTGATATAAAGGGCTTTCTAAGAAGAGGGCATACAAACCCTGGAAACATTTCCACAAAACACAGATCAGTTTACAGGATAAAATGCAACAAGTTGTTATCAAATTGTAAACGTTGTTATCTATTCCAAAATGTTGGAAATAGTTTATGACATAAATAAAATAAAGTGTATTTGAATTGGGAAAGATGATTCATAAATGTATTTCTGCAAGCTCTAGCATTACAAATGTGAACAATATATGCTATTTGAAGCAATTCTGCACTGAACCTTTCAGGTATAAAATATGTGTATTGATTTTTTTGTGTACAGTGGTTGTATTTCATCTTTAACACAGAAGAAATTATATTATTTCCATAGTTATTTGTATAGTTTGGCGGAGTTTTTTTGCTCTTATCCGTGCCTAATCTTGTAATGTGATATGTTCAAGCAAGTTTTCCTTAGGTATGCTTTAGCAGCCCTATAATAATGGAATGTGAAATGCAATTCAGCTCAAATGTGCCACTTGCCACTATTCATAGAAAGACTACTACTCAGAAGCCATTAAAAATAGAAGTAAAAACCTAAATTAGAATATCTGCCCTCTAAACAAGAGAACTACAAGTTAAACAACAAGAAAAACCGAGAAAAACCATCAAGGTTACAGACCATATTTCCCTGCTGAATTTCCTATCATCAGAAAAGTATTGAACATTCAGAACAAATGCACTGATCTGAGCAGGCTAGTTTTTATATATGCACTGTATTCCTGCCTGTTCCAAAATAAGCTTCTTGCTAAAATTACACATTCCAAAGCAAGTTTTCTGCTCAGGTTTATGTACTATATATAAACCATCCTTGTATGCAGTTATGCTATTTTTCTCCTTTACTTGTTCTTCAGGTTGACTGAGATAGGGCAGAAACATAAAAATACTCATTTCAAATAATCATCACCTTTAAATGCAGGCTAACTAGATTTTGGTGTATATCTTAAGGCCGCTTGGTAGAATATATTTAAGGATAAACCAATTTATCAAGATGAACTCTGCACTTTAAAAAGTCAACGCCTGTTTCTAACAAGTACCTTCATATTTGTATGTGCTTATTTATTTTATAGCATTTAGAGATTTACCAACTTTTTAGCAATGTGTTTAACTAGTGTTTTTTCCTCTCTTGTTGACAGGTGGAATGGATAGAGCAACAGGTTGTAAAAATAAGGACAAAAAGGGATTACAAACCTGGCAGCATCCAGTCCATGTATTTTAATGATCCCAAGTGGCAAAGTATGTGGTACATGGTAAGTCCATATAGATCAGCTGTACTTTTTCAAAATTAGCAAAAAAAAGTGCCGTACATTTGTCCTTATTCTGTGACAGTGGTTCTCAACCTTCCTAATGCCACAACCCCTTAATACGGTTCCTCATGTTGTGGTAACCCCCAACCATAAAATTATTTTCGTTGCTACTTCATAACTTTAATTTTACTACTGTTATTAATTGTAATGTAAATATCTGATATGCAGAATATATTTTCATTCACAGGCCAAATTTGGCACAAATACCTGATATGGCTAAATTTTAATATTGGTGGGGTTGGGGACAGATTGATTTTGTCATTTGGGAGTTGTAGTTGCTGGGATTGATAGTTAAACTAAAATCAAAGAGCATTCTGAACTCCACTAATGATGGAATTGAACCAAACTTGGCACACAGAACTTCCACGACGAACAAAAAATACTGGAAGGGTTTGGTGGGCATTGACCTTGAGATGTGGAGTTGTACTTCACCTACATCTAGAGAGCACTGTGGATTCAAACAATGATGGATCTGGAGCAAACTCAATATGCCTAAATGTGAACACTGGTGGAATTTGGGGAAAATAGAACTTGACAAGCTGCCATGTGCCAAGCATGCCTGCTCCCCTCTCCCCACTTGGAGTCTCAGATACAGCCCTCCCCTTGGCTAAGAGGCCAGCTGAGAGGATTCACCATTTGTTTCCAAAAAGGAAGAAAAGGACAGGATGAGATATCTTCAGCCTTTTCTGCCAAAGGGGCTCCTAAGATCATCAAAAATATGTGTTTGGCAACCCCGCTGGCACCCCCCCACAACCCCCCCCCCCAGGGTCCAGACCCTCAGGTTGAGAAATGCTCTTCCATTAGAAGTAATCACATAATTGCAACCTGAACCTGACATGTTAGCAATATACAACCTTGAGAATTAATCAATTATATATTTTCCCAATAAATCCTTTTCCCGTTATTTCTTGATTTTTAAGTTTACTTAGCCATTCCTCATATTTATTCAATGTTCTACATCTGGGATTTTTACTTAGCCAGTCCTTTTCCCAATTATACAGCGGTTGACTTTCAAACCAATTCAGGACACCTTGTTCTTCTAATTTATTAAACTTGCCCATCGAATTTTGTATCCATTCCTTCCAGGAAAGAGCTGTTTCCACATCCACTAATTTTGCTATTCTGCCAAACCATGAAAGATTAATTTTTTTGTATTCCAATAATCTTTCTTGAATTTTCTTAATAGTCTATCAAAATGTAATTTTTTGAAACTCTGAGTAATTAACAGGTATTGTGACTCCCAAATACTTAATTTTGTTTCTAATCTTCACCTTAAATTGATCAATTATTTTCTCTTTGTCCTTCCTCTCCAGGTTTATTGTCATTACCTTCATTTTTCCCCAATTAATCATTAGACCTGTCATTTTTCCAAACTGTTTTAAATGTAGGTTTATCTGTCTAGTGCCCTATCTGGATTTCTGACTGTCAAAAGCGTGTCATCCTCAAATAAACTAATTTTGATTTTGTTGTCCACTCCCATTTCCTGTGTTTCTTTATCCTTCCTGATTGCAGAGGCCAATAATTCCATAACTAATATAAATAGTACCGGAGAAAGAGGGCAGCCCTGCTTTACTCCTTGCATAATACTAAAGGGTTTTTTTAAAAATTATTTTTTATTAACAATTTTCATATTTAAAAACATACATGATCACACAGGGGAAGAAAAAGGGGGGTAAAGGGAAAGGGGAAAAGAGGAACAGGAAAAGGTGTATTGACTTCCATTCTGGTTCCACACTATTTACATAAATTATTTAAATTTTCTATATATAATTTGAGGCATCCCCGGTGCTCTTAATCTTCCTGATCTGTAACTGACAGTGTTCCTTTCTTATTACACTTTCTTCAAATATTCATCAATCAAGGTCCAATCTGTCTTTATAATATCTTTACCATTGTTTTGTCACAACCAGTATGTTAGTTCGTCCATATCTTTTATATCCATTATCTTGCCTATCCACTGCTCTTTTGTGGGTAGGAGGCTCTGTTTCCATACCTTTGCAAATTCTATCCTTGCTGCTGTTGTGAGGAACACAAAAAGTTTTTCTATATTATTATTTGGGAAGATTTCATCATCAATTAACCCTAACAAGTACAATTCTGGTCTAATTCCAAATTCAATTTTCAATATTTTTTTTACATTCATCATGTATCATTTGCCAGTATTCTTTTGTTCTAGGACATGACCACCACGTGTGGAAAAAGGTACCTTCCTGACTCTTACATTTCCAGCACTTGTTCCCTACATTCTTATACATTAAACTCAATTTTTAGGGGTGATGTACCAACGGTGTATCATCTTTAACCAGTTCTCCTTAAGGTCTGTCACATAGGTTATTTTCAAATGTTTACACCAAATTCTTTCCCATTCTTTGAATTGGATCGGTCTCCCAATATTTTGTGCCCACTTTATCATTGACTGTTTAATTACATCCACCTCTGTTGCCCAGTTCAACAACATAGAATAAGTTTTGGATATTGTTTTCTTTTCCATTCTCATTATTACATCCCAAGGTCCGTCAACATCACTGAAACCTTTAGTCTTATCGATGTTAAACCATTCTCTGAGCTGGAAGTAATGGAGCCATCTCACATTTGGAAACTTTTGCAATTTCTTCTTGTGTTTTTAGTACAAATGTACCTTCTTTTTTCCTTATTATATCTTTATACTTAGGCCACTCCGTCCATCCCAGCAGCCGCCTCTGATTTGCTTCCAGCGGTGATAGCCACATCGGTGTCTTGACATACATATAATCTTTATACTTATTCCAGATTTTTACCAGGGAGGAACGAATAAAATGGTTTCCAAAATTCTTCTCTTTATGGATTCCTCCATACCATAGGTAGGAGTGCCATCCTTTGCATAAATCGAATCCTTCTAGTATTAAGATCTTGCTTCTTGTTAACAGTGTCCAGTCCTTGATCCAAGATAATGCACAGGCCTCGTAGTAACACTTAAGGTCTGGGAGAGCAAAACCTCCTTTCTCTTTTTCCATAATCATTACTTTATAGTTAATTCTCGGTTTCTTGCCTTTCCAAACAAAGCTCATTATATCTTTCTGCCACTTTTTAAATATCTCCATGTTCCTTATTATTGGTAGATTCTGAAAGAGATACAACATTTTCAGCAGTAGGTTCATCTTAATAGCCGCAATTCTTCCTAACAATGAGAGATTCAGTTTCTTCCATTTTTCAAGCTCTTCCTTTACCTTTATCCATTGATTATTGTAATTATTTTTTAGTAGATGTAGGTTCCTTGCCGAGAGCCAGATCCCTAAATATTTTATTTTCGATGTAATTTCTATACCTGTCTTACTTTGTAATTCTACTTGGTCTTGCTTATTTATATTCTTTGTTAGAATCTTTGTCTTGTTTTTGTTTAATTTGAATCCGGCCACTTCTCCAAATTCTTCAATTGTCCCTAACCATTTAGAAATATTCTTTCTAGGATTTTCTACTATACAGATCACATCATCCGCAAAGGCTCTCACTTTGAATACTTGTTTATCGATCTTTAATCCTTTAAATTCTTCCTGTTGCCTTATTTTCATAAGGAGCATCTCTAGTGCAAAGATAAAGATCAATGGGGAGAGCGGACATCCTTGTCTAGTTCCTTTCTCAATATTAAATTCTTCAGTTGCTGTCCCATTTATCCAGATCTTCGCTTTCTGTTGGTGGTAGATTGCCTCTATTGCGTTTTGAAATTGGAATCCTATATCAATCTCCTTTAATAGTAGTTAAAAGAAGCTCCAGTTCAAATTATCAAATGTTTTCTCAGCGTCAATAGAAAGCAAGGCCATTTCTTTTTGGTGATTGGTTTCATAGTATTCAATTACATCAATAATTACTCTAACATTGTCTTTTATGTTTCTGTTCGGTAGGAATCCATTTTGGTCTTCGTCAATCCAGTCTAATAGGAACTCTTTAAATCTATTTGCTAATATTGAGGCTAAAATCTTATAGTCAGTATTCAGCAATGAAATTGGGTGATAATTCTTTATATCTTCTGAATCTGCTCCTTCCTTATGAATCATCACTATGTCGGCTACTCTCCATGACTCCGGTATTTCTTTCTCTTCTGGTGCCTTATTCAGTATCTCCTTTAGGGTGGGTGTTATTTCCTCTTGCATGGCTTTGTAGAAACAGGCTGTATATCCGTCTGGTCCCGGTGCCTTATCATTTCTCAAGTTTTTAATTACCCTTTTAATTTCTTCTTCTGTTATATCTTTGTTCAGACTGGACCGTTGTCCCTCTGTTATTTTATTCAGTTTTAAGCCACCTAAGTAATCTGTAATTTTCTCTTCCTGGATACTTTCCCCAGAATACAATAGATTATAAAAAATTTTGAACTCTCGTCTTATTTCTGTTGCTTCTGTTAAGTATTTATCTTCTGTCTTGATCCTCACAATATGTTGGGATTGTTTCTTTTTCCTTAGTCTCCTTGCGAGCCATTTTCCAATTTTATTTGCATTTTCAAAGGAGTTTTGCTTGATAAATTTCATCTGTTTCACCAATTGCTCAATCTCCAGGTTATGTTTCTCCTTCCTTAGTAGTTCTAGTTTTTTTTGGTATTCTCTTATTCCCTGGATTTTTTTTCAATTTATCTTCCAAATTCTTTAAATCCTCTTCTATTTTTAATAACTTCTGCCTCCTTTGTTTATTCCTTTGAGAATTATGCTGGATCAAAAGGATCCTTGGATCACCGCTTTATAAGCATCCCACACAATCTAGCAAAGTTTGCAGACGACACTAAATTGTTCAGGGTAGTTAAAAATGAAACTGATTGTAAAGAGCTCCAGAAAGATCTCTCGAAATTGAGTGAATGGGCAACAAAGTGGCAAATGCATTTTAACCTAAACAAGTGTAAAGTCATGCACATCGGGGCAAAGAACCCCAACTACACCTACAAATTGATGGGGTCAAAGCTTTCCGAGACAAACCAGGAAAGGGATCTTGGGGTCTTGGTGGACAGCTCAATGAAGATGTCAACCCAGTGCGCAGCAGCAGTGAAAAAAGCAAATTCTATGCTAGGCATGATCAGAAAGGGAATCGAAAATAGGTCAGCAAATGTTGTATTACCTCTCTACAAATCGATGGTAAGGCCACATTTGGAGTACTGTGTACAATTCTGGTCTCCGCACCTTAAGAAGGATATAACGGAACTGGAAAAGGTACAGAAAAGGGCAACAAGAATGATCCAAGGGATGGAGCGGCTCCCTTATGAAACCAGGTTGCAACGCCTTGGTCTTTTCAGCCTTGAAAGACGGCGTTTAAGAGGTGACTTGATCGAAGTGTATAAAATCATGCATGGAATAGAAAAGGTGAATAAAGAAAAACTGTTTTCTTTGTCACAAAACACTAGGACTAGAGGGCACTCCCTGAAGCTCCAAGGTAGGAAAATTAGGACTAACTACTGGTTGTGGGGGGTTGTGAGCAGGTCAGGGTTTTGCCCTCCCTTCTGCTCGAGATCCCCGTGTACAACTGGTGGGCCACTGTGTGATACAGAATGCTGGACTAGATGGGCTGAGGTCCGATTCAGCATGGCTCTTCTTATGTATGTTCTTATGTATGTTCTTAATCTGTATAGGTGTCTCATCTTTGATATTTTGTTAAAATATTCTTTGGTCTTGTCCTTATATATCTTTATGTCTTCTGGTGTTTTCAACAAATTCTCATTCAATCTCCATTTTCTCGTCCCTCTTCTCTGGTTCATTGTCATTGTTAAGGCACCATGATCTGATACATCCCTAGGGTGTATCTTTATTTCTTCTATTTTCGTTGTAAGTGACTTTGTTGCCCATATCATATCTATTCTTGACCAGCTACTGTGGCGGGCAGAGTAGTAAGTATAGTCCTTTTGTTTTCCATTATGTAGTCTCCATATATCTTCCAGATCATACTCTCTCATCCATTTGATAAAGTTATCAGGTAATGTACTTCTGTCCTCCCCATTTAATTTTTTGGGTATCTTTGTTTTGTCCAAATATTTATCCATTACTCCATTGAAATCTCCTAACACAATCAGGTGGTCGCAATGCTCATTATTCATCTTCTTTTTCAGATTCTCCACAATTTTTTTCTTTGATGCATTTGGGGCATATATATTACAAATTATAATTATCTCAGTACCTACAATTATTTTCACCGCCAGCATTCTTCCTTCTTCGTCTCTAAACAAAAATTCCCAATCTATTCCTTCATCTATATATATTGCAACCCCTTTCTTCTTTTCCGGGGCAGAGGAGTAGTATACTTCCCCAAAGTTTCTCTGTGTTAAGTGGGAAACATGTTTTTGTTTAATATGTGTTTCTTGTAATGCCACCACATTATAATTTCCATTCTTAATTTGGTTGAAAATTTGTTTTCTTTTATTGGGAGAATTTAAACCATTGACATTGTTGGAGTAAATGTCACGATGCAAGACCTTGGCCGGCCCCTTAATCACACACACAGAGACGGTAATCAGCTAACTACTTTATTGAAGAATAAGAAACAGTTGAAAAGGTAATTGTCCATAAAAATATCAAAAGTAATCCAATAAGTAAAAGGTAATGTCCAAAAGCAAACTTGCCATAGAAGTTTCCAAAGACTTGGCAGGGCTCCGCTCAACAAAAGCGGATCAAGGAACAAAGCACAGTTGCAAGATCCAAGGCACTCCTTGGCAGGCCACTAGCCCAATCTTAGCTACGTGGTCTTGGCTCGCTACACGTCTGCATAGGATAGACGTGGCCGAGGTACTGAGGATCCGTTCCCACGGATCCTATACTTAATCCCTTGGCGAGGCCCCGACGCCTAGGCTTCTCCTCCTCCAATCTGTGCTGCGGGACCTCGGCCTGTCTAGGCTGTGGAACCAGCCCCTCCTGCTAGCCTCAATGCTCCGTCTCCTATCAAAGGTTCGACCTTGCCTCCCAGCACCTGGTTCCCTATCTTCGTGAGAGCCGAACTCCCCATCTGCTTCCCGGGCCTCTCCCCTCTGTTGTTTCCCACATTCTTTCTTGCGAACCTCGCCCCCCCGGCCGTTCATAATCTTCACTATTACTGCTTTTGAAATCCGTCTGGCCTTCCTGCATTTCGTAAGGATCAGGCCAGCCGTCATCCCAGGCCAGGCTTTCTGTGGGGGAAGAAGGCCCAGCTACCTCAAAATCCCCTTCTTCCAGTCCCTCCAAATCCTCCTCAGAATCAGCTGGCTCCAATGCAAGTGGGACCCCCGGTGCTGCCCCCTGCCCCCCAGGCACGAAAGAGAACTGGGGTGCTACACTTAAACCTCAATTGCTGTACCAAACTAGACATCGGGAGGTTTATTTAAAATATCATCTATATCCAACTCACTATCCTCTTCTTCTTCTTCTTCCTCTTCTTCAATCTCTTCTTCAGCACCGACTGGTGGATCCTTAAAGGCAGATGACGAAGCTGCCGTTCCTTGGGAATCAGGCGTATTAAAACGCTTTCTTTTTGCAGTTTTCTCTTTCCAGAGAGCTGAGCGGGGTCCTAATTTTCCTGTCTTTTTCTAATCTCCTATAAAAATCCTTTGCCTTATCTTCGGAGGTTAGCCAGATTTTTTCATCTTTGTAGGTCATCATGATTCCCTCATTCTTCTCCCATCTGAATCTGATGTTCAGATGTTTAAGTTCTTTAGTAAGAAAGAAGTATTTCCTCCTTCTGTTTAACATGGAAATAGGAAATTCATGGAGAACCATCACTTTAGTGTCTCTAAAATTAATGGGGTTTGAATTTGTCCTTCGCCACACCTCCTCACGCATTCTCTTCTGCAAAAAATTCACAATCACGTCCCGAGGGGCCTTATTCTTCCTTGCGTAGTTAGTCTGGATTCTAAAGATCTTATCGACTTCTCTATCGACCTCCCTCTCTGGAATTTCCATTGCGTTTGAAATCAGCAAGATTACCGTCTCTCGAATGTCCTCACCCTCTTGTTCAACCACGTTTCGAAATCTAAGTTGGTGCTCCATCTCACTATATTCTAATCTTTCCTGTACCTTGTCGGCAGTTACATTCTTTTTTTCCATGTTATCCACTTTTTTCTGGATCTTTTTCTGATTCTTTTCCATTTTACTTTGGTCTGTTTTTCTTTGACTTATATTTTGAAATGCATCTGAAAACTCTTTTTTCATGGTACTCCATTCCTCTTTTAACTTTCTCTTCATTGTTAACATTTCATCTTGTGTGACTTTCTGTTGTAATTCATGTTTCTCGGCCAGCTTCTGTAGTTTATCTTGTTTACCTGCTAATTCATCTTGTTTTATTGCCATTTTTTGAATATCTTTCTGGATTTCTTTCAGTAATTCTTTGATGCCTCCATCTTCTGGTCCTTGGCCAGAGAACGAGCCTTTTCTGGGAAGACCCTTCATCTCTTTCCCATCTTTACCTTTGGATGCTGCCATACTTGGTACACTGATACTCAATACAATTATAAATGGCACTTCTTTCTAATTACTTTGACACAATAATTTCTTTCTCCCCCAGCACAATTTATCCTTATTAATTATAATTCACTCTCCAATAGGAAGAGAGAAACTAATCTCTCCCAATTAACCAGATAATTAATTAAATAGGCATAACCCTAATCAGTCCCAAGTAATCAAATAATCAATTAATCAATCCCAATTCATTATTATGGTTCCTCTTATCAATTTAAACTACACACCCTAAATTATCCCCAATCATATATTCCCCCCTATTCCAATTTCATTCATCCCCAATTAATCCACAATCACTTTTCAGGCAATAATTAATTCCCACCTCGTCTGGCCTTTCTCCCTTACACCCTTATTCTCTAGTCCAGTCTTTATTTTATTTAATACTTTACTTTGATCCAATAGTCCAGTCCCATGAAATCAGAGTTCAGTGCTGAGATTCCTCCCGGGGCCTCTTCCACGATCCAACTTTGCCCGTTACTTAGATTCCGCCTCTCTATCACCCAAATCTCATCTACTTCTCGTCCTTGTCTCACCGATACCGTCTGCTTCTATTCCTGGTCCCCGTCGTCACCTCGCCTTGCCTCCGCCTCCGCAGATCTCCAGCCTTCTCCCCGCGTCTCGTAAGGTTCCCCGTCTGCTTCTCGTCCTCGGTCTTTCCCTTATTAAGTATATGTTTTTATTTATTTATTGCAGTTCTCTCACTCTTTCTCTATGGTTTCTCTATGGCATTTCTTAGGTAGTGTTTCTTCTTCCGGGTTCCAGTTTTCGATCTCACTTCCGGTCCCACCTCTATCCAATCCGCCCTCCTTCCTTCCTTCTTTCTTCGTACCTTCAGTCCTCCGACCTCCTCTCTTTGTTGGGTGCCTCTTATTTCTTCTTCCCCTCCCTCTTCCGCCCTCGTGTTTACCCACCGGGAGGGGCTTCAAGGCTTCGGAACTTCAGGAATGTATCTTGTTTATAAAGAAGGAGGACGTAGCCAAAACAATCCCAAGGTCAGTGCCATCCTACTTTGTATTCTTTTTTTTCAAATTCTCTCACAATTGTCCCTTAGATTTCAGCCACGTTTCCCCAGTCACGTCTGATGATTCTTAATGGATTAATTGATAATTGATAGTAGGTAATAGAATAATCTCTTCTGGTCCCTCACTCTCCGTCACCCTCCGCCCCACTCCTGCAGTACTTTAATCGATTGGACTCCTTTTCTTTGCCTTATTCTTTGATCTCTGTTCTAATCAATTACCAATGGCAAGGTTCATATATTCTTTAGCTTTTTCTTGTTGGGGGTTTCAGCTGTTTTATCCACCCTTTCCCGTAGGTAACGCCTCTCTAGTGTGGAGTCTTGAACTCTTCGTAGTAAATGGGAGACTTACTTGTTTGCTCGCCTTTCTTTCTTCCAATTCTTTTAAATGTAGATGAGCGTGGGGTAGTATGTGAAGGGGTTTCCCCCTCCTTCCCGTCCTCAGTCCGCTTGCCGCGGTCAGACCTTCGTACCCTCTGGTCCCCCTCCTTGAGGGATGGGGACTCTTGGGGCACAGAAAGGATCTGCTGGCTTCGCGCCTCTAGATCCACTCGATCTGGGATCTGAGGGGGGACTTTTGAATCCTCCAGACTTTGGAAACGGGTGGCTAGCCGCGGAGCTCAGCAAACCATGCCTTTCCCCTTGAACGCTCACCGGAAGTTCCCATAATACTAAAGGGTTCAGTACTTGAATCATTCATTATAACTTTAGCCCTGCTTTCTGAATATATTTGTTCTATTATATGTTGGAATCCCTCTACTGCAATTGGGATGACCCATGGGAGTGAAGCTGAAGTCCCACCACTAATGAAGCTATCTCATAAATTAAAGCAAATAGATATGATTTCTACCCATGTCATAAGAAATCAGTGTTTTCTATTTATAGCGACCCATACAAACTGCAGCAAATGTATGGTACATTTGTCTAAATGGATAATGGAAATGAATGGTTTGTACTGCGCAAATTGTTTAAGAACTCAGAGTTGCAGTTTAAAACTTTTTAAATATTTCAGTCATATTCTGTGTCTACTCTGAGCAATATAATTTGGCAAAAAGAGGAGTTTGGTAAACAAAATCTAGCTTTAGTTCATTCCAAAGTCTGGAATAGAGGATTCCCCCATTCTCCAGAATTTCTCCTTTCTTTCCCTTCTGTGATCCTCAAAATGTTTGGAATAGGAATGTATATGAGAGGTTAACAGAAATCTACATATGCAACCTGTCAAACTATGGCTTTATCTGTACCCCTATTTCCCCCCTTTCCCCTTGATTCTTCATATGTTTTAAATAGGTACATGTGTCAGAGGTAAAGCAAGTCTACATTTTAAATGTCCATGTTTTTCCTTTATTTCCTTATTTCTGCTACAGTTTGTGGTTGCTCATGCACAAAATACTTTCCAGTAGTTTTGATTTGGAAATATACCTTCAGATTCTTTGGGGGAAACATAGAGTTCTTGGATACCATTGAAGGAGCCATTCATTTTTTATTTGTATCTGCTTTCCAAACAGGAGAGATTCAAGATGGATGGTTTATAATCAGGGTGCAACAAATATGTTTATCTAGTTTTTTATATCTAAAAAAGTCTATTTTGCTGCTTTTTCTAAGAGCAAAGTTAAGGGGAACCATGTAATATCTTTTTACTAAAATAGATAGGAGCTACAGAAAGTACTAAATGTGATATAGAAACATGGTATTCTTTACATACAATTGATTGATTTTCCTCCAGATCTTGAGCAAAAATGGCATTAATTATTTTCATGTAAGCAATTCTGCTTTAATGCAAAATATACATATAATTTGAATTTTCTTTGATACCATAGTCAAGATGAGACAAAGCCATTGGCACAAGAAGGAGGTTTATTATTTTCTACAACATGAAAAAAACTCCTATTCTTCCATCGTGGGCTCCTCACATATTTTTCAAGTGCGTTCACACACTTACCTCATTTCAGAGGAGGTCAAAGGTGAAGTCAAAAACAAGGCAGTGTACAGAATATCGACAAATGTTGGACAGAGAAATCTATGCTGCATGAAAGTGAGTTCTCCCTTCTTTCTAGAAACATCAAGGAAAAGCATTACTGCCTCTAATGGTTGAAAGGAGGAAGGATGCGAAACTTACTAGCTTTTTTTAAAAAAACAACCACCAGATGCAAATGTATAACATCATTTTCTCTGACCTTTTGGAATGTCATGTTCAGGTAGATAGGTCAGCAAGACCTAACTGCAATGTCATTGGTACGAAATAACACATTTGTGTCCAGTTTTATACTATGCTATAATGTTTGATATTCGAATGGTACACGTAATCTGTGGCAAGTCTTCCTACTAATGAGAAGTATTCCCATGGTTGAAAAGTATCAGGAAAATAGACACCTTTACTTCTACAGATACCATTATGAAGTTATATTGTGAATGGAAAAAATATTATCCATACATTTCTTTAACATCACACATATTGTTTATTTATTTATATTAATTTCTTTTAGAAAACCTTTATGCCACTTATTCATCCCTGGCACTTAACATTTAAAAATGTACAAAAACTAGTAAAAGTCACTTCTATTTTATTGTGCGGTGGCTTTGAGAGTGTTGTCATTCAGGTGAAAATTTACTGTTTATCTTAATCATGTAGCAACTTCAAGGCTAACTTAAACATGAAGAAGAGTATAATAAATGATATATGTATTTTTGCTTATGACCTGTATTGGTTTTGCATTGCACTGAGTACTTGGGGTATTTACTCGGGGTACTCTTCTTCCTATTGTGTTAGGCTGCAACTCAGGCACCATAGCCTCATTTGTTTTTTGTGTGTTTTTAAACTTAAACATGAGCCAACAATGTCATGCAGCGGCAAAAAAAGCTAATGGGATGTTGGCCTGCATAAATAGGAGTATAGTGTCTAGATCCAGGGAAGTCATGCTACCTCTCTATTCTGCCTTGGTCAGACCACACCTGGAATAATGTGTCCATTTATGGGCACCACAATTGAAGGGAGATGTTGACAAGCTGGAATGTGCCCAGAGGAGGGCGACTAAAAGGATCAAGGGTCTGGAGAACAAGTCCTATGTGGAGTGGCTTAAAGAGCTGGGCATGTTTAGCTTGCAAAAAAGAAGGCTGAGAGGAGACATGATGGCATGTATAAATATGTGAGGGGAAAGTCATAGGGAGGAGGGAGCAAGCTCGTTTTCTGCTGCCCTGGAGACTAGGACGCGGAACAATGGCTTCAAACTACAGGAAAGGAGATTCCACCTGAACATTAGGAAGAACTTTCTAACTGGGAGAGCTGTACAGCAGTGGAACTCTCTGCACTAGAGTGTGGTGGAGGCTCCTTCTTTGGAAGCTTTTAAACAGAGGTTGGATGCCCATCTGTCGGGGGTGCTTTGAATGTGATTTTCTTACTTCTAGGCAGGGAGTTGGACTGGATGGCCCACAATGCCTCTTCCAATTCTGTGATTTTATAATTGAAAAAAAAACACCCAATTATGGCACAAACCTTTGTGGACTCCAGTCTACTTCGTTAGATTTAGTGGACTGGAGGCCACAAAAGATTATGATAGAAATATCTTGTTCTTTGTATTAAGTGTGATAGATGATTCGATCCTATATTTTTATGTTTAAACAGATTAACACAGATATGTTTTTGAACACTATGTATCTGGAATTTCATTAATGAATAACTTAGAAATGGAGATAAGCCTTTACCTTTGGCCCTTCAAGTGATCTAAATGTATAACGAAATATTATCAACAAATAGCCCTTTCATGTCATTTGTGAAGTCCCCTGATTTCCTTTAGACTACTGGATTCTTCATGCTTTTGTATTTGTTGCAGCCATCCAATGACTTAAATGAACAGCAGGAGCTTCTGTTTTTAATCGCAATTATGGTGTTTTTATTTTTGTACAGATTACTCAAGGTCATGATTTGTTCATCCGGTATCATAAAATCTGAATGTATGCCATGCTTTTATTTCATATGCTTCCCACAATGTAAACACATTTATTATGGAATACTTCCTGTACATTTAATTGAACGTTTGGTCACAGTTTCAAAGAAGTTAGATCTTTAAAATGAATTTTGAAGGGATGGAGCAATTTTCACTATGACTGAAAAGATGTTGCATACAAATACATGCTGTGCTTTCCAATTACAGTACACCTTGACCTCATTTATACATTGGGGTGGAAGGCAGAAGATACACATGCATAATTTCCCAACCTAAACAGCGAGCCTAACTACTCTTTGCATACAGTGTGTTGTTGAATAGAAGTTTAAGAGCTACAGTATGTTTGATCTTTTCATATATACAAGTATAGATGGAGGCAATGCAATACCAACTAGCTAGTGCTTACAAAGCTTCATATGTTTGTAAGGCATGAAAACCTTTGATAAGCACAAAGTAAATATATCTGTGACATGAGTGAAAATGAACAATAGATGTCTCAAAAACTATTATACATGAAAGTAGGAAGTTAGTAACTTTACTGTGGAGTTTTTTTTCTTGGTGTAAATCATTTATATTGCAAGTTATACCACTGGTGTGCAGCCACTCTGTCCCTGTTTTAAATCCATACCCCTGTAAAACTGAGGGTGTTTCAGGACAGCACTAAAACATGGGTTTTAAACAGGGGCAAAAAATCCTGGGACTTCAGAAGAGGTCCACATACCGATCTGTTGGTCCAGGGATTTTTGCCTCCATTGCCCAGACTTGATGCCTTTTTTGTGAGATTTAGAGGCTCCCAAGATGGCCACCACAGGACTTCCACTGGAAACTTTAGTGAGTTTTTTTAAAAAAATAATCTTAAGATGCAGATATATGTACGCAGATGATGTCCAACTCTGTCACTCCTTCCCACCTACTACTAAGGAGGCTGTTCAGGTTCTGAACCAGTGCTTGGCCGCTGTGTCGAACTGGATGAGGGCGAACAAATTGAAATTGAATCCAGACAAGACAGAGGCACTCCTCAGTCAGTCGAAAGGCCGAACAGGGCAGAGGGTTACAGCCTGTGCTTGACGGGGTTACACTCCCCCTGAAGATGCAGGTTCGCAGTTTGGGTGTGATCCTGGACTCATCGCTGTGCCTGGAACCCCAGGTTTCGGTGATGACCAGCGGAGCATTTGCACAGTTAAAAGTTGTGCGCCAGCTGCGCCCATACCTTGGGAAGTCTGACTTGGCCACGGTGGTCCACACTCTGGTTATATACTGTATAGATTACTGCAACACTCTCTACATGGGGTTGCCTTCAAAGACTGTTCGGAAGCTGCAACTAGTCCAATGGACAGCAGCCAGGTTGATAACAGGAGTGGCATTCAGAGAGCGTACAACTCCCCTGTTGTGCCAGCTCCACTGGCTGCCAGTTTGCTACTGGGCACAATTCAAAGTGCTGGCTTTAGCCTTTAAAGCCATAAACGGTTCTGGCCCAACTTACCTGTCTGAACGCATCTCTCCCTATGAACCATCGAGATGTTTAAGATTGTCTGGAGAGGCCCTGCTCTCGGTCCCGCCTTCTTTGCAGGCATGATTGGCGGGGACGAGAGACAGGGCCTTTTCAGTGGTGGCTCCTCAGCTTTGGAACGCCCTCCCTAGTGACATCAGATTGGCCCCCTCCCTCCTGACATTTTGCAAGAAAGTCAAGACCTGGCTGGTTGAGCAGGCATTTGCTGATGAAATATAACGGTTTAATTAGATCTATGGAATGATGACGATGTGACGGAAAATGATTTCAACGTTACGCTGAGACTGCATTTGTATGTTTTAATTGCTAATTGTTATGTTATATGGTTATTGTTTGGTTTTGTTTTGCTTGTGTTTTTGATTGTTTTGCTTGTGTTTTTGATTTGAGAGACTGCCTTGTGTAAACCACCCTGAGTCACCTACAGGCTGAAAGGGGCGGTATAGAAAAATGACAAAATATATAAATAAATGTGGATATGTGAAGAATCACTGCAGCAAATCACTGCAAAAGTTACTGTTCTTTGTCCTCCACACATTTTATGAAGTATCTACCACACAAACAAAGTTTACAGGGTAGGACCACTTCTGCCCAATTCAGCACTGCCCAATCAAACAGGAACATAAAAATCAGAAAAAGTAGTGATTTGGCTTGTTGAAGGCTTTCGTGGCCACAATCATTGGGTTGTTGTGAGTTTTCCAGGCTCTATGGCCATGTTCCAGAAGCATTCTCTCCTGATGTTTCACCCACATCTATGGCAGGCATCTTTTCAGAGGTTGTGAGGTCTGTTGGAAACTAGCCAAGTGAGGAATGTCCAGAGTGGGAGAAAGAACTCTTGTCTTTTTAAGGAAGTGGGAATATTGCAATTGGCCAACTTGATTAGCATTGAATAGTCTTGCAGCTGCAAAGCCTGGCTGCTTCCTGCCTGGGGGAATCCTTTTTTGGGAAGTGTTAGTTGGCCTTGACTGTTTCCTGCCTGTTTTTTGTGTGTTGTTCTTTATTTACTGTCCTGATTTTAGAGGGTTTTTTAAAAATACTGGTAGCCAGAATTTGTTCATTTTCATGGTTTCCCTCTTTTTGTTGAAGTTATCCACATGCTTGTGGATTTCAGTGCCTTCTTTGTGTAGTTTGACATGGTGGTTGTTCTAGTGGTCCAGCCAGGCCCATAGCCAGGATTTTGATTTGGGGGGGCTGAGTCTGAGTGAGAGAGGATCTACCCTAGCAAACCTTTTGCATTGTTATCCCAATACCCCCATTCATATGGGATATATTAAGCATGGTAATCAGATTATGATATGAAGAAACATAATGGTTTACATAATGTACCAGTAAGGCCTTCTCGCGGACCACCCTAAGAATGGGGGGGGGGGGGAGGGCTGAAGCAATGAGTCCAGCATTTCTGTGTTCTCAAATAATATGCTGTGTCCAAGTTGGTTCAAGGGCTCTGCTTTGGCTGTTTATCCCATAATTTTGTTTTAATGTCTTCTTAACTCCATAGGCAGTTAAGGCCCCGTCCACACTGCTGAATAAAATCTCACATTATCTGCTTTGAACTGGAATATATGGCAGTGTGGACTCAGATAAGCCAGTTCAAAGCAGATATTGTGCGATTTTCTGCTTTGGTATTCTGGGTTATATGGCTGTGTTAAAGGGCCCTAAATACATTTTTCATATTGAGTTACATTGTACATGTGCACACTTTTATGTTGCCTATCAACCTATGGTGACACCATTAATTTCTTTGTGTTTCCCTAGTACATGAATAATTTTAGTTATTTATTTGTTCAGTTGCTTCCTATGCTTTGCGACGCCATGGACCAGCCCACACCAGAGCTCCTTGTCAATCGTCACCTCCCCCAACTCCTTCAAGGTCAAGCCAGTCACTTCGAGGATACCATCCATCCATCTTGCCCTTCTTTGGCCCTTCTTCCTTTTACTTTCCATTTTCCCCAGCATAAATGTCTTCTCTAAGCTTTCCTGTTTTCTCACTATGTGGCCAAAGTACTTCATCTTTGCCTCTACTATCCTTCCCTCCAATGAGCAGTTGGGCTTTATTTCTTGAAGTATGTACTGATTAGATCTTATAGAGGTCCAAGGCACTCTCAGAACATTCTTCCAACACCACAGGAATAGTAGTACTTAGGCTTGGTTGATTAAAAAAATGGTTCTAAATTCGTTTCAGATCTAGGGGCGCTGGTGGTTTGATTCGGAATTGAATTCTGATATTTCCCCCCAAAAATCCTTAGCTTTCCGAAACTTTGGAATCTTCGGAATAACATTGTTAATAGCAGACACGGATGCGCAGTTGGAAAAAAACCGGCACTGGCACTGGGGAAACTTCAGGGGCTCTTCCACTTCTGACCGAGGGGCTCTTACACTTCAGGCCTGCCTAGGCTGTCAGTGCAGAGGAGGAGGAGATCCTCCTCCTCCTGTCACGCATTTCAGATTATCAAAGTAGAGGTAAAGGTTTCCCCTTGACATTCAGTCTAGTCCTGTCTTGCTCTGGGAAGTGATGCTCATCTCCATTTCTAAGCAAAAGAGACACATTGTCCATAGACACCTCCAAGGTCATGTCACCAGCACGACTGTATGGAGCATCATCACCTTCCCGTCAGCGCCTCAAACTGCAAAGCCAGATTCAAACTGATAACTAGATTCAAACTGCGGACCTACTGCATTATGCATTATGGAGACTCATAGAAGGCAGATAAATTGCATGATAGAAGTCTACATCACTGAGTATATACATAATGCAGTTTCAAGATGCATTACATGGCAATGTACATGGGGCCTGAGAGCAGATCAGGTATTCCTTCCAGGTATTTTGCACTTCAACTCCCACCATTCCTAACAACCTCAGGCCCTTTCCTTTCCCCCTTCAGCTGCTTAAGTGGAGGAAGAGGAGGAAAAGAGTAAGAAGAAGGAGAGGAGAATGGAGAGAAAGAGAAAAGAAGGGGGAACATTCACCCAGGCTACTTTTTAACACGGCTTCCCAGGATCCAGGCAGAAAGACAGGGAAAAGGAAGGGGGGACATTCATCCAGCCTGCTCTTTTAACATGGCTTCCCAGGCTTGAGCCGAGGCCAGGGAAGAGAAGCAGGGAAACGTTGAATTGAATTATTTCCTACTCACTTACTGGTTCGTAACAGAAATGGGGGGGAAAGCTTCAGAAGGGCAAAGGGACTTCCAGTTTCCTTAAAAACTTCAAAATTGCTTCAAAAAGCAAATCTTTCTGAATTTATTCTGAATTACGAAGATCCCGGCCGAACCTAACCATGCCTAGTAATACTTCCTAAAAGAAAGTTCTAGAAATTATTTTCTCTGAACCAAGAAGCCGTGACATTAAACTTACTTCCTATTTTGTGATATTTTCCTGCTTGCCACAGATAGGACGGTATCAACCACACATAAATGGTGTGCACTTTTTTCTACTGATGCATCAAATAGTACTAAATGTTCCGGTCACAAATGTCTGTTGATTTTGTCTTCAGAGAGAGATAATCTCCTCTTATCTTTTAAGTGGAGGTACAGCAGCAAAACTCTGCTTGGGAGTGTTTTGATCTTTTCATTTAGTATTTTGAACTCAACTAGAGGCAACATACACAACGTCTGATGTATTTTTTAAAAATAGAAAATCTATTAGCTTTTCTTTTGAGTGTAAAATGTACTGTTAAATAATAACTTTATATCAAACATTATTATGGCCACACACATTGAATCTGGATAAATTGCATGAAACAACAAAGTCCAAAATCTTCAAAAGAGTGATAGCTTTATTGGGCCAACTAAAAAGCAAAAATACTTACGCAAGTTTCACTGACTTCTTCATCAGGCAAAGATGTTAAAAATCATACAGGAGAAGAAAAATTATAATTTTAGACTCACATATATACAATTTCCTTTAGACATTTCCTTTGTTGTTAGTTAAAATGCTCTATAGCAGCACCATCTCTTCATATCTAGAGACTTTCCGATCTGCTTTGGGTTAGCAACAATCCAAATATGATGTTGATCAGTACCACAGGTGAAATATTTCATTATGAGGAAATAATTTGGTGACTTATTTCCAAAAGGAATTCAAGGGTGGCCAAGACCCATTTTTGAGCTGTTTCTTGACCTGCTACCAAACCTAAAAATAAATTTAACATTACAACAACATCAAACATAACATTTCCAAAACTTGTATTTCTCACTCTAGAAAAAATGATGTTGAACTTTCAGGATATATCACAGATCAGGCAAATGTGATGATTATAGTGAACGCTTTGTCTGTATGTCTAAAATAAAGTGAACTCACTGCTGTGAGGAGTCCACATAATGCACAGTTGGATTCACACCACCCCCACTTCATTTAAGCCATTAATCTGCATCAAGTGAACATGGGAAGCTCTGAAGTGATCTCAATGTTTTGGAGGTGTGAACAGCTGGATTACACTGAATTCAACCTGATCCACGATGGGTTCCAATTGACCCATTACTACTTCACTGTCAGCAAACAACTCCCTCCCAGAGACTTGCTGGCAACATTACATTTCTGGTGATGTCTTTGCTGGTGCGGAGTTATGTGACCAGAAATACATTACTAGGAATGTTTCCTGGTGGCAGCAATGAAGCGGCAATGTCGGATGCCCTAATCTATCCTCAAACTGGCCAGCCAAAGAGCTCCATGGACACTCTATAGAGCTGCATCAGAGCAGTTCTAAAACCCTTTTTTGGCAGGCCTAGACCTTTCCAAATTCTTTTCATACAGCTTCCAGACAGCGTCAAAATGCAATTTTTAAAAATGGGGCAAAAAATCCCAGTATCGGACAGCAGATCCACTCACAGACCTGTCAGTCCCGGGAAATGCTCTCCCTCCTTCCTCACCCCTTCCTTTGAAGCAGATCAAGATGGAGGGACATCTGGTTGAAGTTTTTTTATAAATAAAAAAAACCCCTCCGAGATGCTCTGAACCTCATATGCACATATGCAGAGATCCAAGTGTAAACACAAGCAGATTTCTTATTCTCTCTCTTCACTTAACTGTTAATTCAAGTTTTGTTTAATATTATAAAGCTCCAAATAAAGGAATGGTTGCAGAGAGTTTTATCTGTTTGCCAACTCTGTTTTCCTTTAGCCACCTGTGGCTCCATTTTTTGACCATCGGATCAGCTGTTTTGGGCTTTTAAAATGTGTGCATGCCCTGAAGCAGTCCACACAGGAAGGGAAGGAAACCATGTGTTTTGCTTGACTGTAGAGATATACAGTCATGCGAAGGTGCACATTTTTGGACAGAATAAGGTTTTAAGTGCACCTTTTATACTTGTGCTGTTAACCCGATTCCATCTGCACTTTTTCAAAATGTCATTTAGCCATCTCCACTTTCACTTCCGGGTTTTTAGGCATGTGTAGAAGGGCCTTCTATGTTGCAAAAAGCTTAATATGCGGTTAGAATTCCCTATAAGAATCTGTGAAGTCAAAGGAAGAAAAATATGTGATTAAATTTATCCCAATAACATTAAAGTCTCACTGAGTTTAGTGTGATTTACCTCTGGATAAATGTATAGGATTACAACTTATACAAAACTTGACTTTGCTTGATGTCTGTCTGGTATGTGACAAATTAATTACATATTTTGTTTGAATCTATGGCTTCTGTTCACCTGTCAAGACTGAAAACAAGTACTCACGAGTATGTCTTATTATTATTGCTGTCTTGCAGACATACAATCTAGTGCTTTGTATCGTACCTTGAAAATAGGTCCCACTGGGTTCTGTCATACTTGATTCCCAACACTAAAGGTATGCAGCAGAGCTTTCCAAACATTTCATCTTGATGACACACTTTTGAGACATGCATTATTTTGTGACACAGTAATTCAGTTTCACTAGCAAACTGGAAATTAAACCAATCCCTTATAAGACATGCAGACACATAGAAAAATTGTAATAACAAACTGTATGGGTGCACAGCATGTCTCATAAAAACCTTTTATTTATATTTTAAAAATATATCATTTATTGTTTTTTTCACATAGAGGTCACATTTATGTGACACAGCTGCACGTCACACTAATGTATCATGACATATAGTTTGGAAAGCTCTGGTATACAGAGTCGTAGTTTAAACCATAAAATAGAGATCTAAAATGTGTTTCTTTATAACCACTGAAGCAACTACATCTAGGATGATGGAATTACTTGTTTTATGTGAAGGTTTTAAAGAAAGACAGATAATGAAAAAAAGTTTCCTATTATGGAGTCACCTGAAGGTAAGGAGGTTACCTGGAGACAATAAAGAGGAAAAATAGTTGATATTATTTTTGAATAGGAAAACCATAATCTTTGACATTGGGTGAGTAGAATAATTAGTTTTTGACCTTAACTCAACAGAAACAAAACTAAAAAAATCCTATCACCTGAGTTTTGATGAAAATAATAGACTTCATATAAAAATATAATACTTCACTGCATCAGTGATGCAATTATGTTATACTGTCTTAAAACCAATTACCTACTCACATCTACAAATCTACTTTCTTGACCTACACTTGACCTGTGTATTAATCCACAGCCTCCTAAAACTTTGAGGATAGAATATTGATCATACAGTTATATTCTTGAGGAAACTACAGCTGCCAGAAACACTTGTTAACCTGTTAGCACAAATTTCCTCAGTTCAGGTCTCTCCAGATTTTTTAGCTTAAACTCTCATCATTTCTAACCATTAGTCATGGTAGCTGGGATTTGTATTTCAAAACATTTGGAGGGATCCTTTGTAGGTCTTGTGATTTTTGCGCATATTTAACACTAGCTGTACCCACCATGCGTTGCTGTGGCCAACCTTCCCTCCCTCTTTCTCTCTTTCTTTCCTTCCCTCTTACCTTCCTTCCCCCTTTTTCTGTCTCTTTTGGATTTCAGCTCCCAGAAATCCTGGCCATTGGGCAAGCTAGCTAGGGCTTCAAGGAGTTGAAGGTGAAAACATCTGGAGGGCCATGAGTTGTGCAGGACGGGTCTGCACAAATGGGCACCACCTTTCTGGAGTTTCGGGCCCCTTCTACACTGCCCTATCTCCCAGATTCTGATCCCAGATTATTTTATTTAAGATGGATTATATGAACCTCCACTGCCAGATAATCTGGGATGAGATCCTAGGATATAGGGGCAAGTGTGGAAAGGGCCCCAGAGAGCGGTTTCTGTCAGGGCCCTTCTACACTGCCATGCAATCCAGAATATCAAGGCAAATAAATTGCATTATCTGCTTTGAACTGGATTATCTGTGTCTACAATGCCATATAATCCAGTTTAAAGCAGATAATCTGGATTTTATAGAGCAGTGTAGAAGGGGTCCCTAGCTACTTAAAGATACTTGAGATCAGGTTTATTGGAGAAGTGATAGTCACAGGGAGTGTTGCCCAAGATCAAGGGTTCCTTTAGCTAAGCCCCCACCCACCCACACAATTTATTCCCCACAGACAAGCGGCATTACAATAGGTAAGGAAGAGACTCTGTGGAGTAAGACTACAAAGTAGGAATAGGAATAAAAACAACAGCAGGCTCCTTCATTTGATTGACCCCCACATCCATTATGTGTTGGCAAGGAAGCTGTCAAAATGCCTGTGCCTAATAACCGAGCAGGTCTCAGTCTGTCAGGTCTTCCTCTTCCACATGATCTTCTACATGATATTCTTTGCAATTGCATTCAGGGTCCTCACTTTAGCCACATCTGCCACCTTGATGGAATATTCAGGTGTGGAGAGGTAGGCTTCCATAGTAAAGCTGTAGTTTCTGAACTTCATGTTTGAGTCCTTAGCAGAACGCGCTGAGCAGTGAAACTCTGAAGCACCAGAGCCTTCTAGGATTATCTGCGGGGTTCTCTCTGTTATGCCCCCACCTGCATTTCTTAATAGTAAAGAACTGGGTGTGAGCTACTCTTAACACCCGTCTCTTCTAAGTTTTCAAGAGAGAGAAAAACTCAATCACTACATATCTCCTGACACAAAAGCAGAGAGAGATCTCAAAGCACACAGGACAAACTCTCCATACTAAAGTATAAGAAGTATAAGAAGCACCAGGAATGTGGCACAGCTGACTAAGTGTCAGCTGCATAAGATCTCTCTGACCACTAGGTCATGAGTTCGAGGCCTGCTTGGGTCAAGGTGCTCGACCTTAAGTGTAGCCTGCTGTCGACCTTTGCGGCCTGAAAGACAGTTGCATTTGTCAAGTAGGAGATAAAGGTACCACATTAAAGTGGGGAGGCAAATTTTGACTGATTTATGAGGCCATTAAAGAACTCCAGAAATCGCTGAGGAATGCCGAAGGAACAACAAGGGACGCTGGAAAATGCTGAGAGATGAGGAGTGTGTCAGCTCCCCATGGTGGTCTCTGTTCGTCTGTATGTCGTATGTTTGTCTATATATCATATGTTGAACTGCAGGGATTGTCTGCAAGTATGTGTACTGTAATCCGCTCTGTCCCCTTTGGGGTGAGAAGAGCAGAATATAAATAAAGTAAATAAATAAATAAGATCAGGCCCTTATTTTAATTAGTTTTCACCACCTTTTTGGTATAATTTCCACAAGGAAGTTGAACTGTGTGATGAATGAAACAAATGTTTTAGTGAGATCTTTTAAAAGATTTTATTAAGAGGATTAAGTATAAATTAATATAAGTTTTGAACGAAAGAAAGTAGGAAAATATAGGACCAACAATTTGTGAATTGTAGGAAGGGGAGGCAATATCAGAGCGCCCCTTCCGGGAAAAGGTGTGAATAATCTTTTGAGCTGCTGATAACCGGACAAGGAAGACAGCAGGGGAAACTTGTGTGAGTGGGGTGTGTGGTGGTGGTGAAGGGAGGGAGGGATGGGGGGGGTTAGGGTAGGAAAAAGTGAGGATGGGTTGAAATGTAATGTAGTGGATATGGATGTTATTGTATTGTTACTATGTCGTCATGTTTTGTCATATGTCTGAATAAAAAATCATTTTTTAAAAAAGAAAAGATTTTATTGTTTTACTCTTGTTGCTGTTGTTTAATGACATGTTGAATATGCTTGCTGGAAGATTTTGCCAGGAATTTTATTACAGTCTTGAAAACTTCTACTAAAATGCTCCAAGTCACTTAAATGTTTCAGTGAGGGATAAAGTGGTGACTTTTAAAATTATCATAGCGTATGTAAGCACTACTGTATGCAACTTGATGGTTTAAAAAAAATTAAATCATAGCATCTGTAGGAACTATGGATGTGCCTGTGAATTCTTATGGAAATGAGTACAATTTTTAAATGAAAAATCCTGGCCATGATTCAAAGGCTTAGGCTCACAGAATATTGTGACTAACTAATTTTGGAAATTTTGTTTCAAGAGTATTTTGCTATGAACCGATGATAGGATCTGCTATTTGAACTAATTTTGAACTACTGTAGGTATAATAAAATAAGTGCAGTTTAAGATTATTTATTTATTTATTCAATTTTGTATACCGCTTCTCCCTGCAGGCTCGGGGCGGTTTACACAACAATTGGTTAAAATACACATAAAATACAGGGAAGGTGTGTGTATCTGTAAAATTGTAAGTGGTTTGGTGTCTTCATGTGGTTCTTCCATATAAGACAGCAGGAAGAAAAATATTGCACACTTGTTTCTAGATATACCAGTCTAATGTATTAGTTAGACAAAAGCAGGAAAAATGACCCCCTTTATTAAGAAATCATACTTTCTGCTCTGAACTAGCAAGCTACATGAAAGGGTAGGCCGTTAGCATAAATAATTACTTCCTTATTCATTCATACACTTAACGAAATATAAAAGACACATTTCATATTCCTATTGCATGTTATTGACAGTGTCTCTCCTTTTCATCAAATTGAAGAATGATATTGTTTTATTTGGAAATATTGCTGGAGTAATTGTACAGGTGAAGAAGAACCAATGTGACATAGGCTTTTTCTATTGATTATTTGTCAGTTTCAGTCCCTAGATATATCTTGAGCTGACTAGTCTTGTGCTTGTCTACTTGGAAGTAAATCCTATTAATTCAACAGGACCTGTCTTCTTGGAAGCAAATCCTATTAATTCAACAGGGCTTGCTCCCACAGTATGCAATATAAACATATACACAAAGACACAAAATGAGAGAAATCATAATATCTGGTTTTGTAGCTTTCTTAATCCTTTCCAAGAAGAGCTCTATCTAGCAAGGATTCTTTGCACAAACTCATGACAATAAATCTTTCTAGTACATTTAAATGTAGTAAAAGTAAAGCTTTTGTTAAGCTAATGAATCTTAATTGTCCATTCAGGACCAAGCAACCTCAGAATACCTTTTATTGAATAGCAGTAGCTCACAAAATATTTATTTCCCTAGGAAAATGTCTGCTACTTTCCCCCCAGGATATTATGAGAGTTGGCAGCTAAGCTTAGTGGAAACAAGGACTATAGTGGCAAAACATGTCACCATCCCAGCTAATCAAAAAGTCAAACCATTTCTTCCACGTGACTCCCAACTATTACAACACTGGCTGGAAGGCATCCTTTATATGTCACACAACAACAAATAAATATGGTGACAGTTTTTCAAAAGTTTTAGCCTATTTGCAAAGGTAGAAAGTCAATTGGTTACCGGATGGTTTACAGTTACACGGTACACCCTTTATACTCAGTCTTAATCTTGCTTTTGCTATTTCAAGCCTAATTTCAATTCAGGATGGAAAGAACTATGTGGAAAGAGGGAGAGAAAATTGGTAGAAGGAAACAAAATGAAGTATTGTGAACTCACGTTATGTGTTTTGTATATGTTTTATACTTGAGCCTCAGGGTGAGGGAGTGGGATGGAAAGTGGATAAACAATATTTCTTGAAACTAGGGGCTTGTCTTCACCAGCCCTTTACCCTGAAATTGCCCAGAAGTCACTATTATTTGTGAAACTCCAGATGAGCCTTTTTTCAGTGTTATCAAGATAATTTCTTAAAAATTTGAAAATGTTTGTTTTGCTAGGCCACACTGAAATATTTCAGTTTCAGAGTACATTATTTCTAATAAATCCTGGGCATTTACAGTATAAGTGCTTGGGCTTGGATTCAGAAAAAACAATACTGCTCCGCTCAAACATGGGTCTCCTTTTGATGGCAACACTCTACATTCCCCACAAAAGAACCAAAGTTTGAGGTATTTTTAAAGCAGAATCCTCTTTTGTATGATAGGTGACAAATGAGCCATTTTTATTGTTACATCCATTTGCAGTGTTGTTTGTTTTGTTTTGACCATTTTCCTACTCTCCAGAAGCCCCTGCTCCTTACTTTTGAAAAAGAAATTGCTCTTTGAGGCATGTTTTTTAGGTTTAGTATTGAGAAGTCTCATTGAACAATGCATTGTGACATAACATACATAGTGATAGTTGTTTGTCTTCTTGGCCTGTACAAGTGAAGTTAACTGACAGCTATTCCTTGTTAAAATGGTGGTACAGTGTTCCCTCACTACTTCGTGATTCGCTTATTGTGGACTCGCTGTTTCACGGATTTAAAAAAATATTAATTTTATATATATATATATATATATATATATATATATATATATATATTTGCTGTTTTGTATGGTTTTGCTACCACTGTTCTCCAAGGCACTTCCCCTCCTTAGTCCTCCCTCCCTCCAGCCTTGAAGGGCTTTTCCTTCCTTTCCTTTCCTTCACTTTATTTTAAGTTTATACAGACTTAAAATAGTGTATAACTACTAAAATAATGTATAAATATTAAAATAAATAGTGCATCCCTACATCATAGTTTTTCACTTATTGCGGGAGATCCTGGAAACGAACCCCAGAAATAAGTGAGGGAACACTGTACATTGTAAGTTGACTGGAAGAAGCTTCAATTTGCTTTGAACTACACCATTACCAGTACTTCTACATTTCAAATTCAGTTAACAATCCACTCTGAGGCCAATCCAAAATATATATTCCAAAATTCACCATGAAGTCATTGAAAAGTCAGTTGATTCAACAATGTTAATTGTTTTATTTACACAATTGAGAAAGAAACATGGCCATTTTTCTATCATCCACAGTTATAATTCCAAAGTCAATTTCAACGCTTACACAGGTGGACTCGACTTCCTCTCCCCATAAATAGTTTTCCTTTTATACATGATTTTCTTCAAAAACATTCTCAACACTACTGAACTCTGATAAGCAATAGACATTCTAAAAATATTGTGACAAATGTGGAGAACACTAAAGTTCAGTACAACTCTGAAGTCAGCGTATGGCTATATGTATGGCAGCAAGAAATGTCATATTCTTCCCCTCCCCATCATTCACATATACATTTTCACTGCATGTGGAAATAGCCAGTGCTGTGTGTGTGTGTACACACAGTTATTTACATAACTTTTGAACATTTAGAAATATTGGGTGAAACTTTGTACAAATGAGGTCTATGGCGAAAAACTCCTCTTTGAGATCAGTGTATGACTCCCTAGTTGTCTGTCCATTTTTCTCCCCCCCTCCATTGTGCCCCCTTGTTGTGGAGGAGAGGCTTGCATACCTTAATGAAGTTGTGAGCTATGCTGGCGGTGGCATAATAGTCACTGGTAGGGCCTCCCATGTCAGACAGGTCACAACCTAAGGGTCTGACAAAGAGCGTCAATGGGCAGGATGGGCTTTCTAGCCTTTTAGCAACTATCCTAAGAGAAGGAAAGCTCTGATTTCAAACCCGGGCAGATGGTGCTCATCTAACCCTGTAAGGTCAACCATCAAAGAGAAGGAAACTCTAATCAAACCTATGACCAGAGGACCAGAAAAATCCATTGCACAGGCTCGAAGGACACATCAACGTGCTTGTAGAAAGCATAAGATGAGGCCTTCCTGAATCTTCGTTTGCGAAGAAAAGCCAAGATAATGGTAAAAGTTCATAACGTTTCCTCAAGCTTTTGCAGATACCCTGTGAGAATATCACAGCCTGCAGTCCTCTAATTAAGAACCACAGGTCTGTTCTCCCTTCTTCCCGATGTAAAAAAACTACAAGTGTGTTGCATGTTAGATGGAGGAGAAAAGCAGATAACATGACCATAAAAAGATGGAATACCTTAGTGCCATTTCTTGTCTTGTATTGGATTGTTTGAAGCTATGCTTTTTATTTTTATCTGTTTGAAGCTGTTTCCTCATATCACTGGGTCTCTTGTGTGCCGTATAGTCAGTTCTGACTTACGATGACTCTCAAGGGGACCTATCATATAGTTCTTGTTCAGAGGAGATTTGCCTTTGCTTTCCTCTGAGCCCGAGAGAGTGTGACTTGCCCAAGGTCACCCAGTGGCTTCTCACGGCCAAGTAGGGATTCAAACCCTGGTCTCCAGAGTTGTATTTTTGCGTTCAAACCACTACACTATTCTGTCTGTCTGGATTCTTAGAGCTTTGGCCACAAGACAGTTAAAAGGAAATCAATGTATGCTGTCTTTTCTGTATAGCGTAAATAAGGAAGGCAAGCCAGTAGCTGTAAAAATCTAGCTTTTGCCAGAGAAGCAAAAAGTTCAGGCAAGGACAGTCTGCTGACATCATGAGAGAAGAAAGCTGCTGTCTTCTGGCAGGCTTCCAAATCTTTCAAGGAAAGTGGGTTTGTAATCTCACCCTTTTCTACAGCCCAAGGTACATAGCTGGTCTGAACCAAATGGGAGATATTCGAAATTATTCAGTGATCTACCTATGGGCTATTTCAGTAATACTCATGAGATGGAAGAATGCAGCCAGAATAAGTAGACAGCATGTTAGATGAACAACCAGTGGGGTTTATTGAAGATAGATGAATGAATTAGTCATGGGTGTATTTACTTTCCTTTAGTTTTAGCAATATGAAGCTCTCTTAAGGGTCTGGCAGCAAAAGTTTCTAGCAGCAAAATAAATTATATCTGGTGAGCAGCATTTTCTGCTACAGTCCCTCTATCCACACTGGAAATGCCTATAATGTATATCAGGGCTGTCCAACTTCTACTGGACCGGGGGCCTGAATTCCAGTCACTGATCACCTGGGGGGCCTTAGGGTCTGCCTCCGCCCCTGCCCCGGCTCCGCCCCTGCCCCTCCCCAGCTCTGCCCCCACTCTGGCCCCGCCCCCTACACCAGCTCCGCCCCTCCCCGGGCTCCAATTTACTTACAATTACTAGTTGCATTATTAATTATAAAATAAATTTAAAAAATGGAACTGAATGAAATAAATATAAATAAATATCAGAAGATAGATGGATTGAGGAAGGGAATATATATGGGAGGGAAATAAATATAAAAAACTAACATAAAAGCAAGAATTAAAGCAAGGAAGAAAGGAGCCCACCCCAGCAAAACAGCCCTCAGTTCCAAATTAAATACATTATTATTATATTTCTGCCCCATATATTCCCACCCCCATCTTCCCCTTATTTCCAAACTAAATACATTTATTATTGTTATTATTATATTTCTGCCCCATATATTCCCACCCCATCTTCCCCTTATTTCCAAACTAAATACATTTATTATTGTTATTATTATATTTCTGCCCTATATATTCCCACCCCCATCTTCCCCTTATTTCCAAACTAAATACATTTATTAATATTATTATTATATTTTTCCCCATATATTCCCACCCCCATCTTCCCCTTATTTCCAAACTAAATACATTTATTATTGTTATTATTATATTTCTGCCCCATATATTCCCACCCCCATATTCCCCTTATTTAGAAATTAAATACATTTATTACTGTTATTAAACTGCACCATATATTCCCACCCCCATCTTCCCCTTAAGCCCCCTGCTTCGGCCTACCTTTCTAAACGCGCTGGATCCAGGCGGCGGGCGGGCGAGGCGGCGGGCGGGCGAGGCGCCTGCGCCATCTGTGCGGTGCCCGCGCCATCTGTGTGGCGCCTACGCCATCTCTGTGGCGCCTACGCCATCTCTGCGGCGCCTACGCCATCTCCGCGGCAGCTACGCCATCTCCGCCTCACAAAGACGGAGCGCGCCGATTGGCGGGGGGAGGGAGGGAGTATTCGGAGGAGGGAGCCTGCTCCTCCTCCCTGCCCCGCCCCCCCCTCCCCGCCGTGAAAAAAAATATTAAAAATAATAATAATAAATAATAAAAAATTTAAAAAATATTTTTACTTTAAACAGCCGATTTCTTTTTTTAAAGGGTAGGGGGGTGTAGGGAAGGGGCTGGGGGGCCGTACACGGCCCCCGGGCCGCCAGTTGGACAGCCCTGATGTATATGGACAAGCCAGCATCTTTTGGTTCCCTGCCATTCTCTTTTTAAAAAAATATTTTTTAAGGAACCGGTTTTATATAAAATGTGGTAAAAGGGATAGAAAAAGTATGAAGGGAAGGAAAGGTAGGGGGTTTCTTGTGGGAAAGGGAAAGGGGTGTATAATGGGAGGGGGGAAAGAAAGGAAAAAGAAAAAAGAGAGAAGAATAAAAAAGAATGGTTCCCTGCCATTCTTGTTGCAGTTATGTTATTCTACTGAAGGTTAACAACCATATACAATATATATATGCCCCACACATGCTCACCAATATCTGTTCTAGGGATGTGGAATTCATATACATCAATAACACACACCAGGAGGGACTACAAGACACTCAGAAATAGCATGCTGAATAAGGCCACAGTACACCAAACCACCAAACTCCTGCCAATTTGGACTTACTCAATCAAGTTATAACTATTTCACTTTTGAAATCAAAATGTATCTCCCAAGTCAGTGACATTGTGATGGACATCCATGGAACCACAGCATGCAAACAACTTCACGCCTGATCTGAAACAATGCCCCTTCAACACATATTGTATGTGTATATGTGTGTGTGTGTGGGGGGGGGGCAATTTTCCTTGACTTTAAGCAACAACTACAATAATGAGTAGTCAGTAGTACACATCTGATCAATTGCATCATAATTTACCAACAGGTTGCCAATCGTTGGGATTTCACAAGTGAGTAGGAAGTTGGAAAAAACATTAAGATTTATTGGGGTTAATTTCTTGTGCAAACAAACTGACTAATTTCAAGAGACTGTACATAGCAGGAAAACAATGAGGGCCAGTGTCAGCAAAGTGTGATTACTTTTCACCTAATTGTGACATTTGCAGATTCCAGAGTGGCTTAACTTATTACACAAATTTGTGTTGAGAAGCTAGATAGGAGCAGGGGCGGTCCTACAAGATAGGCCAAGTAGGCGGCCGCCTAGGGCGCCATCTGGGAAGGGGGCGCCATCCTGGCCGCATGGGGCGCCATCCTGGCCCTGCTGATGTTCCTCAGACAGTGCTGCAGCTGCCTGCTTTTTGACCCCGGCCTTGTGCACTCCGATGCCGCTTCTGGGCACGCGCAGAGGTTTTCACGCAGGCGCAGTTGCTCCGGAGCTGAAGTTGAGCGCAGGAGCAACTGGACATGCGTGAAAACCTCCGCGCATGCCCAGTAGCTCCCTTGCGCAGAAGCCTGTAAGCAAAGCACTCCCTATCGGGCAGGCAGGGAGTGCTTCCCTCTCCGTGTCTTGTCTCCGCGTTTGCAGGGAAGGAGAAAAGAATCAGTGAAGGAAGTGTAAGTGAAGGAATGAATGAAGGGCTTTCCTCCTCCTCTGTGACCTCTTCTCTCCCTCCTTCCTTTCTTCGGCTCTATTTCTGTCTAGACCTGAGGGGCCTGAGGCTATGAGGAGTTGTGGGAGTTGGAGGCCAAAACAACTAGAAGGAGGGAGGGCGGGCCCAAGTTTGCCCAGGCCGCGCTGCCTGTATTCGACCTCATTTGAACATTTTGGCTGTTTTTCTATTTACATTTACATTGGGATCCTAATTTTGGACTTATGGGAGGCTCCTATGGATTATGAGTCGGGTGATAGGTAATATATTCTGATTTTGATGCATTTACATTGCATTTCTTGTTGATTATTCTGCTTAATATTGTCATACAATATAATACAAATACAATATAACAATAGAATAATGATATATTTTATATTACATGTAATATTACAAACAATATTGCAGTATAGTGGTATTGTACAAAATAGTAATATATAATATTTTATATTACTTTATTTTGGGTTATTTGAGTTTTATAGGAGTAATGAAAATATTTAGTAGAGGATAATTTTATTTAAATAAATAATTTTATTATTTTATAATAATAATATAGTAGAATGTTACATTATATTATAATGTCAATATATTATAATATAATTATATTGTAATGTAGTATAATATAATTATGATATAATATAGTATGAGTATGGTATAATATATTGTATATACATTGATACAATATAATACTACTAATGGTATTGTGATATTATAATTGTATATTTGTTTTACATGGGGGGGGGCAAAATAGTGTTTTTTTGGGTGGGGCACCAAAATAATGTTCGCCTACCATTTAAAATTACCTTAGACCGCCCCTGGATAGGAGACAAGGGAATGAGTGAAGGAACTCTGAGAAGTCTTGTGTTGCTATGATACTAGTTCTAAGAATGTATTTCCCCCATTTCTGCTTTTTCTCTGTGATCCCAGGGGAACTTGGAGCAAAGCACCACCACCGAGGGACTGAATAGATACTCCTTAAAAGGATTCACACTCTCTGTGGGGCCAAGAAATGGGGTTGGGGCAATGAATGCTGAAATTCATTTTTTAAAAAAAAATAAAAGGCCTCCTTGCTACAAAATGAAGCTATGTGAGAAAATCAAATCGGTTTTCAATTAAGCAATGTTAAAAACGTCTCTCAGCTTCAATTCAATAAACACCATAAGCTGCAAGTCTTTTGGAAAAAATTGTTTTGGATTCAGGTTCATCTCCTGCTGATGCTGTAGTAAATGTGCCAAGAAGGCTCCTAGCACACTTTTTTTTCAGATATAAAGGAATCTGGATAAGATTCCAGAAAGCTACTTCAGAGATTACCCCAAACATAGTCCAGCCAACCCCATACAAGCATTTTTGTGTGTTTCCATGGCTATTTCGTACAGACACTTTGCTACTTTTGTCCGCATGCGGTTAGTTATGCTGAAAAAGAAAATCAAATGAACTTTTCCCCACAAGTATGTAGATGCCCAGAAAAGAGCTATTATTCTCTCCGTGTTACTAAAGTCTCATAACGACAATTAAGTAGTCTAATAATTATTCCTTCATATAATGATCAATCTCAGAAGAAATAATTAGCTTGAACAATTTTCATTTCATTTAGCATCCTTTTAAAATGATCTTGCTGTTTGTTAATCAGGGCATTGATTTTCTGTCTCCCCAGTTTAAATCAATATACGCATTTGCTGATAATTTAATTGGTTATGCAAATGAATAGCTAATATCGCCTTGCCTCAGACTGTTGATTAATCTTTTACACAAAATGCTTGTTTTGTTTCCCCTCTTATAGCACTGCAGTGATAATACAAACCTCTGTCAATCAGATATGAACATTGTCGGTGCCTGGAGGAGAGGCTACACCGGAAAGAACATTGTGATCACCATCTTGGATGATGGCATTGAGAGAAACCACCCAGACTTGATGCAGAATTACGTGAGTTTCCATGGTCCTTCAGTTTGCTCTTTTTTCCTGCTGAGGAATACTAGTAAATGCATCAATGTGCTGGAATTATTTGACATGCGAGTGAGGAGAGAAATGTCTGAAGAGGGAATGCTAAGAAATTAACACTAAAAGTGAAACTACATTATCACTTTAACCTTTAAGAATAATTTGAATTGACTACATAGGGAAGACATGAATAACCATTGATGTAATGGCCAGGTTTCCCCCACTGATTTGCTTCTCTCAGTAGAGGTAAAATAAGTGATTCTGAAACTATGCATTCCTCAGAATTGTCGTCTAGTTTTATTCAGCCAAGTAACTTTTACTGTTGTTTTAATACGTTTTACCCTCATTCTTGAGATTATTGGCTCCAGGATGTTACTGATCTATGGAATAAAGCATAGGGTTCAAGTTCTAAAGGGTGTGCAATTGAGAGAGACAAATTCAATCACGTGTTGGCCAGTGTTTACTTTATCTTTCCAAAGGTAAATACACAATATTTTACAACTCGATCTTTCAGTCATAATGGAGCTTCTCTTCGTCAATTATATATCCATCACTTTTATATCCAAATGTGATTCTGATACCTCAAATCCCAAATTTAATACAGTTGGCTCTGTGTATCCACAGATTCTTTATCCACAACTCAGTAATCTATGGCTTGAAAATATTCCACAAGGGAAAAAAATCCAAAAAGCAAATCATGATTTTTTGCCATTTTATATGATGGACACCATTTCATTACACTATATATAATGGGACATGAGCATTCATAGATTTTGATTTGTACATGGGCCTCCGAAATCTCAGCCGAGTCCAAGGAAAAAGAGATCCCATCACTTCTTGGGATGATGCCAAGTTTCAAGTCAACCGGTTTCACAATAGATCCGTTTTGAATAAGGTTCAGTCCCAAATATCTCAGTAGTCTTATTAATACATCCCTTGCAGTCTTGGATTTATGTACCATCCAAAATTTACTTTCACAGTTTAAAAGTCATAGTTGTAACTTCGCTAATCATTTCAGATAGCATTCTCATTTTTGAAGTATTTTAAGCTATTGAGATTTACTTTGAGATCTGACACGTGAGAATGCATATAAAGCACATAAAATGATAGCTTGGCAGCCTGGAACTATCTCATTTTACAAGCAAAATTTATTTCGATGGCAGGATAAATTTATCCCATATTGCCACAATCTACTTATCTAGGGGACCTTCCACATAGCTATATCAAATCCTCATTGAACTGGATTATATGTCAGTCTGAACTAAGATATCCCAGTTCAAAACAGTTATTGTGGATTATCTGCCTTGATATTCTGGGTTATATGACTGTGTGGCAGGGCCCTAGATTTGGATTCATTCTTAGGCTATAGCTCAAAGCATACTTAACATTGTGTAAATTGATGTCTACAAAATGGAGTGCTTATAGCATTTTCTTGTTTATTTTTGGTAACCTAATTTGACAGTGTTCAATCTGAAAGTTAATGTTCCCAACTTCATTTCTTAACTAGACAATGGAATTTATCTGTCCTTGCAGTTACGTTCTTAAACTAAATGTTTATGTGGCTATTTAGGAACTTGAGACAAACAGGTAACTGATTTTGATATTTCATGTACCTTAAAAGCCGTGAAATATAAATCAAAAGTATCTCTAAATGTCAGTTCACAAAAAAAGAATGTTGGAGCTTATAATGTTGCAGTCAAGGTAATTCAAGATAACTGTTGAGATTTATTTATTTATTGTATCAGGAGCAAACCAAACAGTTGTATTGCATTAAAAACAAACAAACAAAAAACAAAGTTTGCAGACTTGGTATTCTATTAAATGTCCTTTGACCAGAAGCTGGCCACTTGGAGTGCCTCTGGTGTTGCCATAAGAAGGTCCTCCATTGTGCATGTAGCAGGGCTCAGGTGCATTGTAGTAGGTGGACTGTGGTTTGCTCTTCTCCACACTCACATGTTGTGGATTCCACCTTGTAGTCCCATTTCTTAAGGTTGGCTCCGCATCCCGTGGTGCCAGAGCGCAGTCTGTTCCACACCTTCCAAGTTGCCCAGTTTTCTGTGTGCCCAGGAAGGAGTCTCTCATTTGGTATCAGCCATTGATTGAGGTTCTGCCTTTTAGCCTTCCACTTTTGGACTCTCATTTGTTGAAGTGTTCCAGAGAGTGTCTCTGTAGATCTTAGAAAACTATATCTTGATTTAAGTCATTGGCGGTCCAGAAGCAACTGTCAAGATAATTCAAAGCAAATATATGCCACTTGTGGATCTACAAAGGATGTGGTTGTTCACATGAAGGCTGGTGATGAGATATAATGAAAACCTAACTATATATGGAGGCGCACATATTCCTCTTTCCAGTTTTAATGTTTCAAAATTGTTTTGTTATATAAAATGCTGTGATATCATCATACAATGTTTGGTATTCTGGAAACAGTAATGTACCATATATTCTCATATATAAGTTAACAGCATGTATAAGTTGAGAATAGGTTTGGGAACTAAAAGTATTTATTTTGATATGACCCATAGATACATTGAAGGTCATTCTGCAAAAATGTGAAGGAACCAATGTCACCTTGAAACCAGCCACCCCTGGCTTCTGCAGTCATTTCCCCACTTAAGCATTTAAAAAGGACAAGATGGAGATAATAGATGGAGTTGGTGTTTCTCTTAGGGTGGAATCTTGTCTTTTGCCATTCTGCTCAAAGGAGGGAATGGTCCTTTTTTTTAAAAAAAAAAAGAGTTAATGTACAGTTCTCAAATAGACCCATGAATAAGTCGACATGGGTTTTTTAGATTGATTTTTTTGACTAAAATTTCTCAAGTTATACACAAGTATATGGGATAATTATTTGTGTAAGTGGACTTTTTAATGTTTCCATTATGACAGTTCAGCATAGCCTGAAACTTGATTTAAAAAGGGGGGGGGGGGTGTTGCATGGCTTACAGGCTAATATGAAACTTTATTTTTTTGAAACATAAATGCAATTAACAGCAGCTTATATACTATAAAAACTTTTAACAAAGAACTAATTAATACATAAATATATAAAAAATTAAAAGTAACAATCAATATTTACACACACAAAACCCCCAATGATAGCTGGCACTTCCAGCTTTGCTATCTCAATTCACAGCACTGAGGCAAGTTTGATAAGGACAGCTATCAACAATGTAATACTTCCTTTTCCAGCCAGAACCCATGGGTATATTAACTGCATGTCTGCAAGATGAGCACTCTCCCATAAAACAGTGTGCAGGTTTGAGTGTTGATGCTGTGCAGCAAACATTTGCTGGCAGGGGCTAGAAGTTCTTAACTTTACCAAATAGTGCATGCTTAAGAGCCTGTAAGGTCCTTGTATATCACTCTATCTAAATCAGAGCAATCGAATACATAATTGTCTTGTTATAAAAAGATGTACAAGAATCATTCAACACCTTTTAGATTACTTAAGAAAAATACATTAGACATTATTACTAGTAATGATGTCACATAATATTAATGGTTTATCGACTCCACAACGAAGGGCAAGAGTGATAAGGTGATTAAAGATAATAAGGTTGACATTCTATGCTTAAAGGAAAGTCATAAGAGGAAAGATAATACCCAGATAATTAGTATAATGGGAAAATAAATAATATTTAAGGAATGGGAGAGAGAAAATAGAATAGAATGTAAGGAATCATTTCAAGGAACAATAATAAGGGTTTTGAAAAATAGAAAGAAGAAATTAAGTTCGGACAATGAAAATAAGCGAGCAATAATATGGCAAATTGATCACAACAATGACGTAAATATAGGCAGAATATTGAGATTGATCAAACGATGAAGAAAAAGACTAGTAGAGGACTTGTATACAGCAGATACCTGGTAGAGCAAAAAGAAATTCAGAATTGGACAGGAGCAGGAAATTAGATCCAAAGTTGGGCTATAAGACAAAATATTAATAGACAGAGGAGGAGGGAGAGAAAGTGGTAAGGAAACGGCAGGAGACTTGTGTGAACAAATTATAATGGTAAAAGAAGAAATAATAGAGGAAATATTTCAAACATGGAGAATGGATATGGAAATTGAGAGGGAAGAAATCCAGAGGGAAATAAGTAATATAGCAAAAGAAAAATATAATGTACTAAGGGAAGTAAGAAGGAAAATGTTACAAAAATGATACAGGACTTTTGCACAACTTTCACACTTTTTACCAGGGGTAAAGGACAGGTGTTGGCATGGTTGTAAACAAAGAGTTGTGTCTGATCATATGATATGGGAATGTGATAGAGCACAGGCATACTGGAAAATGATTGAAAGAGAAATCAATATAATGTTAAATCTTCAAATAGTAATAGCCAATAGAAATGTATTAATTGCAAGGATGCCAGGAGTTTATAATGTCCAAAAGAAAGGGTGGTTGATAAATTAATAGTGTGTGCTCAAATTGTTTTAGTGAGGGGTTGGAAAGATGGACTCTGAGTGGACTCTGACAAATTGGTATAATTATATAGTTAATACGTTAAATGTGGAAATAACAAACTGTAAATTGAAAATTACAGATAAAATAGAAAATGTTATAATAAGTAAGAGCATGTGGGACCCAGTTAGGAATTATTTAGATGATGTATTAAGATGTGGAGTGGAAAAATGGAGATTAAAACTGATACTTCACATGTAATTTATTGTACAAAGTGTATGTCCAGAGGGAAAGGGCAGAGGGTGGGAGTGGGGTAGAAAAAATACCCAAAAAAGAGAGGGGCGGGGGGAAGACATTTGTAGAATCAGCATCTGTGTACTCCTATTCATTTCATTTTGGTTTGTCCAGTTTCTACTCAGATTGTAAACATGCCATCCAGGGTGTAATTGGGCCACCATCTGGCCTGGTAACCATCTCATTGAGATGTGGAGCAAATGTGAAGGCATTTTTCTATGTAATTGGATACATTGCAGGCAGGAAGAAAGGGGAATAGAATGGTGCTAGTTGTTGAGTGGAAGAAATAAAGAGAGAGCCACACTGCAAAAAGTGAGGCAAATGATGGAATTGAAGATAAAGGTGTAAGTGCCACAGTGCAAAAAGAAGCTGCTTTTAAGGTAGGTTTGGTGAAGGGTGATGGTCTCGTAGTAAATTCCATGACCAAGTAAATTGTCCAAAGCGTCATGTTAAATTTCATGATCAAGCAGCCAACCTACTCTAGGGTTCTAAGTGTTTCTGATTGGAGACTACATGCTCTTGAATGGAAAGGATAGGAGGGGGAGGGAGAGAGAGAAAGGGAAAGCCTGACTGGCTTTTTCACTGTCTCTCAGCTGTTCAGTCCAGCTTCTTCCCACAGCAGAACAGCAATGTGACAGGGAGCATGCAGGACGAGCCTCTGCCTTCTGTCATGTGGCCACTCCACTGCAAGGAGGTGAGCTGAGCAGCCTTCATGGGGACATGGTCCACAGACCACAGGTTAATATCCACTGGTGTAAAATGTTCCTGTCAGCCTGGATTACGTTCTTCAGTTCTTCAGTAATTTCACTGTATACAATTGGTGTTGTTAACTGACCTTAGATGTGTCATCTTCTGTCAACACAAGTTACTCTTTCTTAGGAGTAGGGATTTTTGTCATTCAGGAAAGATTGCTGCATTTTATCAGTTGGCAGTTCCCTTGTTGTAACATTGTGAATTGTGCCTGAGATCATGTTGGGGAAAAATAATCTTGACACTACATGCAGAATCACTTCCTCCTCTGCACATCTCACAAGTCATCCAAGGCTACGTCCAATAGTGTTCTCCATTCTTGTTCCAAGCATGCCATTAAAGCTCTCCAGGGGAAAGATAATGCCTATCACAGTAGCATTTTGAAAAATGCCATAAAGCCAACTGTGTGACCCACTTATTCCTATGATCCCATGCTACGGTCTGCATCAGTGCAGGCATAAACACGTTGTGTACCAGCATAGATTGGCCTAGTAAATGTGTGAAGTATGGGTGCCATTTCGTTACAGAATTCTAATCTAATCTTGCATTTTGTACAGACTTGACAGGGCAAAATTCAGGAGTTCTATTAAGTGTATTAATTTTGTAGGTATTTGAAATCTCCAAATGAGTTGTGAGTTGTTTTTGTACATTCACAGGAATAGGAATGAATTTGTTAGAAAACCAGCCTGTGTGCCATCTTGAATTCTAGGTGTTGTTCAGTTGACTTCTAAGAAGTGTTTTACATTTGAGCAGAGTGAAACTAGCCTTGGAATGCAGGTCTCCCCAAATTCACCAAAAAAAAATCCCATCTCTTGCATCATTTTTCAAGGAAGAATTGATCAAATGCAAGACTTTGAGTGGAGAACTCCACTCAAAGTCATGACACTGTCAGCAAGCACACAGAATTTTAAAACATAAGAAAAGGAGAAAGAGAGAAGGATAAAAGATAACATGTCCACATGGCAGACTTAATAAAATAAGCATGTTTTCCTTCTTTCTAACAGATTTATTCTCTAAGTCCCCACTCCCACAGTCCCTTGGGCATCTTTGCTTCACTACCATCCACCTCACACATTTCTCAAAAGGTTAATATTCAGCCTAGCTTAAATTTCGACACATGGCACTGGTTAAAAATCATTCATTTTGTAAGAGATTGCAGACTAATACAATACATTCATTCAAGGGGACTATGAGCATACATACATTCATTCAAGGGGACTATTTTCTTCTTTTATATGTAAGGACATTCGAATGTAAAAAATCTAAGACATATAGTGTTTTAGGAAATGAATATCTTGGTCTAAACACATAATTTTCACATTATTTAAAGTGTTTTCAGATTTGCCAACCAGTCAGATAAGAGAAAAAGAAGTGTGGCTTGCTGTAGGTTTTGTTTCAAGCCTCTTATCAGAAAAAAATGGTTGTCTTTACTCTGGCACAACCTTGTAATCCAATTTGTTATTAATTCTGGCTCCCTGGTAGTACTAAAATGTTTATTTAAAGCCAGTAGTACTAAATTGTAGAAGTACTAAAACATTTTATTTAAAGCAACCCACAGTTCTATTTAAGGTTTAATGTTCTTCAGGTGAGCGGTATTCAATCAGTATGTCAGTCATCTACAGTCCATGTTCAGGATATTACTTTATTAATTTACTGTTTATTAATTTACTAATTCCTGTTCATCAACAACTGCAATAGCGGAACAGTAACTGGTGTGATGTAGTGACTTGGGCACTGAACTATGACTGAATACATGAGTTTGGGTCCCCTTTCAGTCATGGAAACCAATTGGGTGACCTTGAGCAAGTCATAATGTGGGTTATAAATAAAGTTTTATTATTATATTATTATAATCTCTCAGCCTCAATAACAACAACCGAGTACTGTACATTGAATATTTTCAGCTAAACTCCAGTTCTCCACTATTGGAACTTTGACTCATGACTCTCCCTTTAAAAAACTAATTAGAGATTTGTAGCTGGTAACAAATTAATTTGAAATTAATCACCTAGATTAAATTTTAGTAGTATTTATTTTTGTGAGTATTTCCTTTTAAATTAGCAGACTCGAGTAAACCTGTGGCTACAGACTTGTGTTCCTCTTATATTGGCCTGACTACATCTTTACCATTTTTGATTTCATTCTTTATAATTAAAATAATCATATTAAATTATGTTTAATACTTAGCAGTTTTAGCACCGAAAGTTACTGATTTTGTCCCAGTCTAGCCTTTTACATGCAACCTTCTGGATCTTGTTGGCCCTAGCCACTATAGGCAATGTTGAAGAATGCTACGATTTGCAATGCAAGTACATATGGAGGGTCTCAGTATTCACACTTTCATATTTTTTTCAATAAGCCTACACCAAATTTAATTAACCATTAGCTTAAGATCCAGATCTTTCCAGGTGCCAAATCAATGCAGAGCAAACTGGGAAAGCCCAGGGCACATCCACACCGTGCCTAAGACGCATGAGTGCCTGCACTTTTAGCTGAGGCTCAATTGGGTCTGTATTAAAGTCCTGTCTGGGACCACCCTCTGTTTTCTCCTCATTGATTAGCTTTTACCTGAGTTATTGTTTGGTAAAAGCGAGACAAATCTTGTGTTTTGGGCCTGTCTGGAAGACCCTTGAAGTGAAGAAAGCAACTACCTTTGAACACAGGTGAAAATTTAAAGAACTATTTGTTAGCACATTAGTTGGCTAGGATGTCAAAAAGTTATTTACAGTTGTTTCCAAGAAAAACTTGCATATATCCCCAAAGATATGGCACACATATAATTCATTAGCAACTGTTAATAAAGATATTTATTCAAATGTAGTGTAATCTTTTAAGTTGTGTATTTAAATTCTTTTTGACCAATTGTAATAATTTCAAGGCTACTAATGGTCTTTTTTAATAATTTAAAAATCTGTGCCTTTTAAAAATCAAGTTTGGGAATGTACTATTTATCATTGTGATAAAAACGTTTTAGATGAAGTAAAGGACCTTGACGTATTAAAAGCAAGATTTCACAATGAAGTGTTTAAGTATTTAAATTAAAATTGCGACCCCCTCCCCCAATAAATTAGAAGCAGGACCCTTATTCCCAGTTCATTTCCTGAGCACAATTTAAATAATATATAAATCTTTTCCGTTTTGAACATGTAGTTCTTTCCTAAAACAGGCAGCTGCAACCAAACCACAGGAATGTTAGTTAACCTAATTGCACTCCTGTAGAAACCTGCTGAGGAATGTATGAACTAGATGAATCAATGGCTAATTAATGAGGATCTGCAGTTCATTTTCTTTCCATCTCTCTTTCCATCTCCCTTCCCTGTTGGCTACAGGACCCAGATGCCAGTTTTGATGTCAATGGTAATGATATTGACCCCATGCCTCGGTATGATGCCAGCAATGAAAACAAGTAAGGCCAGTGCTCTACGGAATATATGACATCTTTAATTCAAATGTGCTTATAGGTAAAATGTACATATTTTGCTATAGTGACAGATAGTACTAATCAGTTAGGTGGCACTCTAGTTTAGAATTCCATTTTTTATTTTAATTAATAATGTAATGTAAATATTTTGTTTATATCTACAACATATGTGATTTATTTCTGATCACTTTTCTAATCTCACACATATTTAATTCTTGAAGGGAGCTACCCCAGCATATATATTTCAGACCTTAAAGTACTTTTGAGTTACAAATATTTTGAGCTGTTTTTCAGCTACTCTAGTAGTTTTTCTTTTAACAAATAATTCAAAACAACCACCAGAAAAATGAGAAGATCATCTTTGTTTTATTCTAAAATTTGTAGTCAGCAGTGCACTATGCATTCACCAAATCTCTTCTGGAAGAGCATTGTGAACTATGGGAGGGGCAGAGAATTCCTAAATTTGCCTCCCATCCTATTCCACTTTTCAATGTTTTCTGCTGGTAAAGTGTTGACCTTGGAGACCAGCCTAGTGTTTCACTGTTGGTTGATGAGAAAATGCCATTGGCCAATCAGAATATGGTAGCCACCTCTTCCACAAGACAGAACATAACCATGTAAAGTTGCCTTATGGGTTTTCCTGCCTACCTAGGACTGATGAAATTGTAAGATTTTCAATAAATGTCTGGTTGATAGCTAGTTGAGCAGATTTAGGACAGAAAAAATTATAGCTCAGAGCTGCAGCTATCATCTTAATTTATATATTTTGCTGCCTTATTTCATTGGCAATTCAGATGTGGTTTAGGATACATATTTTAACAAGCAATAGACTAAAGGATTTGAAAGATAATCTGGAACTTTCTGTCTATGTCCAGTGCTTTAGCTACTTGAGGAACAGAAGTTATTTTATTCTAGCTTGGATAGTCATCCACCTTCTTTCCACACTTAAATTGAAACATATCTCAAGACTGCAAAACATCTCTGATGTACATCTCTGATCTACATTCAGCTCAGTATCATAGATTGTGGAACCATGGTCTGGGTGTTAGAAGTATGAATACTCTTTCCATCTCTATCAATTGTGCTTGAATTATACACCCAGTTACACAGAATTAGTGATTCCTGTAAACCACAGAAGCATTTTCTCCTTGTCCTCTTTTCTCCATGAGGCCTTCTTGTCTCTTATTAGGTGTTAAAAAGCCCATGTACACTGCTGGTGGAGATGACTCAGCTGTCCCAATGTTCTGATTAATATGTTTATGTGCCTTCAAGCCATAAGTAAACTTTTGATGACCCTATGAATTTCATAGGGTTTTTTGACAAGGAATTCTCATAGGTGGTTTCCTATTTTCTTCCTTTGAAATATAGCCTACAGCACCTAATACTGTTTCCACTGTGGTGCTGCTTCTGGACTTTTTCAATGTTTGAGTGGGAAATGATTAGTGGTGTCCTATCCAAGTTCTAACAAGAGCGGATACTGTTTTGCTTCCACAATCAGAAATAATCTGGTACATTTAGGGTATTATACCTCCCTTTTTCTTAAGTGCTTAGTTAAGCATGTTTATTACCCCCATCTCTACAGTTGTCCTTCAGATATTAGTGCCTTAAAGGATTGCAACTTTATTGGACATCCCAAGAGCTATTATTGACTCCCTCCTTTTTTGTCTTTGAGTAAGCATTGGGATTTTTAATGCCTTGTTTTCTGTGATGTTTGGTTCTAGTCAATTATTTCTCACATTCCTATACATCTGCTGATTTTTAGTTGTCTGAAATTTAAATTATTTGGTTAAGAAATATTTTAACTTTCACATTGTACATCACTCTGAAGGTTTTTGACTGAATAGCTGTGCTATACAAAATGCTTATATAAGGCCATATGATTTGAAACCAGTTAAGTTTAAAGTAGGTGAAGACATCCACACTACTCCAAATAATCTCTCTCTCTGGCTTTTCTTCGCGAACGAAGATTTAGGAAGGACTCATCCCACGCTTTCTACAAGCGTGTTGATGACTAAAAAGGCCAATCCGAGATAGGCAAATCTGGTTGCAGAAAGCACAGCAGAAAGTCTCCTTGGGTGATGTTGTTTCCAAGTTGCGGTTTTTTCTACGTTGTCGTTTCTCTTCGAAACTCGTTTAGCGTGTCTTTTCTAAAGAAGCAGCAGTGCGTCTCCATGCCTCCCGATGTGAGGTCAGGGTGGACCATTGTTGGTGATCAGTCTGGCCGAGCCCAAGATGTTGTTTCAGGGAGTCCTTATATCTCTTTTTGGGGCACCTCTCTTGCGCTGACCCGTGGCGAGTTCACCGTAGAGTAGTATCTTTGGTAGGCGGTGGTCCTCCATCCTAGAGACGTGCCCTTCCCAGCGCAGCTGTGTTCTCAATAGCATGGCTTCAATGCTAGTGATCCCTGCTTGCTCAGGGACAGCAACTTTCGTCATTTAGTCAGTCCAGTGTATATTTAGGATTGTGCAAAGACAGCGCTGATGAAAGCGTTCGAGGAGTCATAGGTGTTGGCGATAGGTGACCCATGTTTCAGACCCATATAGGAGAATATACAGTATGATAGCTCTGTACACACTGATTTTGGTACTTTGCCTCAGGTGCTTGTTGCTCCAGACTCTTTTGTGAAGCCTTCCAAATGCACTATATGTCTTTGCTAATCTGTGATCTATGTCAATCTTGGCATCTGAAGAGATGATGCTCCCCAGATAGGTGAACTGCTGAACGGACTTAAGCACAGATTTGCCTATGCAGACGTGGGGATGATGGTGTTCTTCCTGTGGTGTAGGCTGCTAGAGAACTTTCATTTTCAGGCTGACTTCCAGCCCAAGCAGCTCTGCAGCTGTTGCAAAGCAGGATGTTAGGCATTGCAGAGCTGCTTCTGTATGGGCGACAAGGGTAGCATCATCAGCAAAAAGCAGCTCACGGACTAGATAGTTTAGAGTCTTAGTGCGAGCCCTCACATGGCTTAAGTTGAACAAGCTACCATCAGTACGATAGCGTATATATGCTGTCTTCTTCTTCGAGATCTACTCCAAATAATATTTAAGTAGAAAATCAATAGCACAGAGAAGGAGAAATTTCTTGAGAATAAAGGGCAAATATATTAGAATGATTTAATTCATTCATGTTGTTAATAAAATAAAATTTATTCTTGTTTTTGGGAAAAGTTCATAAGTATTTTTCCCCATCTAACCCATATTAATAGCAAATTTTCATGTTGGATATCTATATTGTTATGAATATTATGCTTCAGAATTTTAAAAGTCAGAATTATGTTTTTTTGTCCCTTTCAGTGGGAAAACAAGAGAGATACCATGAGGGCAAACTCTGAGATGCAGTTGTAATCTACCATGCAAACATGTTTTCAGTTTAGATATGTGACAGTTTTACTATCTACCTGTCATACCTCATCAGGCATGTAGCCGGGGGGGGGGCTATGGGGGCTTCAGCCCCGAAATTCTCAAGGTGGTCCGCGAAAAGGCCTTACTGGTACATTATTTAAACTGTTATGTTTATTTATTTCATGATCTGATCACCATGCTCATTATATCCCACATTAATGAGGTTATTGGGATAACAATACAAAAGGTTTGCTAGGGTAGACCCTCTTCCACCCAGTCTCAGCCCCCCCCCAAACCAAACTCAGCCCCCGAATCAAAATCCTGGCTACGGCCCTGTACCTCATCATATGTATATTGCTTAAATGATATGCATCAAAATCATTGTCCAGCTTCCTAGATTTTGCAGCTTGAGTGAACATGAAAGGCTATTCAGAATATACTGGATCACATTTTTCAATTGGATACACATCATGAACATGATGTGCAGTTAATACATCATCAGATGTTCACAACTACTGTATGATAGATAAATTCAAAATTAAGTAGATTAATTTAAATGAATTCATGATATCTGATTGAAGTTATTATTTATTATTTGCAGTATTTGTATACTTCCCTTCTCAAGCCCGAAGGGGACTCAGGGCAGTTCGCAGTGACTCAGGATGGTTCACAAGTTTTGTTTACAGTGTTTCCTCATTTATTGCTGGGGTTAGGTTCCAGGACCTCCCACAATAAGTGAAAAACCGCGATGTAGGGATACTCTATTTATTTTAATATTTATACATTATTTTAGTAGTTATACACTATTTTAAGTCTTTATAAACTTAAAATAAAGTGAAGGAAAGGCCCTTCAAGGCTGGAGGGAGGGAGGATTGAGGATGGAAAGCACCTTGGAGAGCAGCGGTGGCAAAACCCCACAAAACAGTGAAAATACCATGATATATACTTTAAATTAATACTTTTTGAAATCCGTGAAACAGTGAGTCCTCAATACGTGAACTGCAAAGTAGCGAGGGAATGCTGTAAATTTTAAATGAGGCTGCTTTTGGTAGGGCTAGCACTGGGTTTATATGGAACATATGATGCGTTTTGGTCCGTTGGTCAGTATTGCATTCTGTTATATTCAATTATCCAATGAGGTCTTATTCAGAAAAATATTATATTGTATTACATTATAATTTGTGGCATAATGATAGACTAACCAAATAATACTTCCCAGTTAAAGTTTTGTAACACCAAGTTTTCAGAAGTGTAGATGATGATGGGAAGAAGCCTATAAACCTTAATCTCTTGAGCCCTGTGGTAATTCCTAGGAAGCAATGGTGGTTTCTTTAACTACTGTGGTATGCAAGAGTACTGCCAGATATTTAGCTTGGTTTGAATAAATTGGCAGAGAATCCTGAAATCGTCAGCAGTGTAAGCCCATCCTACACTTTCACATTTGCTTTATTAAAGATGGGAGCCAGCTGTGGATTAAGTCACTGCTGCTGTATGATGTGTCCTGTTTTGTTTTAGGACTAAGCTCTATCTGTAATACTCGGCAATTAGATGGAAATTTCTCTTATGGTTGTAAACCCATTTCATTCTTGTAGTCTCTTCTCTTTTATAAACAAATATGAACTTTGTGTTCCTTTGATATGTTTGCAAGCTATAGAGCAGGAGTATCTCTCTTAATATTTAACCCATGCTTGATTTGTTTTACATTATCACAAGTATACTTGTAAATACATGTCTAAAAGCATAGGAAATATGATCTTATGCAATGTAGTTTAATTCTCATTGCAAGAACGCCAGGGACGTTCAGGCAGAAAATAATGTGGTGGCTATTTGCACGAAGGAAGTGGGTGCGGGGAGAGACATTATGCTTTCCTGAGAACTGTTGTTAGAAAGTGATGCTTCTCTCTGGGGGACCTGTGTCAGATGCTAATTTCTCTCCATGACCATGTCAGTGGGAGTGCTCTGCATGAAACAATTCAAAAACTCTGAACCAATACTTTCATATTTAATTGCTAATAAAGATAATGACCTCTTCAAGGATAATTTGTTGCATGCTGTTATGTTTTATTTCTTCGACAATGTTGTTGTTTTAATTAAGGCTCTTGTTCGTCGCCTTTCTCATTTCTATTAGTCTTCTGTTTTTTGAAAACATTGGCCTCAAGCTAATTGTTAGTCTCAGCTTGAAAAGACCCATTGAATCATTGATAATTTGGTTGGTCAACATTAATGTAATGTAAGTGAATCCATTCTACTTCTCTTACAACTGCATTTAAGCCTTCTAAAATTATTTTAGAATGGCAGAGTATGCGACCTATGTATCCCTGAATTCTGTTTATAAATATAGGTCTCTATAGGTCTTGAGGGTTCCATGGCAATCAGGACATTTCCACACCCGACACTTACTGTTGAATGGCTGTGCTTTATTTAAGTATTTTATTTCCATGGTTCATCCACATGGCATTATTAACCAATTATTATTCTCTTGTATTTTCCAGTGCTGTTTTCTTTGTGATTCTGACTGCATAACTTCCAATCTTTCATTTTAAAATCCATATTTTAATGCGTACTTCTTCATCTATGTTAATGATTGTTAAAATATCCATGCAGTGCTCTTTTAATTATTATAGTACAAATTTCAAACATACATTTGTATTTTTTGGATTTGTCATTTTTAGAACTATTTTACAATATAGTTCCACTGCCATTGTTATTTTTTCAGTTTTTAAAGTTTTAATTTCTGTAATAAGGGCAGAATAAGGCAGAAATTCTAGAAACTCTACAGTGTAATTCTTTAATTTTTAAATTTTTCACTGGGTTTCCAACATTAATTTAAAATTGCATGCTCATGTGAATTTTATTTTCTCTTCTCTGCCCTGCCATGTTCTTTAATGCACCCAAAATATAGCTCAAGAAGTACATCAAAATAGAAGCTGTGTCATCTAAGTCTGAAAAAGTTACAATTCTGTATGTACTTATGTCAAAAAAAAGATATAGCTGAATTTTAAGGAATCACCTAAAAATCCACTATAAAGTTGTACAATCACATTTGCTATGGAAGAAGTTCCTGTGGAATTAATTACTCAAGTAGTGGTGCATGTAGAACCTGGTATTGCATGGATGAAAGTTAATCAATGAATTGCTGGTCAACAGATGGAATAATGAGACGCTACAAAACATATGGGTTGAAAGAAAGGATATTTTATTAATGTTACTTATCTTATTATTTCTAAGTGATATGCAAAACCTAATTGGGGGTGGAGCAATCCGGCATAGAAGCACCTGGGTTAGTGGTCGCCCTAGATCTCTTCCCCAAGTCCTCTGGGCAGGATCACCTTACCCCCATGAAAGAAACTGAACTTAATACCAGGTTGCTCCCAGGCAAGCTGTTAAACTGGAAGGGTTTGAACTAAGGGCATCAATCCTCAAGCCACATGATCTCTTGGTGAGGGAAAAGACCTAGAGACCAGTGCTGCAGTAGGTGAAAACCCCAGAGCAGTGTTTCTTCCATTGTGAAAGGGAGGGCAGAACAGTGGGCCAATGCAAATCAGAAAGGAATAGAAGTGGGTAGACCAACCCTCAAATAGACTTGCTTATTTACACCTGCCCCACATCAGGCAAGGCTCAACTGATGTCGGTTTAAGTTATTTCTATCATCTGATACCAATACAGGCTTTGGGCGTGGGGAAAATCTCAGTAAATTGTTAATTCTTTTATATTACTGCTATAAAGTGTTGAGATTGCAATCCTACACTGCTCACTTGGGAGTTGAATTTATTTCTTACACAGAATTGTACTCGTAGTGTTGAACTGAAAATGAACATTTAATCTATACTGACACAGAAGAAGGAATAGTTAAATTCTGTGGTGAGATACTTTCTATGATTTCATTTGACTGTATAATTTAAGGAAATATAGGAGATGCAATGAAACATCAATTAAAACATCTTGATTTCACTTACTTCAGTTTAACTGGGTTTTGGTATTAAGCAGACTGTTGTCATTCTGCAGGAATTTGCTTTGCAATTTCTTGCCTAAGGACGCACATATATTAAGACAGTAGTGCTGAAAGCAAAGCATGGAATTCTGGATTAGCAAATCATTTCAAAGTTGATTATTTAATCTGTTGGATGAACTTTAAAACTCATCCTCTGTACTGTTCATCAATGTAATTTGATGCCATTGTGTACATTGTAAGTGTTAAAATTAATATCTAAAGCTGGATTCAGGAAAATATTTTCATCATGCTTAGCTAATTTTCCCTTGAAATTCTATATTGTGCCTTCTAAATTAAAATCTGTTGAGAACTCAGCCCCATTCACAGCATTTATTGCTAGTGTTCCACGGAAGCTCTAGCTTGCTAAGCAACAGTGTTTTACTGAGCACAAAAATGATTGATTGATTTACTTATATGCTTTTTATCCTACCTTTTTAGGATGATATCTTATGATAGCAAACAGATAATGCAATGTCAACCATTTAAATAATTTCAAATTAAAATAATACATAATTTAAACAATAGAACACATATTAAACAGCTTAAACACGCTTTAAAAGTCTACAAGAATGTTTTTATTTTATTTTTAAAATTACATAACATGTGCATCCTCTAAATAAATTAGATCACAAGGGCTCTAATAAAATCTCCTATATTGACCTGGCAGCTAACAAAAACAACTGCTGATGGGCCTCCAGGGGAAGACAATTTAACAGGTGGATTGTCATAGCCAAAATGCTCCTCTTCCATGTTCTCCCCCATTGTTCTTACTGATGAGATGCAGAATTAGACCTCTAATATTCATTTCTGTACATTACTATAAGTTGGAACTCAAAAGAAATGTGGCTTCTGACAGGGAACAAGCAGACAGTGCCATACTGACCACCAGTCCTTCCCACTTGTAGCAAAAGAAGTTAAGCAAAATGCAAATCTTTGGACATTCATGGAACAAACACTGGATTCTCTGAGTTGTTCAATGTGAAACAACTAAAACAAATACCTTTCCACATTTAGCCAATCAGCTAGAGAGTGTAAGTTAGTGCATCAATCTGTCACTAATCTGAAATCTTCTTAATTCCAGTTTGTTGCAACATCCAAACATAGTTGTTAATTGATTAATTTTCTGCATCGAAGAAAATGGTGTTACTAAACAAATTGGGAAACCTAATGCCTTGATTTATGATTGCTGAATAGTTGGATACATTTTGGAGAAACACTAAGGAGATGCCCAAAGTGTGATTAATAGTAATTTCAGATAACTACAATGTTTTTCATAGTTCCAGCACCTAAATAATTCCTTGATTTCTAAGTAATAAACCTTTTCTTATAAGAGTGTAAAGACTCAGCATGGTACAGTATATAACAGAACATGCTTTAAATAGTCAGGGTTCAATTCAATTTGACTGGGTGTGCAAAGTAAAGCTTAGCATTAAGAAGAGGAATTAACATAGTTTTTGTCAAAATGAAAATAATGTTCCATTCTTTTGCAATAGGAGCTTAACCCATAATCCACTTTTAATGCCTCGGCAGTAGAAGGTAAACAAGAAATCACACCTGAATGGGAGACATAAAGAAATGGTGCCCTTTGACCTTAAGACAACTTCCTCCATGTTTACTCATAACAACAGATTATGTATTTTTTTCTTCCAGAACAGAGAAGGAATGATATCCTCCCCTTTCTCCTCCCCCATGTTTCTTCTCTCATAACAGAGTCACAGCGACTCTATTTCCTATGTGGGGATTGTATAAAATAATGAATGAAAGCGACCCTTAAGTTCCTGACACAGAAACACATTTGATAAAGGATTTTATCAGGTCTGCTAAGTACCACATTTCTTCTGTTGTAAGACATCATCCATTTTAAGAAGCAGTCCATTTTTAGATATATTTATACAGGAAAAAGTTCTTAGAATTGAAGAAATGGAAAAGAATTGCTCAGATTCTTTCTGATTTGAACTCCACATTGAAGGTGGTAGAGATGTGGGGAAGAAGCTGAGGCGTGAGGTTGTCTGGTTTTAATAGATGTATTTCAGCTTGTTCAACATGATGATGCAGATAAATTGCTTGGAGAGGCCAACCATTGGTCAATTAGACAAATGTCCAGCATGGCTCATTAAACCTACCACAGGAGGACTGGCCAGTTGGATGGTGGAGAATGTACATGCGTCTTTGAAAGAGGTTTATGTTCCAGCCTCTCTTAAAGAAGCATTTGTAAGACCTTCATTGGTCCTCACTTCCATATGTAACTATTGATGAATCTAATATACCCTTTCTAAGAGGTCCTAGAGCAAGTGATGAAAACGCCAAGCTTTATTGAATGCAACTAATTACTTAGGCCCATTCTAATCTGTGAACAGCTTTGGTTGCCTCCCTCTTTCCAAGGAGGGTGGACAGGTTGAGTACATCACTGTTGGTGCTTCTATCTCTTTCAGTGGCATTTATATCATTGGTCATGGTATCATTCTGGGTTCTCTAACTGATATGGGACTTGGGAGCACGCTTTGTATGGTTCTGCTCTTTCTTGGCTTAACATTTCCAGAAGGTGGTGCTGGGACACTGGATTAAGCCTCTTAGCAATTAACCTATGAGGTTCCATAGGGGCCAATTCTCTCTGTGATTTTCGAACTCTACGTGGCTAGAAGAGATCATCTAGAGGTTTGGAGCTGGGTGTCATCAATATACTGAGGGTATCCAGCTCTATCTTTCCTTTATAACAGATGCCAAAGATGCCTTGGCAATACTGAATTGTTGTCTGGATGTAATAAGGAACTGGATGTGGGTAAATAGACTCAGGCTTATCCCAGACAAGATAAAAGCACTACTGATACTGATCTATAGGGGGGAAAATCAAATTAGGCTTGAGATTGCAGCCTGGTATGGATATGATTGCAAGTCGCATTCATGGCTTGAATACAGTGCTGTTTCCAGAAAACCAGGTTGCCCTTGTGGCCAGGAGCACCATTGTCTTAGCTTCAGCTGATGTGCCAGCTACTCTATTTTGGAGGGAAGGCATGTGTGTTTGTGTGTGTGTATCTGTCTGTCTGTCTGTCTGTCTGTGTGGCTACAGCAGATCACAGCACAGGTACCTCCCATTATACTACTATAATCTATTCTACATGGGGCTGTCCTTGAAAGATAATTAGGAAGTTGGAACTAGTGAAAAACACAGCAGTAGGACTTGTGCGGATGTGTATTTTAGAGATCATAAAGCATTGATCCTTGAAGACCTTCAGTAGCTTCTAATTTGCTTCCAAGCTCAATTCAAAGGGTGGAGTTGACTTACAAAGCCCTAAATCGGTGAATCTCAACCTGGGATCACCAGATGTTTTGGCCTACAACTCCCAGAAATCCCAACCAGTTTACCAGCTGTTAGGATTTCTGGGAGTTGCGGGTCAAAAACATCTGGGGACCCCAGGTTGAGAACCACTTCCCTAAATGACTTGAGTCAAAGACATGTGAAATATTGCCTCCTTCCATATGCTCCTAGCAGAAATTTTATATTTTCAGGGGAGACCCTTCATCAGTGCCTTGTCTGTGGAACTCCCTACTCAAGGAAGTTAGACTTGGCCCATCTCTTTTAAACTTTAGCTGGCAGCCAAAACAATATTGTTCCATGTGGCATTCAGTATTCAAAAGTACTGTTTTTACCATTTCAAAACTGGATTCTAGGATTGTTTTTTGACTGCTTTTATGGGTTTTAAAGACTATTTAATGTGTTTTTAAAATGTTTTATCATCTTATGATTTTAATTAGTTTTTCATTTCTCATTTGTTCATTGCCTTGGGATCCCTGTGGGCTTGGAGGTGATACAGAAATATTTTAAATAAATTTTGTCTTCAGCTGCATGGTTGGTCATACTATGCAAAGGGACAGAACTGAGACTGAAAAAAAAGAAAGCATAGGTCATAGAAATAATATTTTAATATATCAACTGGTGTCTTTTTATTGCTTGGATAGTGCAGAATGTGCATAGAAAAGAATGCTGGCAAAAAGCATTCATTGAGACAGATGCTTTAAATTTGCTTATGAACAATTGTTTATTATTTTCTTAAATTGAAGGTTCTTCTTCACAATACATATGTTTTCACTTGTATCAGACATTTCTGTTGCTAGGTATTTTGGTCTCATCAATAAGTAAGGTAGCACTACTTTTCTTCAACAATGAGCAATGTTGTGTTCTCTGATACCATGTGTGCCATTTCTGCTTCCAAGGAAGTTATCATCCAAGGCAGCAGGTGGATGCAATAGATGAACAGAAAAGACTGAGGAAAATAACATATAATCCCTTGAAATTCTTTCAAGGCAGCTGCACAAACATTACTGACGTACTTGGGGCAGACGGCTAATAACATGAATATTTGTGACTTACTTTTTGCCAGCATTCTTTTCTATGCAAATTCATTTTCAGAGCATAGGAAACTACACATTGGAGTTTTTTGTTCAGTGTGTTATCTGAGAATTTTCTATTACTGTAAAAACATCCAAATGACCATTTCAGTACAATAGGACTAATACTTTTGTATTGAGCTGCACTTTTTTTGCTTTATTTTATTCTGTATCATATTACATCTAAATGAATCTAGTTTTACAGTTTGACCATATTGCCAGGATAGGGATTCTGTTAGTGTACCGACCACCCCGCTGCACTACAGTCTCCTTACCTGAGCTAGCCGGAGTGGTCTCGGGCCTGGCCGTGGAGTCTCAGCAGCTCATCGTGCTGGGAGACTTCAACGTCCATGCCGAGACCACTCTATCAGGAGCGGCTCAGGACTTCATGGCCACCATGGCAACCATGGGCCTGTCCCAGTTAATATCGGGTCCCACCCATAGTGCTGGACACACTTTAGATCTGGTTTTCTGCCAGGGATGGGATGAAAGTGGCGGAGTGGAGGAACTGACCATCATTCCTTTGCCATGGTCCGACCACCACCTGATCAAGTTTAGACTCACTGGGCCTTTCCACCTCCGCAGGGGTGGTGGACCTATTAGAATGGTCTGCCCCAGGAGACTTATGGATCCGAACGGATTCCTGACGGCTCTTGGGGATTTTCCCGCCTCCTCGGTAAGTGACCCTGTCGAGGCTCTTGTCTCACTCTGGGACAGGGAGATGACAAGGGCTGTTGACACGATCGCTCCAGAACGTCCCTCTTGAGTACCCGAGCTAAACCAGCTCCTTGGTTCACAGAGGAGCTGGCAGCAATGAAGCGAAAAAGAGGAGGCTAGAGTGCGTGTGGCGTAGGAAACGGAGCGGATCAGCTCAGGCGCGCCTGGTCTCTTATTTGAGGACCTATGACGCTGCAATAAAAGCCGCACAAAAAACATCTATTGCGGCCAAGGTGGCCGCCGCGAAGAACCGTCCAGCGGAACTGTTTCGAGTCGTTAGGGTCTTTTAAATCCGCCTCAGTGCGAGATCCCTGACGGCTCGGTGGCACGCTGTGATGAGTTTGCTAAGGTCTTCGCGGATAAGGTGGCTCTGATCCGTTCCGATTTCGATACCACTTTAACGGCAGTCTCTGAGGATGTGACACGAGCATCTGCTTGTCCGGTTTTGATGGATTCGTTTCAATTGGTTCAGCTTGAGGATGTGGACAAGATCCTTGGAGAGGCGAGGCCCACGACATGCATCCTAGACCCCTGCCCATCCTGGCTGATCAAGGAAGCCAGAGGGGTTTGGCAGAGTGGGTGAAGGTGGTGGTTAATGCCTCCCTTCGGGAAGGCACCATTCCAGCCAGCTTAAAGCAAGCTGTTATAAAACCGCTGTTGAAGAAACCTTCACTGGACCCCACTCAATTAGTGAACTATCGGCCAGTTTCCAATCTCCCCTATTTGGGCAAAGTCATGGAACGTGTGGTGGCTTCGCAACTCCAGGGTTCTTGGCAGACACTGATTATCTGGATCCGGCACAGTCTGGCTTTAGGCCGGGGCATGGGACTGAGACAGCCTTGGTCGCCTTGGTAGATGATCTACGCCGGGAACTTGCCAGGGGGAGTGTGTCCCTGTTGGTTCTGCTGGACCTCTCAGCGGCTTTCGCTACCGTTGACCACGGTCTCCTTCTGGGTCGCCTTGCAGATATGGGGCTGGGGGTACTGCATTGCAGTGGCTCCAATCCTTCCTGGAAGGTCGTACCCAGAAGGTGTCATTGGGTGACATCTGTTCGGCTCCACAGCCGTTGTCCTGTGGAGTCCCTCAGGGTTCAGTACTGTCCCCGATGTTGTTCAACATCTACATGAAACCGCTGGGAGAGATCATTCGGAGTTTCGGAGTAAGGTGTTATCTGTACGCAGATGATGTCCAGATCTGTCACTCCTTCCCACCTGTCACCAAGGAGGCTGTCCAGACCCTGAACCGGTGCTTGGCTGCTGTGTCGGACTGGATGAGGGCTAGCAAATTGAAACTAAATCCAGACAAGACAGAGGTCCTCCTGGTCAGTCGTAGGGCCGAACAGGGTATAGGGTTACAGCCTGTGTTGGACGGGGTTACACTCCCCTGAAGACGCAGGTTCGCAGCTTGGGAGTGATCCTGGACTCAGCGCTGAGCCTGGAACCCCAGGTCTCAGCGGTGGCCAGGGAGCTTTTGCACAGTTGAGACTCGTGCGCCAGCTGCGCCCGTACCTTGGGAAGTCTGATCTGGCTACGGTCGTCCACGCTCTGGTCACATCCCGAATAGATTACTGCAACGCACTCTACGTGGGGCTGCCTTTGAAGACAGTTCGAAATTGCAATTAGTCCAGCGGGCGGCAGCCAGACTACTAACGGGAGCTACATACAGGAGCACACTACCCCCTGCTGTGTCAGCTCCACTGGCTGCCTGTCCAATTCGGGCTCAATTCAAAGTGCTGGTTTTGACCTTTAAAGCTCTATACGGTTCTGGCCCAGCTTACTTGTCCGAACGCATCGGCCGCTACGTCCCATCCCGTAACCTAAGATCATCCGGGGAGGCCCTGCTCTCGCTCCCGCCGACCTCTCAGATGCGGTTGGTGGGGACGAGGGACAGGGCCTTCTCGGTGGTGGCCCCCCGCCTGTGGAATGCGCTCCCTACGGAGATACGGTCCACCTCATCCCTCCTGACATTCAGGAAGAAGGTGAAATCCTGGCTCTGGGATCAGGCATTCCCTCACCAGCACTAGGCAGCATGTGAGACGGAATTTTAATGGGAGGGAGGAAGAGGGTCAATGTTTCTAGGGTTGAATACTGTTTTAATTGGAATGATTGTAGATGTGTTGAGGGATTGTATTTTAATGCCTTAATGTTTTAATGGGTTGTGGGGTTTGGGGTTTTACGCTGTTGATGTGGCATCGAATTGTGCCTGCTGTAAGCCGCTCTGAGTCCCCCCTCGGGGGTTGAGAAGAGCGGGGTAAAATCCTGAAATAATAAATAATAAAATTTTGCCTGTTCAATGTTTAAGTAAGGATTTTATCATTTTTATTTTTATTTATGTTTTTAATTATCAAGAGTAACTACAATTTTGGGGACCTTAAAGGGCTTGTAAACATCTTTTTCCATATTAAAAATGTCATGGCAACAAAACTTTGGATTCAAACTGATGCTCGTGGAGCAGAAAGGTATGCTTCCAGACAGCTGTATAAAATCCACATTGAACTAAATTATATGGTAATGTGGATTTAGATAATCCAGTTCAAAGCAGATATTGTGGATTATTTGCCTTGATTTTCTGGTTTATATGGCTGTGTGGAAGGGCCCATACTTGGAGCTAGAGAGTGCAAAGAGAACAGAGTCTGCTTTCATGCATGTGAGGAAGTGGACATGGAGCTGAACACAAGCATTGGACAGGAAAGGCACTGGGCATTGGATAAACCACTTGTGTATGGAAGTACTGGATATTCAAAAATACTCTTCTGCTAAGCAACTAAGCTCACCCACCGCTCATACAATTCTAACTTCAGGGAAGCGAAACCTATAGTATTTATTTGCAACAGCTTATCAGGTTAATTTTTATCCTGGGCATTGAAAAAAGTCTTTATGCAGCAACTCTATTAGTGAGAAATATCCCAAGAGCTTTGGTCCTCAAATGCCCTGCTCAGGTTTTCCAAACTTGGGACCATGGTTTCTCAGTAGAACAGTATCTCTACATTTCTGTTATCTTTCATTTCACCCTGAATTATTGGCTTTTTAATGAATCACATCATCTAATGATATGCCCAAAGTATGAAAGGCTCAGTTTATTCATCTTTGCTCCTAATGAAAGTTCAGGCTTGGTTTGTTCTAAAATCCATTCATTTATTCAGCAGCTCTACTTAGTTTTAGTCTTCTTCTTATTCCTTTGTAGTTAACGTTTTCTTTTGTTTGTGTTTTTGCCTGATTATTCCACTACATATTTATCACTGGATGTAACGAAATGTCTAATTAGAATGTACAGTAGGTTTTGCATATATTTATTGATATGATATGAGGTTTTACATATATTTATTAATATTGTAATATAGGTGCAGGCCAGCTGATGGGTGGCCTGAGCTAGGGCATTACTATAGCGACATAGCCCTCCAGGTACATAAGAACATAAGAACGTAAGAAGAGCCATGCTGAATCAGACCTCAGCCCATCTATTCCAGCATTCTGTATCACACAGTGGCCCACGGGGATCTCGAGTGGTACACGGGGATCTCGAGCAGAAGGGAGGGCAAAACCGACACAGTCTGGCTTTAGGCCGGGACATGGTACTGAAACAGCCTTGGTCGCCTTGGTAGATGATCTACGCCGGGAACTCGACAGGGGGAGTGTGTCCCTGTTGGTTCTGCTGGACCTCTCAGCGGCTTTCGATACCGTAGACCACGGTATCCTTCTGGGTCGCCTTGCAGATATGGAGCTTGTGGGACTGCTTTGCAGTGGCTCCAATCCTTTTTGGAAGGTCGTACCCAGAAGGTGTTACTGGGTGACACCTGTTCGGCTCCGCAACCTTTATCTTGTGGAGTCCCTCAGGGCTCAGTTCTGTCCCCGATGTTATTTAACATCTACATGAAACCGCTGGGAGAGATCATTCGGAGTTTCGGAGTAAGGTGTTATCTGTACGCAGATGACGTCCAGATCTGTCACTCCTTCCCACCTGTCACCAAGGAGGCTGTCCAGACTTTGAACTGGTGCTTGGCTGCTGTGTCGGACTGGATGAGGGCTAGCAAATTGAAACTTAATCCAGACAAGACAGAGGTCCTCCTGGTCAGTCGAAAGGCCAAACAGGGCATAGGGTTACAGCCTGTGTTGGACGGGGTTACACTCCCCCTTAAGATGCAGGTTCGCAGCTTGGGAGTGATCCTGGATTCATCGCTGAGCCTGGAGCCCCAGGTCTCAGTGGTGGCCGGGAGAGCTTTTGCACAGTTAAGACTCGTGCGCCAGTTGCGCCCGTACCTTGGGAAGTCTGATCTGGCTACAGTCGTCCACGCTCTGGTCACATCCTGAATAGATTACTGCAACGCGCTCTACGTGGGGCTGCCTTTGAAGACAGTTCGGAAATTACAACTAGTCCAACGGTCGGCAGCCAGACTACTAACTGGAGCTACATACAGGAGCATACCACCCCCTGTTGTGTCAGCTCCACTGCCTGCCGGTCCAATCCCGGGCTCAATTCAAAGTGCTGGTGTTGACCTTTAAAGCTCTATACGGTTCTGGTCCAGCTTACTTGTCCGAACGCATCTGCCGCTACGTCCCACCTCGTACTCTAAGATCATCCGGGGAGGCCCTGCTCTCGCTCCCGCCGGCTTCCCAGGTGCGGCTGGTGGGGACGAGGGAGAGGGCCTTCTCGGTGGTGGCTCCCCGTCTGTGGAATGCGCTCCCTAGCGACATACGATCAATTCCATCCCTCCTGACATTTAGGAAAAAGTGAAAGCCTGGATGTGGGACCAGGCGTTCGCATAGTAGCACAGGACATCACTTTAGTAGTTTTAATGGAAAGTTGGTGAGTAGGGCTCAATGCTTTTATGGATGGAACACTGTTTTTAACATAGGTGAATGCATAGGATGTGTGAATATAATTGTATTTTAATGTATTTTAGTGTCGAATGCTGGAGGGTTTTATATTGTGTTTTATACTGCAAGTGTGATGTAGGCATCAAATTATGCCTTTTGGAAGCCGCTCTGAGTCCCCCCTCGGGGGTTGAGAAGAGCGGGGTAAAATGCCATAAATAAACAAATAAATAAATAAACCCTGACCTGCTCCCGACCCCCCACAACCAGTACCCAGGGAAATCCTGCCTACCTCAACCAACTCTGAGGTGGCACTTGAATGTCCTTTTCAGTAACTAGCAGAAGAGGGGGCGAGTTAACTGAAAAAGAAAAATAACACAGTTTAAAAAGTGTCAGTTGGTGGCTAGATGAGCCAAGGGATGGTTGGTTCAAGTTGTCAATCAATCAATTGCCTTTATTTCAGTTAACAAACCTTAGGCAGATACAGAAAAATATGATACAGATAAAAGTCACATATAAAGCACAATACAGGTTATCAATACACAATGCATGTACGCATGTTAAGATCGCTGGCCTTAAAATTTATATCTCTTGGAAGCTAATAATACGTATCTAGGGCTGTGTAGTTTTCTACTATTTAGTGTACTACAGTTATAATCGCATAAAGACTGTAAATTTCTCAGTTTCTCTTCGATTAGTTGTGTGGAACTAGACCAAGCAGTTTAGGTCTCTGACAGGTAGTCAGAAGAAAAAGGTGGCTCCAGGTAGTGAACCAAGTGTTTAATCTTCAGTGTTGAGTAAATAAGAATATAAATATTTAACTCTGTAGTATGATCTAGCCTGGGTGCTAGAAGAAAGAGATTCCCGGTCATTTTATTTATGACTTCAGTCTCAAACCTGAAGCAATAAAAGTGGGACTGAGGAAGAAAACTAAGTCTTAAAAGGGAAGAAATAACAAACATTCAGGAGAGAGAAGATAAGATATTGCTAAATGTTAACAGTAACAGTTTCATGTTTTCTGAAGAACCAAGAGTTAAGTGTAGCGACAATAAGGATATAACCGTCAAGCTTATGTGAACCTGAGAAACCTTAAAATAAATGTTTTTCTTCAGTTCAAAATACTAAGGGTTGTGACTACTTATTAAAGAGAAAGATCTCCAGGAAAAAGAAGACTGAAGATCTTGTGGAACTGAAGACAGTTTTATGACACTGGGTTGCACCTATTAAAGTGTTATAAACAGTTGTTTAGAAGTCATCTCTCTCAAATAACCCCCCTCTCTATCTATCTATCTATCTATCTCTATATCTATCTCTATATCTATATCTATATCTATATCTATATATATATATATATATATATCTATATATATATATATATAGTATTTGAGAGAGATGACTTCTACACAACTGTTTATAACACTTTAATAGGTGCAACCCAGTGTCATAAAACTGTCTTGCTTCGTGTGTATATATATACACACGAAGTCTCAGCAACATGCACCATCACTACCTTAGGCTCATTATTATTTACATAATTGGTGGCAGCACTAAGCATTAGTTGGGGTGAATGTGCCTCATAATAATTGGTGGCAGTGGTGGGGTAATAAAATTAAAGGTCCCCCCTTACACACAACAAGTTTGAGTCCTCTACATAACACTGGACAGTTACCTTCAGAATGTTTCTGACAGTTTTTCCTTTTCATCTGTCATCCAATGAGGGTTTTCTTTCTTTTTCTGTTCTTTCCTAATAATGCACCATTTTCAGTCCATAGTTGTTCTGTTTCCTATTTGACTTAGTAACATAAATCTTTGTTCTAAACGGTTTAAAAATTCTGCAGGGATATTCTTCCGGTTACTATAATTTACTATAATTGATTTAGTGTACTTCTTCAGCTTTATTTTGATTCATTTGCAACCACAAGGATTAAGAATTATCTTAGCTGGTGAGAAGAAGCATCTTGTCTGCTATACAGAGATATATCCCAACCCAGAGTCATACATGCTTTTTGACAAATTAATTTATATTGGGAGATAATCAAATTTGCTTTCTCAATTAAAAATAATTAATCTGATTTAGAGCTGTGTTCATTGCACACTGCAAACCCTCTGTAACTAGGGCATTTTTATGTGGAGCAAAGATTGAAAATGTGCAGCGCCATTGTCCAGACATATTTAGCATAGATAGAAAAGCTCTTTAAATGTACACTCAGTTAAATGTGCACTCGGTACCGAATGCCTAAAATAATCTCTTTAAGTTACTTAATATATTTCCTTTATAGCATTCTTTTAATGTGTTACAGAATGTTGATTTCTTGCTACATTTGAACAAATGATTGACATTGAAGAAGAACATCAACATAATAGTGATAGACATTAAATGTGACTTTGGTCAGAAGGTGAGGTAGTTGCTGAGGAAATAGCTTAAATGAAATCTAATCATAAGGTGTATATCTATATAGGCATGCTGCATTGAGATTGCCGGAAGTGAGACATAGCCTGAGGATGAGTAAAACCAAAGGTATTTGATCCTGACAATATGTCTCTATTGGTGATTTATGTTACTTAGTTTAAAATATCTCTTCTGCCCGCAGGCATGGAACCCGGTGTGCTGGAGAAGTGGCAGCTACAGCAAACAATACACACTGTATAGTTGGAATTGCATTTAATGCCAGAATTGGAGGTAAGTATGGCAATCTCATATAAGCAAAATAATAGCTGATCAATTCCATATTTCAGTGCCGTTCTATTCTATAGGTTTTATTCTCTTGTAAGTGTATATGAAGAAGAAATTCTAAATACATTTTCTTGGGAATAGCTTCCATTGAGCATGGGGGCATTTTCTTATTGAGTGTATATCTAAGGAGATGCTCCTGCTCTCATTTCTGTATTCTGGAATATGTCTCCAAAATCTCTGTACTTCTTAACATGAAAACGTTATAACATGATGACATATTATAGCATACAATTTTCTGCCAAAATCAATTGCTTACAATAAGTAGAGAGGTAAATAGATTAATGTTAAAGCAATCAGAGTACTTTTATGTGACACCCCCCCCACACACACACATACACACATAGTTTTAATATTCCAACTAAAAGTATACCGTATTTTTCGCACCATAAGACGCAGTTTTTTTCCTCCCAAAGTAGGAGGAAAAATCAGCTGCGTCTTATGGAGCGAAGGGGGAGGCGATAAAGCCTTTCCTTGGCCGCCTCCTCCTCGGTCCCGCCTCCTCCTCCGCCTCCTCTGCCTCCGTCACCGCCCGCCGCCCGCCCCCCCGCCTCCGCCGCTTTCCGCCGCTTTCCGCCGCCTCCGCCACTTACCGCTGCTTTCCGCCGCCTCCGCCGCTTACCGCCGCTTTTCGCCACTTTTCGCCGCTTTCCGCCGCCTCCGCCACTTACCGCCGCCTCCCTCGCCGCCGCCGCGCATGCGCAGTAGGTCCCAAGCGCATCTGGCGCGTCTGACGTCTGACGCAGGTGCGCCAGGCGTGCCTGCGTCAGCGAGCCAGCGTCAGGCGTCAGACGCGCCAGATGCGCTTAGGACCTACTGCGCATGCGCGGCGGCGAGGCGAGGCAACGGTAAGCGGCGGAGGCGGCGGAAAGTGGCGGCGAGGCCGCCTCCGCCGCCTCCGCCGCTTTCCGCCGCCTCCACCGCTTTCCGCCGCCTCCGCCGCTTACCGCCGCCTCCTCGCCGCCGCCCGCATGCGCAGTAGGCCCCAAGCGCATCTGGCGCGTCTGACGTCTGACGCAGGTGCGCCAGGCGTGCCTGCGTCAGCGCGCCAGCGTCAGACGTCAGACGCGCCAGATGCGCTTGGGACCTACTGCGCATGCGCGGCGGCGGCGAGGGAGGCGGCGGTAAGTGGCGGAGGCGGCGGAAAGCGCAAAAGTGGCAAAAGTGGCAAAAAGTGGCGAAAAGCGGCGCAAGCGCGAAAGCGGCGAAAGCGGCGATAAGCGGCGGTAAGCGGCGGAGGCGGCGGAAAGCGGCGGTAAGTGGCGGAGGCGGCGGATAGCGGCAGAAAGCGGCGGTAAGCGGCGGCGGGGCGGCGGGGCGGTGGTGACGGAGGCAGAGGAGGCGGAGGAAGAGGCGGGACCGAGGAGGAGGCGGCCAAGGGAAAGGCTTAGGGATGGCGGAGGGCGCCGAGGAGGGTCCACCCTTCCAGAAGAAAATTGGAAAAAATTATTTTGGGCCAAAAGTGGGCCCCGGCGCTTGAAGCACTTTTTGGCCCAAAATATTTTTTTTCCAATTTTCTTCTTCTAAAATCTAGGTGCGTCTTATCATCCGGTGCGCCTTATGGTGCGAAAAATACGGTACTTTATTTTGTCTGTGTAATCTGTGATAAAAGCCTTCATCATGAAGTTAATGCAATGTATATGTAAATTTGTAAGCCTGAGGAAACAAAAGTCAGAAAAAGTACAATTCACATAAAATAAACAACCACAAACACGTACATTTTTACTATTAATGCCTATTACTTTATATTTAGGAGTTGCTGGCTTCACAAATCAGCACACTCAAATTTACCACAGAGTGTGCATATAGGTGCATGACATGTGTCTGTGGCAATGGCCCAAAATGATTAATCTTTTTTCCCCAAAGTAAGTACACAAGGCCCTTGTTCACTGAACAGAAATTACATTTCTGGGTGGCGGCAGCACATGAGGGAAGATGCTGAGGCTTAGATGGTTATGGTCTTTTCAGAGGATTTAAAACCTATGCTTAGGCTTCTGTTCACAAAACTGAGTTTTCTCTCCACTTGTAGGAAAGGCCTATTACATTCCTAGTAAGTTCATTGACAGTTTATTGTGAAAGTGGGGAAATACAATATATTTCATTGCACACTTTGCAGCTCTGGCAATTACAAGAGCTACCATAGTGGGGGAAGCAAGCTTAGGTTTGCTGCCTTTAGTGGTAGCCTTGTATCCCAGGCTCACTTAAGGTTACAGAAGAGCAAAATAAATTCCTTGTTAAATGTTTGGATAGACTCTGTATATTTTTTTCCATCATAACGCTGAGAAATTGCTTTGCACATAAGAATCAAGCTAGTAACAAAACATCTAAATCCCATTGCAACTTCCAAAACAATAATGGAACAACAAAAAAGGTATTTCTGTTGCTATTAAAACATTCCTATGTGCTCACTATAAAAATAATTGAAAATAGCAAACAATGTATAATAAAACCACCTCACTGGGCCATATCAACAATTCATCTAACCTAGTAACTCATTTTTGTTAATATCCGGTAGAACATAATGATGGAATAGATCGATTCACACATTCTCTGTCAGAATGTGTGAATCGATCTATTGTGGTCTAATGTTTTAAAATGTGTAATAGCTTAAAGTATTCTTGATTTTTTATTTAAAAAATACTGCATTTCCCCATCCATACTATTTTCTTTTCCCTTCTCAGTCCCTTGTTGCATTTTACAAGAACCCAACCTGGAGATAGAAAGAGTATTCAAAATATTTGAGAAATGGTTGCAAAACATGCTTTTTACATGTTGTGAAAACCCTTACATGAAGAATTCTGGGCCCTTTCCACACAGCTGTATAGAGTCCACATTGAACTGGATTATATGGCAGTGTGGACTCAGATAACCCAGTTCAAAGCAGATATTGTGGGTTATCTGCTTTGATATTCTAGATTATATGGCTCTGTGTAAGGGCCTCTAGACTGACAAAAAATTCAGTTTGGGATTCATTTAGGGCAAAATCCACCCAAATGCACAGAAAATAGCAGTTTCCTGCAGAAACTATTGTTTTTTATGCAGAAAAGAAATCCATGTGATTTTTGCACAGAATAAGTTCCAAATTGTGAATTGGTTTCAAAAACGGAAGGGAAAAAATTTCTTACACAGGAAAAAATTATAAATTACTCACTGTTTCTGAATTAAGCAACCTAGTGGAAAAACTGCATACCTTTGGCAACCACTGTAAATTGCCATTCCAGAGGCACAAAACTGTGTTGTATGGGAGGAAGAAAGCACGGTGTATCAGTAGGATTGATTGATCTCTAGGGCCAGAACACCAACAAAACTATTGTTTACAGTCAATTTTTTTAACACAGTTGCATCTGCTCAGACCCATAAGATAGAGACATGCTTGGATTTACAATAGACCATTCTCAAACAACAATACCTACCTAAGGAAGCAAAGAAATATATCAAGAAGTTATTGTTAATACCCAGAAACCATCTATTACAAGACAGATCAAAGACACAAAATGACAAAAGATTCCTAGTTGTCACCTACAGTCCCCAGCTGAGACCAGTCAAATGCATCATTCATTCTGGAGAATAACACGGCTTTCTGACAAACTCTGGGAAGAAGGCTGTTTCTGTCCTACGGACAACCTTCAAATCATAAGTAACGACTCACTTATAGCAAAGATACATATAGATGGCAATACAGGAACAAGACCCTGCCTCAACCCAAGATGCCAACTTTGCCCCCACATCTACTCTTGGATCAATCTATAACATCACTCACAGCATCAGAAGTGCATTGACTTGCTCTTTCTCCAATGTGTTATATACCATCTGATGTTATCAATGTTCCTCTTCAGTCTACATTTGACAAATGAAACAGTTTCTACATGAGAGGATTAATAGACAACAATCTGCCATTAGAAGTGGACATACTCAAAAATAGATTTAGAACATTCCAAGCTTCCTAGTTAATACAGCAAGGGATTTACAGGCCATAGCCCTAGAACAAGGAAATTAGGAAGGAAGATTAGAAAGAGAAACGAGTGGCTTTACTTATATTCATACATTCCAATTCATTAGCAGGAGTATGAACAAAGATATAGCTGTATGGCACACTATGCATATTAATACAAAAGTTCTTATTCTACTACACATAGAACATACAAAAGTTCTTATTCTACTACACTATGAAAGTGTTGAACATGGGAATTGACTTTTAGTGGCACAATTTTACCTTCATACAAATGAACACGATAAAGATATGAAAGGCTTAGATTACCTTACACAGCCTTTTTAAAATTGGGATAAGGGATGTAATTTACATTTTCTGGATTCTACACAACTGTGTAAATATGCTTTATACCTAAAATCTTAATATCACAATATAAGAAGAACTGGATTTATATCCAAGAAAGTTAATGCTGAATTAAAAACCACTTAGTCTTAAAGGTTGTGTCTAAATACCCCAAAGACAACAACTTTTATTTGATCTTAGAAGCTAAGCCAGGTCAGCCTTGGTTAGTACTTGGATGGGAAACTGCCAGTTAATAACAGGCTATGGAAGTTATAAAACAGTAGGCTATATTGAAAAGGCGCTATTTAAAATAATGTGTATGCTATATTGCACAAGAAGTAGCAAAACCATTTCTGAGTATTACTTGCCTAAGAAAACCTAATGACATCCATTAGTCAATAGGTAGCTTGAAGACATAAAGACACACAGTGTCCTAAAAGTTCTGTCCTATGGCTATTTTTCTTCCCCTTTTATTTTTATGATGGGATTAGTTAAATTATTGAGTGATGGTGCTTCCAGACAGTGCCAAAATCCACATTTTATAATGTGGCACCTAAGGCACAAAATCCCAGGACCTGACAGCAGGTCTACACTGTCCTGGGAAATGGACCTTCACAGTCCTTACATCCTTACTTTGTTGTGTTTTAAGACGGAGAGCAGCCAGCAGACATCTGGTGAACGTTTGTTTTTTATTTTTTAAAAAATTGTTACGACAAGCTCTCTTTATTATAAAGTTGAAAAGAAAGAGTTTCAGAGAATCCTAATGGCTTTCCCATTCTGCTTCCTGAAAGCCTCCTGTGTGGCTCCATTCTTTGACAACCCGATCAGCTGATCACGTGTTTTGAGCTTTTAAAAAGCTCATGTGCACTGGAGCAGTCCACACAGGGAGAAGAGAAGGAAAGCACATGTTTTACATGATGGCAAGGATATGTATGTGCAAAGGTGCACATTTTTGAGCAGAATCCGGTTTTAAGAGAACATTTTAAACATGTGCTTTTCAGCTGTTAACCCAATTCTGCCTGCACTTCGGCTAAACATTGTTAAGCCACCCATCCCCCTTTTAACCTGGTTACTTCTGGGGGTTTAGCCATATGTAGAAGGGTTTGGAGAAGACAGAGCTGTTAGTGATATTAGAGGGAGAAAAGTAAGGCCAGTAGTAAAGATGGATGTTAAGAAGAAAACTCATTCTATTATTAGGCAAATATACTACCTTTTCCCCAAGTGATTATTTATTTTGGATTTTATATTCCAGAAATAATTATTTGTTTCATGGTTTAACTATCTGTGTACTATGTTGGACTGATATCTTGGCACAGTGCTTTGATATACGCAATTAAATATATAAAGGATATAGTTGTACTGCATGTGTGCCTTTGAATCATCTGCTCATTTATACATAGGGGTTCCCTAGACAAGGAACCCTCACAGTGGGTTTGCCAGTTTCTTTCTCTGAAATGTAGCCTGCAAGAAACCCCCCAAATCCTGAAGTGGTCACCAGGCCAGGATCTTTGGTAGTCTCCCACTAAGGTTAAGAGCATCAGGATGCTCTACTGCAATTTGGATAAAATTAATCAATTTAAAGCATGAGGAAAAGGTAATATTTATATTTATTTTAAAACCTATATGGATTTGCATAATAATTTTACAATAATCTCAATAACTGTAGTAAAATTATGTTGCTTAGCTAAATCATTTTCAATGCACAAAACTGGTGGATTATTAATTCGCTCTTGACTAGTTGTGCTTCTTTGCCATGTTTTCAATGAATTTCCCGGTCTGCTGAAGAAACAGTAACTGGTGCTTCACAAAACAGTTTAATACTGCATTTTAATTGTGTTTCCAAATTTGAGCTTTGAATCAATCCACTTTAAATATAGTTTTAAATATAGCAAAATAAGCACATCGGCATAAATAAGAGTGCGGATGGCAATAAATCACAAAGATGGAACAAAAACTCTATGATGAGAGGATAATGTAATGTGTTGTATAAAATAATACATTTTAGTAGAATGGACAAAACAAAAGCCAATATTTTGTGAAGACCATTTTAATCTTCTGTTCATCTCACTTAGCTGGCCAGTCCATCACACCAGGGGACCCTGCCCCTAGGTTGCCAAGCTAGAGGCCTGTCATCCCCCTTCTTGTGGGGGCTGTGCCCTACAGTATTTAGTATTTATTAGCAGTCTCCCATCCAAGTACTAACCAGGGCTGGGCCCAGTTTAGCTTCCAAGATCGGACAGGATTTGCTGTCTTTGCTTCCTGCAAATGATAGGTGGTTTCAGTAGGTTATTTTGGAGGATATTAAGGAGATCTGGATATATGTTTGTAGGAAGTTATTTTGCAGGACATTAACGTAGTGTAGTCACAATGAAGCAGATGAAAGCATTATCTCAGGCCCGCACATCCTGTGGCCCTTCATTGGATGCTGTTGTTGTAGTCTGGCAAGCATCAGAGGATTTTTTTTTGAATGTTCAAAACATAAGGGGAATGATGGATTTCAAAGTGAGGAATCTGTGAGTGATGTTTTGGATTTTGCAGCTCGTTCCCAGGCAACTGGGGGAAAATGAAAATACCAGTTCTCTTGAGAAAAGGCCTTGGGAAGATGAAGAGTTTTCAAGGGAGAATGTATTAGACCTGAGAATGCAGGGTGTGAAAAGCCAGCAATATAGATTTTCTCAGAAAATTCAATATAAGACCCAGGAATCCAGATGTGTGAGGCATGTCATGGGTGGCTTGGAGGGCTTAAATTAAGTGGTTTGCTTTCAGGCCTTTCAGAGAAGACAACTTTGCTAACGGAGATTGGTCTCCTGTTTATGAATTCCAGGTTTTGGTTCATATATTGTCAAGATCTTTGTTTCATGTTCTTGGTTATGCCTATGTTTCTTTGATGAATTTACCTTGGAGAAGTTCCTGTTTTCATGTTCATGGATATACCTTTGGATAAATTCTGTGAGTTTGGATTTCTTGGCATTTTTGGATTACTGCTACTGATCTCTAGCTTCTTTTGAGAATTACATTTTATACATGTACTAACTCTGGGGGATTTGCCCCTTTTCCCTTTTAAATTCTTTCTTTAATAAACATTCTCTTATTGGATCACTGGACTCTGTTGTGGTGCTGAGTGAAAGTGCTAGGGTGTTCCAGTGCTAGGGTGCAACAACTGTTATGAACTGCAGTGACAGGGGCTCTTTGTCACAAATATGTATAAGTGTATGTGTATTTGTATGGATATGTATGTTCATCATATGTACTCTGTGGTTCCATTTTAACTGTAATGGCAATACCCTATGGAATGCTAGGATCCAGAGTTTACAGATTGGTATTTAGAATTCATAGATAGTTGTCATGGCAGTTGTAACAAAATGTCTAATTATAATTTAGGTTTTGAATATTTTAATTAATGTTATGATATACGTTCAGGCCACCTGATGCGGAGCTAACTGCCACTGGTGGAGAGAGCACAGTTTGAAAAGTCAAAACCAAAAGTGAAGGTGGGTTGTGGTGTGTAGAGAAACCGAACCCAGGGTTTAGGTCTTCAGCCCGTGTGTTTGGAGGGTGAAGTGGACCTGTTTAAGTTAGTAATTAACTGCTTAACTAGGGGGAAAGAAACCCTAGTAGTAATCCATAATTTCAGTGTAATAACTGAAGGGAGAAATAGGCAAACCAGTGCCTTGAATGTCAGTGGAAAAGAAAGAGATACTTTGAAGTAAAATAAGTTTAAAACCAGTCTGGTGGAAGTAAAAGCCATACTGAGAGTTATGTTTGAAACTGTTACAATTATTTGTGTTAACTAAAGCCAACTGTAACAACACTTAAAAGGAATACAGAATAACCATTGAACTTTGTACACCTGGGAATCATTTAATAAATATTTCCTTGTTAAGTTCCTTTATAATGAAGACTCATGTCCACTTACTGAGAGGAAGCTTTGCATCAGAAGTCGACTGAAAATATTGGAAGGATATTGGTTGGAGTAATGAAGATATTGGTTGGAGTAATGAGTTAATCCTCAAGTAAAAACATTTTAAATGTGCCTCAAGTAAAAACATTTTAAAAGTCAAGCCTCAGTAACACGCACCAGCACTATCTTAGGCTCCTCATTATTTACATAATTGGTGGCAGCGGTGAGATAAGAAAAATAGGATCCATCCTGCCACGCATCAGAAGTGATTGCTCTGCTTGTTTACAATTGGTGGCAGTGGTGGGTTAATAAAATTAAGGTCCCTCCTTCCATGTAAATATTGGCCTCGGTCTCTTCATTAGAGATCTTGTTTACAGCAGTAAAAGTAAAAACATAGTGCTACAATTGTGAAAGTACCCCTGGATTGTTTTCCTTCCTACTAGGTTTGTGTGGAATGGCACAGAATTCTGTTCTGCTTTCAGATGCTCACCTCCCTTGTTCCATTTTTGGGAAGATTCTTCCTGAAATGGAAACAGAACTCAGGGTTCCAAATTATGAATCTGAATCACTCCTCCCCTAATCTTCCAAAATCTTCTCGAAAACAGAAGGGGGGCACCCAAAATTCAAAATGAAAACAGAACAAAAACAGAATGGATTTGCACATCGCTATTTCCTGCTTCAAAGGAGAACTGAAATAATTATGCACAAAAGTGGGAAATTTGTTCATATCTTGAGTTTTTGTGCCAAGATTTGGCAACATAAGACTGTAGGAAAATAGTAATTATTGGTTCACTATCTGCACTGGCTCTCTGTACTGCTAGTTTGTCAGATTGCACCCTGGAGAAGATTTTAGATAGCTGGGCTTGGAAAGCTCCTTTCTTGAGACTTTGGGATATCACTGCCAGATCTTGCAGCACAGACCAATCAACCACCAAACAGCAGGGATTTTTTTACATTTAGCTTCCACAGCTTATTACTTTCTGGACATTCTTCTGGGGATATTAATTCTTAGTCTAAAATATAAAGAACCAGAAATAGTGTATAATCCCTTTTTTAGTTCATGGTGAGATCAGTATTTGGATAGTTATTATGTCCCAAATCAAGAACAATGTTTTGTGTGAACTTCACAGGGTGTTCATGCAGTTTCAAATCAATTAGAATTGGATGTAGGGGTTGGTAGAGAAGGTAGAGTTTTACCAACAGAACAGCAAAGCTGTGTGTTAATTGGAAGTTTAAAAACTGGATAAACATTCAAGCTAATTTATACCAAAGAGAGGAACAAAGCTGTTGTGTTTTTCAATTAAAAGATGCTAATTTGGTTTATAAATAGAAGTGTACTTATTAAAAGAAAAAAAATAGTGTGGGTTGCCAATACATTTTTCTGTCCATTCTGCTGAGACTTTAAATATCTACAATAATATATATTTTATGAAGAGGACAGTCAATTATTATAGATCAAAATATAGAATGTTAGTATTATTATTTGAATCAAAATAAATATTAGAAATACAGCTGTAGACTTATGTTTATATTTTTTCCAGTCATCGTACCACTAGGATTTTCAATTTCATTCTCATTTGGTCTCTTAATGCCTTCCCAGCTAGGCACCTTAATGTAATTCCCTGAGTTTTATGTTGGCAGGTTGGTGCCAAAATGACCAGACACTCACCAATTTATTTCTACTACAATATTTCTGTAGTAGATATTGTAGTGCTGTAGGGAGGAATTAAGAATAGCTGTTAGCCGGCACTGTCAGTTCCTGCACTGAAAACAAAACTACAGTTTCAGGCTGGATTTTCCTTCCAATTTGTTTTGAAGATCAATTACAGTTGCTGCTATTGACCTACAAAGACCTAAATTACTTGGATCCAAGATATCGAAAAGATGACTTTCCCTTATATCAGGAGGTTTTAAACTTTTTAAAGCCACAGAACCCTTTATGAAGCAAAAGTTATATATAATGTATATGCATCAGGCATGGGCAAGTTGTTTGACCAACATAATCTTGCCAGTATTTTAGTAGAAGACCCCAGGGGTCATCCAGTCCAATCCCCTTCTGCCATGCAAGAAAAGCACAATAAGGGGGCTGAGGGAAAAAGCTTTTGGAGGAGAGGGGGGCAGATCAAAAGGATTTTGGGGGCAAGGGAGGTGAGGGAAGGAGAGAAGCAGAAAAGAGGAAAGAAATCTAGGAGGAGGAGGAGACCGCGGAGCCCTTCAGTATGCTTCAAGGAGCCCCAAGAGCTCCACAGAGCACACTTTGAGAACAGCTGCTCTATATGAATCTGCTAGAAAATTAAGTTCTTCAGAAGTTCTGCTGCATATCCCAATACTTTGGGTCCATCTACATGAGTCAAATGAATGAGGGCCGGGTGAATAGACTCCATGGTGTCCATATTATGCCTGGGGCCCATTGATTATAATGCCTCCAAGGCTATTTACTTGTTTTCATGTGTTTTTTATTTTGAGCTGATAATCATCTCATGCTGTTTTTGTGATAAGGAACGTACTAATGTTGCATTTTCTTGGAGGGGCTTTTGTGAATGAAAGGTCATTTTGTTTTTGTTTTTTAAAGAAGGTTGTTCATTGGTGATCGTTCAATATAGTAAGGGAAAGATAGTTGAAGAGTCAGGGGAAGTAAATTTGTACTGAAGTAAAACTCTGATAAAGCCCAGTTTTAATATTATTGTTGAATGTTATGATAGGAACTAAAGCAACAACCATTCTGTAAATTAAGAAAATAAAATAGAACTACTTATTGCTTTGTTAAACCTTACTGGCTTCTTTAAGCTTGTAATATATAGTGTCATGCTTACCATTTAAAAAACTAATTGTAAAATAAATTGGTCCACGTCAAAGTCACCCTGGAGGCTTATGACCCAAATTCAGAAGGGGTTTAACTAGGGAGCATGGGGCTAGGTGAGAGGGACAGGCATTCAAAGCTTGGAACTGCAGGGCTTGGCTATGTTACAATGGGACTTGAGAATCCATGGATTTTGGTACCCATTGGGGTCCTAGAACCAAATCTCAGGAATATCAAGGGCTCACTGTATGTCATTCTGTATATTGTTTGTCTTTTCCTGTAATCCACCTGAATTTTTTGTGAGGGACAGATGTTTACATTGAACATATCCATCAAATCTGTCATTTTTCTTTTTAAGGCGTACGGATGCTGGACGGCGATGTTACAGACATGGTAGAAGCAAAGTCACTTAGTCTCAACCCCCAACACATACACATCTACAGTGCTAGCTGGGGTCCTGATGATGATGGGAAGACAGTGGATGGACCTGCTTCTTTAACACGCCAAGCCTTTGAGAACGGCGTCAGAACGGTACATGCATAAAACACGCATATAAAATAATAAAACTTGTAATGATACATATTGTTGATGTTGACCAATTTTATAAAAGATAGGTAGTGAGACATTTTATGGCACTTTGTTTTGTTTGGTTTGTTTGTTTTACTGTAGCAGTCTTGGGAGAATACGAGGGCAGGTCAATAAGTCAGTGACTTTTTTGAATTTCCCGCCTCTTAACTGAAAGGGCAACACTGCTCCTGTCAACAGGCATCTGTCAGTTGACTCCTGCCAAAATTTGAACAAGCTGCATCATTTAGTTTGTGTTTGACAGCCATTGATAGCAGGCTACCACATGATTTGAGGAGAAAATGGAAAAAAGTGAATTTTGTGTGCTCATTAAGCATTATTTTTTGTGGAAAAAAGCCATTACTCAAACCAAGGCTAAGGTTGATAAATACTATGGGGACTCTGCACCATCAATTTCAATGGTAAAAAGGTGGTTTACTGAATTTCATTGTGGCCGTACAAACACGGAAGATGATGAATGTTCTGGATGCCCAGTTGAGGTCTCTACACCCGAAACAATTGAAAAAATTCACGATATGGTGTTGGCTGATCGGAGATTGAAAGTGCGAGAGATTGTGGAAGCCATGGGCATCTCACATGGCTCAGTGGTTTCAATTTTAAATGATCACTAGGGTATGAGAAAGCTTTCCGCAAGATGGAACCAGGACAATGCAAGGGTGCACACATGTGCAGTTTCCATGGCAACAATCCATGAATTTGGATACAAATTGCTCCCTCATCCACCCCATTCTCGCGATTTAGCCCTGAGTGACTATTTCTTGTTTCCAAACCTGAAAAAATTGCTCGGCGGAAAGAGATTTGACTCCAACGATGAAATTATCTCACAAACAAATACCTATTTTGATGATCTCGACAAATCTTATTTTTTAGAAGGGATAAAAAATTGGAGAAACGTTGGACAAAGTGTATAGAGCTCAAAGGAGACTACGTTGAAAAATAAAATGATTTTTTATCCAAAAACCTGTGTTTCATTCAAAAAGTCACTGACTTATTGACCCGCCCTCATATTAACCTTGTTTCACAGATTTTCTGAATTAATTACAACATGATCCCTGTTTTCATCGTGGATGTGTTCCCAGACTTCATTTGGATATGCAAAACTGTGAATTATAGCAAACCCTATTGAAATGATATACTTCCAACCCTAGAATACAAAGGAGTCACACTGGAAAATGCCTAGATTACATTTTTGTCAAATGTAGATTTAAAAACATGTAGGTACCAACCCCTTGCTTCTAGGGGTCATATTGTATAGTAAAATTTAGAGGTTTATTTTTCTGAACGAAGTACAGTTGGACTGTGACTCTGTTATCAATTCATTGGCTTTTGAACATGATGAGGCATATTGGCATTATGAGTTGTCAGATAATTGGTAGCCCATTGATAATAAATTCAGTGAATATGCAATTTTATCCTCAATCTGTGAGTTGTGCATAGCAGTGCCACCTGAAGATGTTCGTGCCAGTATGTGAATATCCAGAAGGTATGGGGAGTGTTGTTCCTGATGCTGGGAGTAGGATCAGTAGCTCAACTCGCTCTATAGCCATTATTTCGTGAACTTTTTTGTGTGCAGTGCTTGTAAGTAGCAGGCTTATTTGAGAGACAATAGTTCCATGTACTGATATTGGAAGTAAAGAGAAATGTAAGGTTAGAGGCTCTTTAAAGCAATAATGCCCTCCACACAACCAGACCAAAAAAATAGCCAGAGTTATAATGATGTGAAATGGTAGATTTATGTATGTCATTTACACTGTAAAGAAACAGACAGTGCATGCTTCCCTTTTTCACAATGATCTGAAAAATGCACAGCCTCCATTCTGAAGAATATAAAGCAAGTAATATAGCATTGAAAAATAGTTTTTGCAGTGACACTGTACCTTTCAACAGGTACACTTCTTTACACTCTTTACAGCAGAACACCAATGGGAAACCTTGTTGAATTTCTGTTCCTTACTTAGGTTTTCAAAAGCAAAGAAATTTGTGCAGTGGAAGTCATATAGCATCTATAATTCTGAACTGTGTATTTTAGCGAATCCTGGGCACTTACAGCATTTTTATTATCTATTCTAAAATCATCAGTAGTCTCCGATACAGATAGGTCCCTAAGGGTTTGAACTGAAAGACTAACAGACCTCTTTAACAGTTCCTATTTATTTGTTGGCCAAGTATGCACTCCTCTGTTGTTTCTTTTAGTTCTAACACTCCAATTGAACTTTGTTTTTACTGTATCTTTAAAAAGCATATAATCTAAATAGGGCTTAGACTTCCTTCAAATTCTGCCAGTTGGATTGTAGTACTCAGGTTTTAAAAACAGACAGGAGAACTGGTGTTCCAAAAGACTTACTCTTTGTGTTGGTGCTTTGTAAACAATCATTGGACTTTTAATAAAAATGTGTACAAAGAAGGACAGGAAAAAAGAGGATGTAGTTGTTCACACAGCACATGTTTAAACTATGGAAATCTCTTCCTTATTTGGTAGTGATGGTTCTCTCGTATTAATATTTTCATTAATTTAATTTAATAGCTTTAGTAGAGGATGGCACATAGCTGTAGAGGAGAAGATTATATATAGTACTGAAGGTAGCAATTTAATGGTACATCTCAGTTACTGGTAACACAAATAGGAGAGTGTTGCGCCCATATCTGATCTACGGTCTTCTCATGAATACCCAGTTGGCCACTGTGGGAACCGAATGCTGGACTAGGCCTTTGTTCTGATCCAGCAGGATTCTTTTCATGTTCCCTGCCAAATCTTTCACTAGAAAGAATGTATAAAGGATTTACCATGTCCTTCTGTTTTGCCACTTTGCCAAACAGTGCATTCTTTCAAAATAGACAATGGTCCTCACTGTGTTTGTAATGATTCCTACTTGGGAAAATTTATTTCCACAAATGCTGTAATGATGGGAATGCAGTAGAGGGGGGAAATGCAAATAGTGAAAAATTCATTGTGCAAAATTTGTGGTTGATAAGAAATGATCCAAATCAATTTCAAAGGAAAGGGACTTCCTTACCACACTTCCTATTGCCAGCGGAATCATGGTGGGAATGAGCTATGGGAAAGAGATTGCATATTGTTGTCCAAACGATAACCTGTTCAGGAGTTTTCATGCCACTGATGTTTTACCATACACCCTCACTTTGGCAAGGACAATACCAGTTAATTGTCTGGCATCCCACTTTTTCAGCTGCTTTTAAAATTTCTCTTTCCTTCTCCCACTTTCTCTATAGTGGGTAAGTGGAGAAAAAGGGCACAAATCTTGTGGGCACAGGCAACTTATAAAGAATTGTAAGAGGTGATGAGAAAATAATTTGGATTTTTGTTTAATCTCACTTTGAATTTTCCTGTTAACAGACATTTTTTTTATTTAAGTAACTAAGATAAAATGAGCACAGTTGATTCCCAGCAGGATAGAGCATAAAGGCTTCTACTAATCCAGTTGATGATGGTCTTAACATTTTATAGATATTTTAAAAGTCATTAATAAAGAGTGTGGTTACAATCTCTGACAAGCGGTGACTCGGAGACCCCCCAGCTAAGGCTCATGATATAAACATTGATGGATTTTAAAAGCCAAACTGAACATAATTTACCATTGTTGCTTCCATTGAGGTACTGTACTCCCTACTTCAAACACTGTAGAATTCTACTACAAACACTGTGTAGTAGAATTCTACAGTTTTTTGGTATTTGTATTTTTAATCAAGATTGAGTAAATTAAAATGGGGACACAGGCAGAAGATTGCCAGAGCTCTGGGGACCATTTCTTGTTTTGGGAAAGTGCTCTTATCTCCTTTCCCCCCTTGACCTGAGGCAGTCATAGAGATAAGTGTGAAATAAACTGTAATTAGCTGATTGTATTTACAAAGGTTGAAGCATACATTTATTTATTTATTTATTTATTACTTCAAACTTCTATACCGCCACTCCCCGAAGGCTCGGAGCGGTTTACATAGTTTGAACAAATAATAAACACAACAAATACAGAGACAGCACACTACAATGAAGGGGCAAGGGTAGGGTATCTACAGCTAAGACAGAGGGAGGGAAGAAGCCATAGCTCGTGACCGCATAGGTCAGAAGCTGTCAAATGGTCGAATCAGGTGGCATTGACTCGGCCATCAAAAGGGGGGAGTCTTGGGGGATCCAGCAGGTCAAACAGAGTCATCGGAGTCCTCAGCCCCAAGGGAAGATGGTCACCACTGGCCTCTGGGCCCAGAAATTCCGGCATAGGTCTCCCGATCACCAGGGTATCCCACTTCCTGGGCTGGGAGCCCGCCAAGGGGCCCTCCTGGTACCTGTATTTGGCGTTCCCGAAGGTCCTGGGAAGGTGCCTTATTGCTGCCTTATTAATAGAAAAAAAGGAGGATTCTAAATCCATACAAAAAATGGCATAGGGCATCAGCAGAGACAGTAGATAGAGGTGGAGGGGGTAAAGGCCCTGAGCAACTGGGTGCCCAGGCAGTGAGAAAGGCAGCAAATAATAAGGCAAGCAGAGAAAGGAAAGAAGAAACTGGGAGCGCCTTCCTTTCCTAACCTGCTCAACATTTGTTGACTTTCTTGTGCCCAGGGGAGCACCCATGTGAAACAAACACATGTGTGTTGTATGAATGAATCTATTTAGCCCTGGCAAAAGAAAAGAAGAATCAGGCACCCCTCCGTTCCTTTGCCCAACTGCCTGCTTTCTCACTGTCTTTCTCATGCCTTGGGAGAGTAGGGCAGCAAGCAATTAGACAGATAGAGGAAGAAACGGGTGTCCAGTTTCTCCCTTCCTCAAGCCAGATGAAACAGACTCACATGAAAAAGACCAGGAACTGGAGACTGGTGGCACAGATGAATAGTGGTAGCACATGGGGCCTGCTCACCTTCCTGCTGCAGAATGTGTCTGTTTCTCTTGTGCAAAGGAAGGGAGGAATGGGGCTGGCACCCACTTTCTTTCTCTGTTTGACGAATTGCTTGTTGCCATTCTCATGCCCAGGTGGAATTAGGCAGCGTGCAATTAAGCAGGCTAAAAATAAGGGGTCACATGCCTTCTTTCCTTTACCTGGACAAAACAGACACATGCAGAAACAGGAAGAGCATGGTGAATGAACAGACAGTGAGTGAGTTTCTGATACCTGCAGAAATAAGTCTTATTTAATCTTCAAATATAATTAGAAATACGAGTTAAGCAGTTGCTTAAAATCTCTTCATTCTTTTTATTGCTGCTAAGAAGTTCATGGCTTCTATTGAACGATTTTGGACTGGTGGATGAGGGCACATGTCTGGATGTATCAAAAAATCTATCTTCAGCTTGAATGGAAAAGCAGGATAAAACCTCTACAATGAATGTTAAGTAGTGGAAATCTCAGTTTAAATACTATTTATTAGCAATGTTCATGTTTTAGTCCTTTCAGCTAGATAAAACATTAACAACTTTAATACCTTAATTAGCACAGTGAATTTTTCAGAAGGAAAGAGCCAGCAGTTTTACAAGCTGAAATTTTACAAGTCTTCAACCGAAAAATAAATACACATGTACTCTTAACCCACAGTACTCTATGGCAAATTTCATGTGACCTGGTGGGCTTCTAGGCCTTATACTATTTTTCATTTGCTGTGTTGCCTTTGAAAGTTGGGAAAGTTCAAAAATCATTTACAGTTCAGTGTTTCTGCTATTAGTAAGAGTAGAACAGTATTAAGTCATGCTTTCTGTAGATCATAGTTATGAAAAATCATGTAAGACAGGAAGTTGAAAAATATTTTTGGAATATGCTGATCCAGCTGTCCACACCTCCAAAATTGTGAGATCAATCCAGATATGTGGACTACTGGTGCTGAAAATCCATCCATGCATGTGTGAATCCCTAAAGCAGCTGAGCAATCCACTTTATTTTGGCTGTGTAGACATGACCTATGGCCAGATCTACACTTTGGGCCCAATCTGGCATGTTGTTGGCTAGATCAGCCCCTGTGGAGGCCGGATGATGTCTCCACCCCTCCATGGTGCCAAAAAGTCACCCTTCCTGTCTCCACACACACACACACACACACACACACACACACACACACACAGACATCATGGCGGTCTCCATCCCACAACATGGGTCTTACATGAAGGCAATCACTAGCAGTTACATAGGCTGAGGTGATGAGAGAAAAGGTGAGGAGGCATCCCCTCATCTCCCCTGTGCGTTCCTGGTAAGAAAATGACTACCATCCCAGAAAAGATAGGCTAACAGGGGGGACAGTTGCAACCAGTTCCATTTTGGAATTAGCCCATCCCTTTAACAAAGACTCACTGTTGGGTAACTTTGGCTAATGCAGGACAAGGTAACATCAATAACACCTTGGATTAGCTCCATGTCACATTGGCTGCCATGGAATTGCTCTTCACCAGTGTAGATGTGGCCTACATTTCAGATTTAGTCTAATCACATAAGCTTATATTTGGCAATTGTTTTTCCCTATTTTCCCAAATATGTTTTCCAGCACAATTGTGTTTTTTGGAATCCTATAAAGAGAAAGGTAGCTGGTGTTGAATTGATTGGTAGCAGGTAAGGGTAAAGTCTGTATCTTGCCACCATCAGTTAACTTCTAGCCTCCCAAAATAACTTCCTTTTACAAAAAAGAACTTTTTTCCTGTCTCTATGCACAGTTTGTAAATACAGATGTTAAACTTACCTGCCAAATCCATTTTGCAGTTTGGAATTAAATGCACTTAAACATATTGAAATAAGTTAGTTTACACATGAATGTTGATAGCCTATTGCCTCTTTTGAAGTGAAAAAGCATTCCAGTATGTAGAACACTGTTGCTTCCAAGTGTCATACAAAACTGCTGTACAGTAAAAGCACCTAATAACTAGGCCTGTATACCTGGTTCAGCCAAAGTCCAGATTCCAGAGTAAAGTATACTGCTTTAGTCCAACTGGAATCAGTTGAGATTGTCTTAGATTGAGTAGCTTGAATTCTAGATTTGAATGCACCAACTCAATGTACTCTAGAGGTTTACAATAATCTAGAAAATACTATTTCTAACAATAATAAATTATCCGTATTACTAAAACAGAGCCTTTCTTTACATCCATAAAATTTAGATTACTCTAGGAAATTGTGAAACCCCGCAAGATCCACATGAAGCAAAAAAACAAAAGTACCCCAAACTCCTGAAATGCAACTCAGAAAATGTATGATCCAGATTGCCCACAGAGCTATAAAACTCGCGGAATAACCTTGAGTCATTCATATTATCAGCTTCAGTGTTGAGGTGAGGATAAAGTAGACAGAATTGATTTTCTCTCGCAAAGCAGATCTGTTCCAGTAAACTGAATTTTGAAGCTCTTTACTCTGGGATTTTTCCTTCGGAATTCACATAGGAATCATTGAACTAAAGATAACAGTAGCAGATAGGTAGATGAGACAATAAGAATAATGAGAAAGCAGGACAAGGATTTTTGATGGAATGGATGATGAGTTGAATTTCCAATAAATCATGCATTTGTTTTCTGCTCTCCTGTACTACAAAAAATGGAAAGGAGGCAATAGTAAATACTAATAGTGTGTAGATTTCATTTTTGTTATGGTAAGTTTTTTAATGGCTTTACATTTAGATAGCAATTTAAAGGGCCCTTAATGTTTACATTTCTTCTGTTGTAACATAAATGTAGTTGAATTGGTTTTTTAAATTACTAACAATTAACTAAATAAATGTCCTTTTTTATTAGTTCCTGTTTCTGGAAGTCAATTAAGACTTTTTCTATGGACATTCATTTCACTTAAATCCAATGGCTACTCTTCATGGAGGCTTTTCCCTACCTCACACTGTCCGCCTGCCCATTTTACCCTCTGTTTATATAGATGAGGCATAAGAAGAAGAGTTCCTCAGTGCTGAAAATAAAACAAATATAGAAAATCTATCCATAAATGTTATGAATATCGTGGGTGGGACATACTACTTCCATCTGCCCTGTCACCCTAAATTTGTACCAAAGTGATAGAAAATAGGTTTCATGGAAGATTAAGTTCCATGATACAGGTGGAAATTCCTTTATTGATCCTCTTGGGTAAAACCGGTATATAATAGGTAGACAGTATGCCTTATTTCTGGATGAGCAGGTACCAATAGGTAAGCCAAACAACCCAAGGTCCATACAGGTAAGGCCAGACACTGCAATAAGGATGACTCTATATGCTCAAGTATAAGTCTAGAAAATCTAGTAAAAAAACAAACCCCAAAAATTGAGTCTACAGGTCAGCGGGAATACTTTTTCTTAACCTTAACTTATATTGAAAAGAACCATAACCTTCTCTGAGTGGCATGGTTAAAGATAAGAGCTTAATTTATCCTGGGAGAACCTAAAATAAGCACAAACCCTTTTTAATGTTTCTTATGTGGTGCTACTTCTGGCCTTTTTGAATGCTTGGATAGGGAAATGGAAGCAGATTCCCTGAGGTGGGCATTAGTACTTTCACCTCTTTTTGGAATGATGCTCAATTTATGCACCAGTCATACCAAAATCCCTATATTGGGCCCTAAAACCTGCCCTTGACTTATACATGAGGTTAACTTTTGCATGAGACTGACTTATAAATTAGCATAACAAAAAAGAATGGAAATCTTCACAAATTATATTTTCAGTGACAAATATCTTAATTCCTTATGTTTCTGTTGCGAAAAAGCCCTCAAAAATTGTATAGGCTACACAGATGTTCCTGAATAATAAGATTGAAAAGTTGCTTTTTGTGGAATGATAGAAAACACATTTTAAAATATTTGTTAAAAAGGATTAAAAAACCAAGTTTCTTGAGTGTTGAGAAATCCTGTCAAGACAAATGATGGACTGACAAAAAAAATTGTACTTATGTGTAAAGTTTGGACTGTGCATTTTTGGAACAAAATATCTACTCTTATGATATCATCCAGTGATTTTGAGACTGCAGGAAAGGTACAGAAAATATAATGGAGGGTATAAACATGAGTGGCAAATCAGCTACTAGAAAAACTTGGAAAACAAAAAAAATGTAAGTGGATGGATAGAAATTATTGTGTTTATATCCCAAACCATGCAAGAGTAATGTAATGCCATAGCAATTATATAGTGAGTCATCTTTGCAGACACAATAGAAAGGTTTAGAAAAGAGCGTAGTATCTTTCTTTCCATTCCAAAAGGACAATTGTATGAGAAATAAGGATCTTGCCTGGAAGACAATTGATGCAATGCTTTTTAAAGTATGCATAATTTAAATTGGGAGAAGAAAAATCCACATTCCTATGCACAGTGATGTCTGGAAAAGAATCCTAAATTGGTTTCACTACATACAAGACTGAACCCAATATCTTCATTCTAAGCACGCCTATCTTGAATATTTCCCTAAAATCTATAAACTATAAGTTAGGATTTCCAAACAGCACTATCCATTTCTTATATGAACAGTTTTCAAATACTTGTGGAGGGGGTGGAGTTAAAGATCTTTTTAAATAATCCAAAACTTTTCAGCACCCCTGCCACTTCCTTTTGAAGATTGACAGTTGTTTTGTAATGGTAAAAGAGCCTTCTGTTCATATCAACACTTTTTGAACACACACTTCAGTGCCAAAGCTGGTGAAGCGAGAGAGATGAAAAGGGGCAGCGATGATGAGAGGGGAGGCACCAAGCAGGGTTCTCACAAGAGGCTCAACAGCACAACATCTGATCATTAATGTCCATCAAACAACTTGGCTCTCACCCAACTCACTGGAGAGAATGGCATAGTGGGAACAAGAAGAAAGCCAGTGTGCCGACCCAGGCAAAAAGCCAAAGTGTCTGATTTAGGTTTCAGAGCCTGTCCTCTCAGTCTCTATTACATTAAGAATGATATGCCATGCTGTAGCTGGGAAGTACTTTATGAGGATACAGATCTAGTGCTGCTACTATGCACCTGCCTGTCAGCATTAGTATTTCATTAGTGATGACTGTACACTGTACCAACATATTCTAGACACCAAAATGATTTATTTTCTAGCAATCCTATTTATATTCTATAAGAAGTATCCTATGTAAACATGGAGGATAAACTCTGCTTCTGAAGGGTTGGTTTTTTTCATACACATGCCCTGCCATATTCATGAAATTTCATTTAACTTTATTTTGTTAAGATGTCTGAGTTTCCCTACTGCTTCTTCCATCTTTTCCCCTTGATATCCTTAGATTGCTGACATTAGTATTGCATCCACCTGGAGGCAACCAGAATGAAAGAATTTTGCACAAACAGAAGCCAAGTAAAATAATAAAAAACGGTTTCCCTTGAGATACATTCTGATCTCTTAAAGCAATAGGAGAATCTCAAGTATTTTCCATGTGGCAAACGCTATGCATTTGATGCCCTTTATCTCCTCTATGGTTCCCATAGTGACATATATTTGGGCCCAGATTGACATCTTTGCCCATTAAAGCATAGTAAAAATTCGGATGGATTCAAAGAGGCATACTGCCTTTAAATCTTATATAGCTGTAACAATACTTTACTGTATATTCTGTTACAGGCATTATTTGTCAAAAGCACTGAAAGATTTTCCTCCTGATCTAATCTAAAGTTTCAGAACCGTGTGAGTCCGTGGCCTTCAACTCTGCTGCTGCAGTGAATTTCGTGCACAAATTATTTTCTGCACATGTACATATGCCAGGTATGAGCAAACTTCAGCCTTCCAAGTGTTTTGGACTTCAGCTTCCAGAAATCCCAGTGATCTTATTGGCTGTTATGAATGGTAAGAACTGAAGTCTGAAATGACTGGAGGGCAGAAGTTTGTCCATGCCTGACATACACCTATCCCTGTCTTGAAGCTTCTGCCATGATACCATATTCTGTCCCTTTTGTGAGTCCATGAAGCCACATATGTCCTTTGCTCATAGAGAACAGTAATTGTAATTGTTGTTTTCTGTACTTTCTTTTCACTTCTGCAATATCCTTTCTGATGAGCAAAACTTCCAGAGTACATGTTAAACTTAAGGCCTGTGGGCAAAATCCAACTCACCACATCATTTTATGTGGTGAGTTGGACTTTGCCCACAGGCCTTAAGTTTAACATGTGCTCTGGCAGTTTGAGATGCTGAACTAGAACTCCTGCATTGCTTATCATTAGAAATCATAACTAGAGCTGATGTGACACAGTAACATTTGGAAGGCTGTCTATTGCTCTGTTTGGTCAAAATCGTCGATTTTGGATTTAGGTACAAGGCTTGTGGATATTATGTCTGACTTTAAAATGTCATTTAACCTCTCCCCAACTTCAGAGTCACAAATGGTGTTGGGTCACAATCTCAGTATCTCCAGTACACATGGTGAATAATCAAAAGTGATGGAGTTTGTCACCCAATAACATCTGTGGGCCCAAATTGGGTAAAAACTATTCCTGTGATTTATCATGTATATTCCACAGATATAATACATACATTACGATTAAACACTATATCATATTTTGTGATTTTTTTCCTTTCCCTTTTTTCATGAGCATATACCCATAATAGTGTTTTTCTCCCAGACCCTGTTTTTGTCCCCTTTAAAAAAAAACTAAAGAGCACCAACCAATATGTAAAAATATATATAGTTGTCCCTCTGTCACCACAGATTCTCCATCCATGGTTTCAGCAAAACTTTGAAGGCAACTATGAGGCTGATGTGGCCCTCAATGGAAATGGGTTTTAAATCCCTGTGCTAGAGTATTCTGATACTGGAAATTTCATTTTTTTATTCCTTTCCTAATTATCTTTAACATACAGTATAATTCAGCATTTCCTCAGCTGTTGGCCATCAAGTTGACATCATTATTAAGGTAGACATGACTACTTTAAGCTCTCTCTCTCTCTCTCTCTCTCTCTCTCTCTCTCTCTCTCTCTCTTCGTTATTCTGAGCTCACTATAAATTAAGATCCTATAATTGTATGCACAAATATAAAAATTTTGGTGCTGATTCATTCAAGTTGTACCTATATTCATCAAGATTTTTCACCTACTTTTTGAAACTTAATAGCCTCAAAAGGGACAACAGTCTTTTCAATACAAAGCTTTAATGGCATGTAACACAAGTGTTTACACCCATATTTCTGTAGTTTGGCAGGCATAATCTTATTCTAAGTAGCTATTACTATGCCTATCTATGTTGTGCATTTCTGACAAATGGAAAGAAGGTTATAACTATTCACTTGTTTTACAATAATACACGATGAAAGGTAAAAAGACATAGCTTTCTGAATGTATTTGAATAATTGTTTTCTAGTTTTCAATAACAAAAAAGATTTTTAGAGCAGCCATAAAGTCAGGATTCTGCTCTCAAACATACAAAGACATGAGACATAAATGATGCTATTGGGGGTTAAGATGAAAAATCATGGCATGGTGTCTACTTCTCCGTTCCTCTCCAGACAAGAATGACAGTTCTTGACCTCCAATTCTGGTAACATTTGTGATTGGGAGGAGCCACCACTAGATTTTTAAATAAAGGAATCACCATTTAGATTAAGCCATACATGCTTTAGTGCTTTCGGGGGTGAATTTGGTTGTTTCCAAAATTGCCAAATCAGACTTGCATGCATTGTAGTCAGTGTAGCCCCTGACATCGTATTATTGTTCAAGTCTAAGGTTGCATGATAACTATTTTGTAATGGGATATTTAAGTGTGTGGAAGGGGCGAGAGAACCAAACACATGCTCTTCACAATCTCACATCAATTTTGTCATTATTGACAGGAATATGCCACCTGAATCTTTCTTCCATAGATGGTGAGATGGAAAGAGATTTTAATCAGAAAATAAACTTATTGAGAAAATAGTTGAGAAGTGTTCCTTCAATACTTTCACTACCAGCCACACAGTTTCATCACCCTAAGTAGCTAAATCCAAGGGCCATTTGCTTTTAACATACATCTCTTTGAGGAAGTTAAATACAACTGCGTGTGGTGTCTTCTACTTTTGCAGCTCACCTAAAAGAAGTTGACTTTTTAAAAGGGGCAACTACCATTTCACAATACTGATTTGCTTCTCGCCAGACCTCGCACATGGAAGAAATTCAGCCTGTAGAATTCTTAATAAGAGAACTACATTTCTGAAATGTTGAAATATCATTTCAAAAATGGACTTTTATCATAATCATCAACCAAACAGATGCTCACTACTCACTGTAAATCTTAAAATCGCAAACATCTTTCAAGTGACATACATGTTTAGAAATAGTTCTCCCTCAGGTACGGCTATAAGTACTACTAATAGTGTGATCTGCTTGCCAGAGTGTAAAACACATGGTGCATGTGGTTGTCTCACTGACTTTATTATGTTTGGGAGAGTAAAATATCTTGCATTCCACAGGTTCGCATTACAAGCTCCAGCCACCAGCACTTTTTGTTTTGTTATGTTTGCACTGCTAAATACTAATTATAGCTCTTTGGAGAATAGCTTGAAGCTATTTTAGTCTGTTACTCTTAAAAGAACATAGTTCTTAAGTTACTGCATAACCTGTTATGATTCTTCAGTATATATCCATGTCAATTATGAATGTAATATAAATCCACCATCACACACCAGAATCAGCATATTCCTCAAGAGCTTGAGAAACTCTTAAAGCTTTACATTTTTTAATGTAACATATTTTCTTTTAATTGTTCTCTTGGTAAATGCAAAAAAAGATACCTTAAATCAGAGAAATTCATGAATTTTCTCTGAAACATCATTTGTGAGTGATTGTAAATACCTGTCTTCTGTGGCTACTTGTGTTAGCTGTCAAGTAGCTACACAATTTACTTTCAGGTAGATAGCATTGAAAATACAAGTAGTAGAACTTGAAGAGTTGCAAAAAGGACTAAACGGTTGGACTCCATACTAAGCCCTCTTCAGAACTTGAATATAACTACTCAATTAACTTGTTAAACTATTGATTCGCTAGATTTCCCCCTAATATATTTAACTCACCAGATTTAATGATTAACACTGAACTGCATAATTTAACAAGTTAATTATTTTAAGTTGCTAGAATTAATTAAGGTCTGAGGGGCTCTCTTTCTGTCTGATTCCGTAAAACAGATGGGGACCCGGGATAAACAGGACTATGATTGGAGATAATGCATTAGATGATTCTGTGATGGCTGCTTTTTCTTCTAATGCTGGGTCTACACTGCCATATAACCCAGTATCTGATCCCAGATTATCTGTTTTGAACTGGATTATATGAGTCTACACTGCCATATAATCCAGTTCAAAGCAGATAATCTAGGATCATAAACTGGATTATATGAGCCCATGGGAGCTCTAACTGAACCTATTCCAGGAGTACTTACTTAGGGGACTGTCTACTGTCTGGAAGCAAGAAAATGGGGAGGCCTTACTTGAAATGGTATGCTGGTCATTGACCATAATAAATCTTGTCTGTCTACTTGAAATGGAAAGAGAAAGAAGGGATGTGATTTGTTTGCTCAGCTACACGGCTATATAATTCAGACAGCCACATCGCTTTTAAGCCTTTTAACCAATGATAGGGAATCTTTTTTCTGCCAAGGGCCTTTTGAATATATATGCCATCATTTATGGACCATACAAAATTAGAGGGGGTGGGGAAGCCTTGGCTGTTGGGGCAGGCAAAGGACCCAGGGGTGGGAAGCCATGCTTACCCAGTGGGAGTAGATTGAATACTCTACATTGTTACATAGATGAACTGGAGGGAGCCTAGGTAAGACCAGCTGGCGATCACAGTCTTGGAAACCCTGGCAACTTCTCTGTGTCATTGCAACCTGGTTGGAGGGGCAGAAGTGTAGAATGGCTCTCAGGCAGGTAGGGAAGGAGGCTGGCAGGTGAGGGAGCATCTAGTTGGGCAGGCAGTGAGGGGTCTGGGTCACAGGTTCTCCTTTGACCAGCTCATGGCACCTCCCTCCACATTTCCAGAGGAGTCAGGTGGCAGGCGGCAGAAGGAGGGAGGCATGCAGGCCAACCACTCCCCAGAGCTGATCAAGCTTGCACCACCCAGAGGAGAGAGATACAACTATAGACGCAATGAAGCCAAACTTAATGGGCCTTATACAGCCCATGGGCCAGATGTTTTTCACCTCCACTTTAAATCATTAAGATCGATGTCCTTACTCACTGGTTGTGGCCTGTTGGTACCTTTCTGAAGGTGGGGAGGTGTTGCTTTTCATTTGATTCAGTTTTCCTTAAAAAGAAGTTTTTTTATTCTGGTTTACATGGTTTATTTATTTATTTACTGGATTCATATCCCACCCTTCTCAACACTGAAGGGGACTCAGAGGGGGCTGACCTGATTTAGCTGTGGAGGGAGTGCCATAGCTGAGGGGCCACCACTGAGAAGGCTTTGTCCCTTGTTCCCACCAACCACACCTGCGAAGGTTGCACAGGTGGGGAAAAAGAAGGCATATTTTGTATGCTGAGTTGTAGAATTATTTCCAGCAAACTTTTATCAAATATAGTGAAAAATTGCTATCAGTAAACCACAGGCTCATGATAGATATCCTCAAGAAACTCCTTAAAAGTATTTGATAATGAAGTAAGGTTCATTTTAAGTATTTGATCAAGTCTGCAAAATAGAATTAGCAACTCTTGTCTCTGTACAATCATCACGTGTCTCTAACTAATAGGAATGCTAAATGTGAACTGAAGTTAGTTAATGAGTCTTTCTTCACTGTGTTTTCTTCTTCACTTGTTTCTTTGTCAGTTCAGCACTGACCAAATTGGCTGCGAGAAAGAAAACTAAATCTTAAGTGGTAGGAAATACACAGGAAGACAGAAGCAGTGACCTGAAGAGATTAGTGCAGGAGAAGCTGTGCCCAACAGCGGGTAATTTGGTACTAATAAATTTGTAATCCAAGGAGAGGAAATTACCCACACAGATAGGAGACAGAGTGGAAATCAAACCTTTGATTTTATTGTTTCTTTTTCACTTTCTCTTTACTTTGGTTCTAAATTGAATATTTCTGGAGAAAAGTTGTAGATGGCAATTAGTATTAAACAGGTGGGCAAGCAAAAAGGAAAGAAAGAAGTTGCCTTTCTTTAGCAAAACCAAAGCATTTCTTATTACCGAGCTAAGATCAGTAAGATCATAAACAAAATATCACAAACAACTGAGAATCACATAATTTCCCAGAAACATATAGGCTCTCATGTAGACAATTTAATGAAAATATTCTTAGACTCAAATTAAATTAGGAATTTTAGAAGAAAGTATGGGTCCTTGCTTTGATCTGCTAAAGGGAGTGCTCTAGAAGCCACTGAGTCTTCTTTGGGCAATTCAGTTGTATCATCCCCAGGAGTTCTGGTGCCCATCTTGCAAGAAGGTCTGCATCATTTTTATTGGCAAGTTGGGTGGCTGGAATTCTCAGGCTGATGCAAAGCAAACTTTTTTTTGCGAGAAATATGTGACTTTTCAGTACAAAAAAGTTAGTTTCATCACAAAATGATTGGAAGGCAGCAACATTCATTATATTACCCCCAGATATTTGGGCAGAAGCCTTACAATTCTCAACTGATTGGTAAAAACACTTAACAGCATTTTCTCCTGATGTTTCACCTGCATCCTTGACTGGCATCTTCAGAGGTGAAAATTCAGGAGAAAATGCTGCTAGAACACAGCCATACTGCCCAGAAACCACACAACACTCCAGTGATTCCAGCCGTGAAAGCCTTCAACAATACAAAAGCACCTATGTCTTCCAAAATCCTTGTGGCAGCTGGATGGCAGCTAATCAAGATTGCCTCAACTCCAGACTCCAAGGAAGAAAGACAAGGCAAAAAATGAACACCCAAGCCCTTCAAGAGTCCTCCAAACAAGCCCTTCTCCAAACACTACTAAAGGATCATTTACCCATAGAACACCCTGAAATATATTGAGGAACTTTGGAACAAACTGAAGACCTCCATCATCACAGCCTTCGAAGAAACAATTGGATACCAAACTAAGAAACTTCAAGTCTGGTTTGACGAAAATCACAAAGAGATCCTGCAGGTAAGAAAAGGAAATCCTTCCAAAGATGACAGAGAGACACCAACTGTGCTGCTAAGAAAAAGATCTATGCTAGTGCAAAAGCTGAGGTCCAAAGAAGGACCAGAGAACTCAAGAACATCTGATGGACAAAAAATCACTTACAAATAAATAAAAACTGAGATGTAGATGCCTGCCAGACACTCTCTGATTTTGCTCCACCATCTCAAAGCACCACCATTTCAGTTCCATGTTCCATGACCATTTTTCATGTTGGTGGTATGTAGAAAGTAGAGCAGGGAGTAGTAGAGAAGCATCCAGCTATTTTTCATGGGAAATCCCTGCAGATGATATTATTACTACATATTCAGGTGTTGGAATTAGCTGGATATATTTCTGCTGCTCCTCATGTTCTCCAGTTACACTGAAATAGCCATTTTGGGAGGCTACCACACTGAAATAATGGTCTGAATTTGGGGCCACTACATTTGGGGCCACTGTTGCAATTCTGAAATTTGGGGTTTGAATTAATTTCTTAAAGATCTTCCCACTTGCAGGATTTTTTCAACCTACGGTTGTTTCACAGAACATGTCATCTGCAACTTCATTAGCAATGTTGGCCCCCATGAGCAAAATTTCAATCTATGCAACATGTAAAAAGGGGGGTTATGATTCATGCAGGATGCCACTCAATTTCTCTTAATTACTTATTAGCATGCCTTTTACAAAGTAACTACTACTATTCAGATAGTGTTTGATCCAAGATGGGTGTGTTCAGTGTATTTGTGATTATGGTATTTTACTTGTTATTCAGAAAGAATCAGGACATGTACTAATTGGGCTTCATCAGTGAAAAAATAATATTAATTAGTGTGTTGATGTGGCTGATGTTAAATACATGCTCCTGTGTAGTGCTTCCCTGCTTTTAAAAATGTAAAAGGGAAACTGAATGCAGTCCTTCTAGCTTTCAGGGCATGTCAAACATCATTATCTCATTTTTCAGCTTGCTCACGTCCAGGCCCCAGGCACATCCCTCTCTTGAAGCATGGTCAAGAATGTGAGGTCAAAGTGGTTTAATTTTTGACCACTTTGAAGTATTTGCTGATTTTGGCTTGAACTTTCTAGGCAAAGATCATAGGTCAGTGAACAAAATTAGTTGAGGTGTCAGAGTAGATATCAATAGAGAATAATAGTGAAGAACAATAAGCAGAAAACGGAAACCAGATTAGTATTATTTTATATTTCAAGCAGCAATTTTCAGGACATTTGGCTTATATTTCTCAACAGCTTCTAAAACCATAATCTTTAGTGTAGTGTTTAGGATGAAAACTGAATTCCACTGTATTTTCACTATATTAAATGTATCACATTTTTGATATGCTAGAAAAACCAGAAACTTCACTATATAAATGAATGGATATTTAACTATTATACCTTTTTCCTGAATTTTTCAAAGTGAAAAATTATATAGATTATATTATCATTTCTATGATATTTGTTGAAATCCCATCTTTTTTACCAATCCAAGACTCAGTGTAGCTAACAAAACTTAAAACAGCTTGCAAAGGAATATTGTGACACCTTTGTGACACCTTTGAAACTAACAGAAAAAGTTACTCTCCATATCTCTTTGCATACTCATCTGAATGATGTCTTTTGAAGTTAAAGAAAATACAGCTGAAATTTCGCATAATATAAAATTAAATTACAAGTGATGCTAGATCTGCCCCCTCTCTGTTGTCCTTTAGGAGGCTGGTGAAGACTTGGATATGGAACCAAGCCTTCCCAGAATAGGCTGAGATTGGCTATTATTTGTATGTATGGCCACGTTTACAGACTGAGCGGAATTGTTTTAATGGCGATGTGGTTTTATGCTGGGTTTTTATGTATTTTAATATGCTGTTCTAGTTGTTTTTAAATTGTATAGCATTGAATTTTTGCTTTTATGTCGGTCTGAGTCCCTCGATAGAGGTGAGAAGGTCGGGGTACAAAAGTTTTAAATAAATAAATATCAATAAAACTCAAAAGCATGACCACTGAAAAGAAAAGCAACAAATAAAGAAATGTTGCGAAAGACTCTTTAGCAATAAGCCCTTAAAATGGAAAAGACTGGAAATAGCCCCATCCCCTTTTCCCTTTGTGGGTGATGGGACAGACAGAAGGGTCTCCCAAGAGGTCTTAAAAGATGATTTGATTCATATGGTAAAACAGTGTTCTTCAGATATCCTGAACCAGAGCAGTATTGGTCATAAACAGCCTTCAGATTGTGCTGAGAAACAAGGAACCTGTTGCAAAAGGAAGTTGTATGTTCTCTGAAACCAACTCCACTTAATGATCTAGCTGCAGCTCTTTGAATAACTGGTTTCCAAACACTCTTCAAAGACAGTCCCACACAGGATGCATTGCAGTAATTCAGCTCAATTAAAGCATGTCTCACCATAGCCAAAATTGATGATTTACTTTTAATGTATTGTCGAAGGCTTTCATGGCCAGAATCACTGGGTTCTTGTAGGTTTTTCGGGCTGTATGGCCATGTTCTAGAAGCATTCTCTCCTGACGTTTCGCCTACATCTGTAGCAAGCATTCTCACAACCTCTGAGCATGCTTTCCACAGATGCAGGCAAACGTCAGGAGAGAATGCTTCTGGAACATGGCCAAACAGCCCGAAAAACTACAACAACCCAGATTTACTTTTAATGTGTATATGTATATGGAGGAGAGCAATGACCAATCTCAATAAAATAGTGAAGAGTAGAGACATTACAGTGGCAATGAAGATCCGTATAGTTAAAGCAATGATATTCCCCATAGTAACCTATTGGTGTGAGAGCATGACCATAACAAAGGCTGAGCGAAGAAAGATCAATACTTTTGAACTGTGGTGCTGGAAAAAAATTCTGAGAGTGCCTTGGACCACAAGAAGATCAAACCAGTCCATACTCCAGAAAATAGAGCCGAACGCTCATTGGAGGGAAGGATAGTAGAGCCAAAGAAGAAGTACTTTGGCCACATCATGAGAAGACAGGAAAGCTTGGAGAAGACAATGATGTTGGGGGAAATGGAAGAAAAGAAGAGGGGCTGACCAAGGGCAAGATGGATAGATGGTGACTGGCTTGATCTTGAAGGAGCTGGGGGTGGCCACAGCCGACAGGGAGCTGGCGTGGGCTGGTCCATGAGGTCACGAAGAGTCAAGGGCGACTGAATGAATAAATAAGAACAATGTATAATACCTGTGCAAAAAGGCTTCATTTTGTTAAACAGGCCAGAAAGTTTTGCTTGGCAAAAAGCGCAACTTTTCAAAAGCACTTTTCCAGCTGCGACAGATATTCCACTTTCCCAAAGACACTCTTTTATTTTGTGTTCCTGAACCTGTATCTAAATAATATTTATTCCTATTTCATCAGTGCTTTATATTGTAGGAAAAGTTTGAGAAGACCTTAAAGCTTTTGGTTAACGTGCCCACAGAGTATTCTGCTTCGCTTTGGTCTCTCCTCTATCCAGCACTCTGCAGCTGAACTTGTAAACCTCTCTTGTCACACATTCCACAGGATGCGCCTCTTTAAATCTCTACTCTCGTTTCCTATCTGCACAAGCTCCTCACCTCCAAGGCTCTTTTTAGTCTACCTCTCTGCTCTTATATCTTATTTAAGCACGTAAAGACTATTCAATTCCTTGTCACTCTTGACAAGAAAGAGTAGCTCAACATATCATGACATTCTGTCAAAAATGGTCTACTGATTTGAGTTTTTTCTCTTTGCCAGAGTGAAGAAAATATGCTTTTTCTAATTAGCAATAGACGACAACTCTTATTAATAGTTTCTGCATATGGGACTTTTTTTTTTGAAAATGTGTTCATTCAAAGTTTTCATTATGCTTGGTTACATAGTTATAAAGAGTAGAAAAGGAAATTACAATTCATATTGAATATTTGGTGTTGGGTTAGGGAATAAGGGGTGTGATAAAGAGGGGAAATATTTATCATAGAAAAAGAAAAAGAGGTAGGAAGAAGAAAAAGGGTTAACTAAAGAAAGAAAAAGAGGGAGAGAAAAGAGATATAGAAAAGAGGTGAGTTAATACTATATACATGTTGACTCCCATTCTCCGTCGAGTGGATAATTTTACAATATCTTCTTGCTAAATTGTTCTATTTGTTCTTACTGAGATATTCCTCCATTTGTGTCCAGTCTGTTTGTTTTCTGGCATTCGGGGCATTCCTTTTCAGGAGGAATGTTAATCTGTGCATGTCTTTTATTTCCAGTATTTTATCCAACCATTCTTCCTTCTGTGGATCTTTTCAGATTTCCATTGTCTGGCAAAGATGATCCTTGCGGCTGTAGACATATATATAAAAAGTATATCTTCATTTTTGTCCAATATAAGATCTTTATCCATTATCCCTAATAGGAAATATTCTGGCCGCAGTGGGAATGTTTTATGTAGTATCAGTTGTATTTCTTTATGGATTAGTCTCCAGTAGGCTGTTGTTTTGGGACAGGTCCACCACATGTGGAAAAAACTGCCAGTGTGGGTCTGACGTTTCCAGCAATCAGAGGGTGCTTTTTTGTACATAATGCCTATTTTTTTTGGTGTGATGTACCCTCGATGAAAAATTTTCATCCAATTTTCCTTTAGGTCTGCGGCATATGTGTATTTTAACTTTTGTGACCAGATCTTTTCCCACTCTTGTAATTTGATCGGTCTACTTATATTTTTGGCCCACTTTACCATGCAGTTTTTAACATCTTCGGTTTCTGTCTCCCAATCAATCAATCTACTGTACAATTTTGTGATAGTTTTTTTGTCAGAGTTAATCAAATTATCCCAAAGATCCGTATTTTTATGGAATCCTGTTTTTTTGTCTTTTTTGTAAATATTTTTGATTTGAAAGTACTGGAGCCAAGATATTCTCTCAGATAGTTGTGTTATTTCCTCTTGTGTCTTTAATTTGAATTGACCATTTTCGGATTTCAGGATATCTCTATATGTCAGCCAGGTTTTCCACCCTTGCTGTCTCCTCTGTTCTGCTTCTACTGGTGATAACCATAAGGGTATTTCCTTATAAAAGCGTGTTTTAAATTTCAGCCAGATTTTTATCAGGGCAGAACGGATGAAGTGGTTTCCGAATTTTTTTCTATTTTGGTCTTGCCGTACCATAAGTAGGCGTGCCAGCCTAATCTAAGGTTAAACCCTTCTAAAGTCAATAGTTTTTCATTTTTCAGTGATATCCACTCCTTTGTCCACGACAGGGCACATGCGGCATGGTAGCTTTTCAGGTCTGGTAAGCCAAAACCTCCTCTTTGTTTCTTATCAATCATTATCCTGTGGTTAATACGGGGCCTTTTCCCATTCCATATAAATTTGGCTATTTCTTTGTTCCATACATTGAATGTTTTATTATTCCTTATAATTGGCATATTTTGGAACAGGTATAATAGCTTTGGCAATAAGTTCATTTTTACTGCAGCAATTCTTCCTAGGAAGGAAAGATTTAAAAAACTCCATTGTTTTAAATCTTTTTTTATATTTTTCCATGCTTCTTCATAGTTATTTTGGGACATTTTTTGACATACATAAACAAACACTCTTTCAAAGATGCAAACATTCCTCAGTGCATGAGTTTATTTTGTAAACAGAACAATGGTTCCGTAGTGATAGGTGATCTAGGGACAATACCTAACAGACCGAGAAAACATTGAATGAAATGGTTACAATAGCAGTTAGGAAAAAGTTACATTACTTAGAGTATACCATGTTATCTAACAATACCTCACCTATTCTTAAATTCAGTGTCAAAAAAACCCAAACAGTAAAACATGTAGTGTGTAAAATGGGGCTAGATTCTACTCCTCACACCCCCAGCACTGTGATTTCATATCCAAAAGACAGAAAATCAGCGCTTACCTGAGTTCCAGGATGTTTACTTCCTGGTTGCTGCCATGTGTCTGAGGAAGACAGCTTGAGAGGTGGGAGAGGGATAATGGGGGACAGCTACCCTGCCTCCCCTAGCTGCCTGAGCCCGGGGAGCTTGTAATGGCTCTGTGGGATACCGCATAGGAATCCTGGATGAATGTCCCCACTGCCCCAACACAGGAAAAGGTCCCAACCCTGCCATATAACAACTGTAGTGTGATATGAAATGAATACTAATGCCATTTATTGCATACATTCACACTTGAAGGAAATGCTATATTTCAGTTAGAGATCAGAGAAAATAAAGATGATAAATTGATTTTTTTCTAGTTCAAGCTCACAAACCCCCTACAAATTTTTACACATACCCTCCAAGGGGTCTAAAGATTCCTGGTTAAGATTCCTTTGTTTAGGTGATACCCGTGTCAAAAGTTGCAGTATCTCAGGTGGACCTTAAAGATGACGACACTTTCAACTAACACCTTCCCCCTTTTTTGTAGCTGTTTATATTAATGAACCTAATATTTATTATGATATAGAATAGCCAATTTTTGGAAGGCACCTAACTTCAATAATTGAAGTGCTGCTCCTGGTGTTACATTTACATTTTCAGCACACTTCTGTTTTGTGTTTAAATATAATTTTTATTCATATCATGTCCACTGAAAATTTCTTCTTTCTGGACTTATCATGTGTTTTAATTAAAGCATCAGAATGCTGACATGTGTTGAATTGCAAAAGACTGGACCTTGATTTTGTAGTTTTAAAAACATCCCTATAACACTGGAAAAGAAAATCAAGCAGTGTGAGGGGTACAGAATCAATTCCCAAAGGAGACCAAAACAACAACAACAAAAACAACAAGATGGAATTTCCTATCAGTTAGTTTGTTAGTTAATGGTATCAGTCAGCAACATTATTGATATTCTCGCCATGCAACTGATGCCAGGTAAAGTAGGTGTTACTAAGTTATGACCATGGCAATAGAGTCACGATCATGACTAAGAACTTGTCAACAAAGGGGGAAAACATACTCTTATGTCTAGTGCTGGGAGTCTTCATTGCTCACAAGAACGTCTGGTAACTATTCAGAGCCCTAAACCCAGCTTTGTTTCATAATAAACAAAGTCAGGGGGAACTGGATTATCCCCAGGCGTTGCAGCCATCTGGATAGCTGAATCGGGTCATTTCAGTCTGATCCATTGTCCACATAGATACAGCCACCAACACTGTTCTGCCCCCAGGCTTATCTTAACTGCTTGGAAGGTGGCCGGGCTGTGCATGGAACAGATTGGAGACTATATAGTTGAATCAAACAAGAATTCATTATCTGACAAGAATTTTAGACTTTCTCTCCTTCTGAGTCTCACTACAAAGTCTTTATGAAGAGAAGGTAAAAGTCTTTGAGAGATAGACACTGTTCTGGCGCCCTTGAATCTTTATTTCTTTTTGTCTCTTTCTTGTATGGTGTTCAACTTTCTCTAAGATGGTCTCAATATTTAACTCTGACTGGACTTGAAAACATCTCATATACAGCTCCAACTGTACGTGCTATTTGTAGACCTTCCAGCCTTCCTCTCTCTTCACCTTGCAGTCACAAAAAGGCTGATTCTTCCAAGAACCAGAAGTGCCTTGCCTGAGGCTCAACCCTTGATGGGATTCTTAAAGGGGGAGGGCAACAGAGGCTTCAAATGCAAAGCGGCTGTCTAGACTGACCCCCCAGAAACTGTACATAAAATATTAATCCCTCTAGCTAAAAATGCCTTAACTCAGGGTAAACAGTGAGGGCCTCCATGGGGCATGACAATCGCTTCTCCCCTGAGCCAATCAGTGTGTGGAAAGGAATTGGTTATCCCCCATGGCATCAGTGGCAGTCCTCACCAGCCACAGAGTTCCCTGCAAGTGTCATGGTGGTCACATCTCCATAGGTTAGAATGGGGAACTCACATAATCAGAAAGAAAGAGGGAGTAGTTCTACCATATTCTTGCTGGTTGCAAGTGTAAGAAAACAGCATGTAAAATAGAATGGATATAGCTTTGTTAATCTGGAAGATAGAATGTTCACAAGCACCAAACATCATAGTTCAAAATCTCCTTTCATGGGAGATGGATGCAGTAGCTTTTAGTATATATCACAAAGATATATTTCCCCATATTTTTGTATTTGGATCAGTTACACATTATAGAAATCCAAATTCTTGTTCTTCTTCGAGAGCTCTGTGAATGCACACTTATGAAGTTTGCGCGCCAGCGCGGGCTTCCCAACGGAAACTTTTCCAGTTTGAAACTTTTTGGCGGTAGCTCCGCCCAGCCAACCCGGAGGGCATAAAGGCGCCTCCAGCGCCCACGCCATTCCTTTGTTTTCCGCCACTTGGGCAACATCGGAAATACGGCTGGTTGTGTGAGCATAGCATGTCCACAACCAGTTTCAAAAGGTGTTTATCCTGCGGTAGCAAGATCCCGGACTGTGACGGTCACTCGAAGTGCCTTCGGTGTCTCGGGGAGGGACACGTCGTTCCTGCCTGCCGGCACTGCCAGGCCTTCTCGACCGCCACTCGAAGAGCGAGAGCCCGCAGGCTTCAGGCCTACCTCACGGAGCGTGCTCTCTGCCCTCCACAGATGGCGACGGCTGTCCCATCTGCCTCCTTGGGATCCGAGGCGGCTGCTTCGTTCCCGCTGCGCCGACCGCCGCCCGGCTGGGAAGCGTCCGCACAAGGAGAAGAATACCACCAAGTCTGTCTCCTCGAAGACTTCAAGACTTCGTGTCGAAGAGGCCCTGCACCGTAACCACCGAAACGGTCCAGCTGCCTCCTCCTCGAAGAGCATCGACAAGCTCAATGGCGCCGGCCTCTCCCAGAGGTCGGCCATCTCGAGGACTCCCTCCGATCGGGCTATGGAGATAGCTTTCCGGAGGTCGAGTGAAGAAGCCCAGAGCCCAGACCAGAGGCCTGGTTCCTGTGACTCCGGCAAGTCTCTGGAGGCCGCTGCCTCGAGACCTCCCTCACCGAAAGGCGCAGGACGCTGACGCCATCGTCTTCAGTCTCCTGCCCCGACTCTTCGCCTGTCCCTGTTCTCGCTGTGGAGACAGGGGTAGAGCATCATGTGTCGCCAGAGAACTCTGCCCAGACCGTCGTCCTCCCCCCTCCGGGACAGACCTCGGTTCGACAACTGTTTATAACGTCACCAGACAAAGGCAGGCAGACTACGAGGCTCGCCCTGGCCCCGGCCAAACGAACACCTCCTCCTGTGTCGCAGAGATGCCGAACATCCCGTCGACGTCCAGGTCGCTTCCACAATCACAACCGCCGGTGGTCCCAGATACGGTCCAGCCTTGGTCGGGAGACGAGATGGAGGATGGCGAGGTCCTCGATCGATAAGATCAGGATCCATCCTGTCCTCAACATGGACAGAACGCCTCCCATACGGGCTGTGACGCCGAACCCCTCTTCGCCGACGGACAACGTGAAGGCCTTCGGGAGCAGATGGGCCGGATGGCGAGATCCCTGGGGATGCAAACCTATGTCCCCACGAGGTCCAGCGCTTGCCCAGTGTTCAGACGGGTGCAGATCGAAGATGCGCCCAACCGCACCTTCCTATGCTAGAACCGCTGGAGGCGGTCAAGGCATCATGGGCAATCCGCCGTCTACCATCCTCCTACGTCAAGTCGAGGCATGGTATAAGATAGACGAGAGAGAGAGCTGGCTCCACGACCATCCAGTGCCGAACTCGATGATCGTCACCTCCGCCAAACCTCGGG
>JARBWK010000006.1:92053414-92237115 GCA_030556195.1 Anolis apletophallus | reverse complement strand
TCTGACGTTTCCAGCAATCAGAGGGTGCTTTTTTGTACATAATGCCTATTTTTTGGTGTGATGTACCGATGAAAAATTTTCATCCAATTTTCCTTTAGGTTGCGGCATATGTGTATTTTAACTTTTGTGACCAGATCTTTTCCCACTACTCTTGTAATTTGATCGGTCTACTTATATTTTTGGCCCACTTTACCATGCAGTTTTTAACATCTTCGGTTTCTGTCTCCCAATCAATCAATCTACTGTACAATTTTGTGATAGTTTTTTTGTCAGAGTTAATCAAATTATCCCAAAGATCCGTATTTTTATGGAATCCTGTTTTTTTGTCTTTTTTGTAAATATTTTTGATTTGAAAGTACTGGAGCCAAGATATTCTCTCAGATAGTTGTGTTATTTCCTCTTGTGTCTTTAATTTGAATTGACCATTTTCGGATTTCAGGATATCTCTATATGTCAGCCAGGTTTTCCACCCTTGCTGTCTCCTCTGTTCTGCTTCTACTGGTGATAACCATAAGGGTATTTCTCCTTATAAAAGCGTGTTTTAAATTTCAGCCAGATTTTTATCAGGGCAGAACGGATGAAGTGGTTTCCTAATTTTTTCTATTTTGGTCTTGCCGTACTACAAGTAGGCGTGCCAGCCTAATCTAAGGTTAAACCCTTCTAAAGTCAATAGTTTTTCATTTTTCAGTGATATCCACTCTTTGTCCACGACAGGGCACATGCGGCATGGTAGCTTTTCAGGTCTGGTAAGCCAAAACCTCCTCTTGTTTCTTATCAATCATTATCCTGTGGTTAATACGGGCCTTTTCCCATTCCATATAAATTTGGCTATTTCTTTGTTCCATACATTGAATGTTTTATTATTCCTTATAATTGGTATATTTTGGAACAGGTATAATAGCTTTGGCAATAAGTTCATTTTACTGCAGCAATTTTCCTAGGAAGGAAAGATTTAAAACTCCATTGTTTTAAATCTTTTTATATTTTTCCATGCTTCTTCATAGTTATTTTGGGACATTTTTGACATACATAAACAAACACTCTTTCAAAGATGCAAACATTCCCTCAGTGCATGAGTTTATTTTGTAAACAGAACAATGGTTCCTAGAGTGATAGGTGATCTAGGGACAATACCTAACAGATCGAGAAAACATTGAATGAAATGGTTACAATAGCAGTTAGAAAAAGTTACATTACTTAGAGTATACCATGTTATCTAACAATACCTCACCTATTCTTAAATTCAGTGTCAAAAACCCAAACAGTAAAACATGTAGTGTAAAATGGGGCCAGATTCTACTCCTCACACCCCAGCACTGTGATTTCATATCCAAAAGACAGAAAATCAGCGCCACCTGAGTTCCAGGATGTTTACTTCCTGGTTGCTGCCATGTGTCTGAGGAAGACAGCTTGAGAGGTGGGAGGGATAATGGGGGATAGTTACCCTGCCTCCCTAGCTGCCTGAGCCCGGGAGCTTGTAATGGCTCTGTGGGATACCGCATAGAATCCTGATGAATGTCCCCACTGCCCCAACACAGGAAAAGGTCCCAACCCTGCCATATAACAACTGTAGTGTGATATGAAATGAATACTAATGCCATTTATTGCATACATTCACACTTGAAGGAAATGCTATATTTCAGTTAGAGATCAGAGAAAATAAAGATGATAAATTGATTTTTTTTCTAGTTCAAGCTCACAAACCCCCTACAAATTTTTACACATACCTCCAAGGGGTCTAAAGATTCCTGGTTAAGATTCCTTTGTTTAGGTGATACCCTGTCAAAAGTTGCAGTATCTCAGGTGGACCTTAAAGATGACGACACTTTCAACTAACACCTTCCCCCTTTTGTAGCTGTTTATATTAATGAACCTAATATTTATTATGATATAGAATAGCCAATTTTTGAAGGCACCTAACTTCAATAATTGAAGTGCTGCTCCTGGTGTTACATTTACATTTTCAGCACACTTCTGTTTTGTGTTTAAATATACTTTTATTCATATCATGTCCACTGAAAATTTCTTCTTTCTGGACTTATCATGTGTTTTAATTAAAGCATCAGAATGCTGACATGTGTTGAATTGCAAAAGACTGACCTTGATTTTTGTAGTTTTTAAAAACATCCCTATAACACTGAAAAGAAAATCAAGCAGTGTGAGGGGTACAGAATCAATTCCCCAAAGGAGACCAAAACAACAACAACAAAAACAACAAGATGGAATTTCCTATCAGTTAGTTTGTTAGTTAATGGTATCAGTCAGCAACATTATTGATATTCTCGCCATGCAACTGATGCCAGGTAAAGTAGGTGTTACTAAGTTATGACCATGGCAATAGAGTCACGATCATGACTAAGAACTTGTCAACAAAGGGGGAAAACATACTCTTATGTCTAGTGCTGGGAGTCTTCATTGCTCACAAGAACGTCTGGTAACTATTCAGAGCCCTAAACCCAGCTTTGTTTCATAATAAACAAAGTCAGGGGAACTGGATTATCCTCAGGCGTTGCAGCCATCTGATAGCTGAATCGGGTCATTTCAGTCTGATCCATTGTCCACATAGATACAGCCACCAACACTGTTCTGCCCCCCAGGCTTATCTTAACTGCTTGGAAGGTGGCCGGGCTGTGCATGGAACAGATTGAGACTATATAGTTGAATCAAACAAGAATTCATTATCTGACAAGAATTTTAGACTTTCTCTCCTTTCTGAGTCTCACTACAAAGTCTTTATGAAGAGAAGGTAAAAGTCTTTGAGAGATAGACACTGTTCTTGGCGCCTTGAATCTTTATTTCTTTTGTCTCTTTTGTTGTATGGTGTTCAACTTTCTAAGATGGTCTCAATATTTAACTCTGACTGACTTGAAAACATCTCATATACAGCCCAACTGTACGTGCTATTTGTAGACCTTCCAGCCTTCCTCTCTTCACCTTGCAGTCACAAAAAGGCTGATTCTTCCAAGAACCAGAAGTGCCTTGCCTGAGGCTCAACCCTTGATGGGATTCTTAAAGGGGAGGGCAACAGAGGCTTCAAATGCAAAGCGGCTGTCTAGACTGACCCCCCAGAAACTGTACATAAATATTAATCCTCTAGCTAAAAATGCCTTTAACTCAGGGTAAACAGTGAGGGCCTCCATGGGGCATGACAATCGCTTCTCCCTGAGCCAATCAGTGTGGAAAGGAATTGGTTATCCCCATGGCATCAGTGGCAGTCCTCACCAGCCACAGAGTTCCCCTGCAAGTGTCATGGTGGTCACATCTCCATAGGTTAGAATGGGGAACTCACATAATCAGAAAAGAAAGAGGGAGTAGTTCTACCATATTCTTGCTGGTTGCAAGTGTAAGAAAACAGCATGTAAAATAGAATGGATATAGCTTTGTTAATCTGGAAGATAGAATGTTCACAAGCACCAAACATCATAGTTCAAAATCTCCTTTCATGGGAGATGGATGCAGTAGCTTTTAGTATATATCACAAAGATATATTCCCCATATGTTTGTATTTGGATCAGTTACACATTATAGAAATCCAAATTCTTGTTCTTCTTCGAGAGCTCTGTGAATGCACACTTATGAAGTTTATACGCCAGCAGCGGGCTTCCCAACGGAAACTTTTCCAGTTTGAAACTTTTTGACGGTAGCTCCGCCAGCCAACCCGGAGGGCATAAAAGCGCCCAGCGCGCCCACGCCATTCCTTTGTTTTCCGCCACTTGGGCAACATCGAAATACGGCTGGTTGTGTGAGCATAGCATGTCCACAACCAGTTTCAAAAGGTGTTTATCCTGCGGTAGCAAGATCCCGGACTCAGACGGTCACTCGAAGTGCCTTCGGTGTCTCGGGAGGACACGCTGTTCCTGCCTGCCGGCACTGCCAGGCCTTCTCGACCGCCACTCAAGAGCGAGAGCCCGCAGGCTTCAGGCCTACCTCACGGAGCGTGCTCTCTGCCCTCCACAGATGGCGACGGCTGTCCCATCTGCCTCCTTGATCCGAGGCGGCTGCTTCGGTTCCCGCTCGCCGACCGCTCGCCCGGGCTGGGCAGCGTCCGCACACGGTGAAGAATACCACCGAGTCTGTCTCCTCGAAGACTTCGAAGACTTCGGTGTCGAGGAGGCCCTGCACCGTAACCACCGTCACGGTCCAGCTGCCTCCTCCTCGGAGCATCGACAAGCTCAATGGCGTCGGGCCTCTCCCAGAGGTCGGCCATCTCGAGGACTCCCTCCGATCGGGCTATGGAGATAGCTTTCCGGAGGTCGAGTGAAGAAGCCCGTAGAGCCCAGACCAGAGGCCTGGTTCCTGTGACTCCGGGCAAGTCTCTGGAGGCCGCTGCCTCGAGACCTCCTCACCGAAAAGGCGCAGGACGCTGACGTCATCGTCTTCAGTCTCCTGCCCCGACTCTTCGCCTGTCCCTGTTCTCGCTGTGGAGACAGGGGTAGAGCATCATGTGTCGCCAGAGAACTCTGCCCAGACCGGGCTCGTCCCCTCCCTCCGGGACAGACCTCGTTCGACAACTGTTTATAACGTCACCAGACAAAGGCAGACAGACTAGGAGGCTCGCCCTGGGCCCGGCCAAGCGAAGACCCCCTCCTGTGTCGTGAGAGATGCCGAACATCCCGTCGACGTCCAGTTCGCCTCCACAATCACAACCGCCGGTGGTCCCAGATACGGTCCAGCCTTGGTCGGGAGACGAGATGGAGGATGGCGAGGTCCCCTCGACGATAAGATCAGGATCCATCCTGTCCTCAACATGGACAGAACGCCTCCCATACGGGCTGTGACGCCAACCCTCCTCTTCGCCGACGGACAACGTGAAGGCCTTCGGGGAGCAGATGGGCCGGGATGGCGAGATCCCTGGGGATGCAAACCTATGTCCCCACGAGGTCCAGCGCTTGCCCAGTGTTCAGACGGGTGCAGATCGAAGATGCGCCCAACCGCACCTTCCTATGCTAGAACCGCTGGAGGAGGCGGTCAAGGCATCATGGGCACTCTCCGTCTCCCCTCCCTCCTACGTCCAGGCGCATCGAGGCATGGTATAAGATAGACGAGAGAGAGAGGAGCTGGCTCCACGACCATACAGTGCCGACCTCGATGATCGTCACCTCCGCCCAAACCTCGGGCCGAGAATCTGCGGCGCCTCAGATCAGGAGGGGAAGGAGATTCGACACAACGGGTCGAAAGATTTACAAGGCCGGGCTCCTGTTGACCAAGATGGCCAACTACGGCGCTTGAGCGCTTCTCTCCATTTCCCAAGAGGCAGAGTCGCTAGCACACCATCAGATCCTGATGGCCCGCCACACAGCGGACACTTCGGGGAAGCTGCTGGCCCACGGTGTCGCCATCCGGAGACACGCGTGGCTCAAGTCCTCTGGCCTTTCCACGAATTCGAGGAAGACGATCGAGGATCTGCCGTTCGATGCCCAGGGACTTTTCTTTGCGGGCACGGACGACAGACTCAAGGCCACTCACGACTTTAGAGTCTTGACGGCAAAATTGGACCGGCCTCAACCACAACCTAGGCCGAAGTACTACCAACGGGCCAAGTTTCAGCCCAAGCAGCAGTACCGCTAAGCCCGAGGTACTGGCGCCTCAGCAACAACAACAGCAGCAGCCGAGGCAGCAACATCAGTCCTACAGACCGAGACAGGGAAACAAGTCCGCACCTCGGCTTCGCTATGGCAATGGACAATCCAACCGTCGCCTTTCACGGGGCGCTGGACGACACCGCCTTGTAGCAAAGTACCGCTGCCACCACCATGCCTCTCTCCCATCCTTCGACCTCCACCACCACACCCGCCATTCGGAGATCGCCTGGCCCGCTACATCGATGCCTGGCGACGCATCACCTCAGATGCATGGGTTCTCCGGATTGTCGAAGACGGCTATGCCTTGGAGTTCGACGAACTTCCACCCACGGGGTTCATCGTCGAGACACAGCCGTCCAGGGTGATCTTGAGGAGGTCGACGCGCTGCTCAAAAGGGAGCGATTTCACAGCTCCCAAGAGCAAGGAAAGAGGGGCATTCTTCTCACGGTATTTCACCGTGTCGAAGCCAGACGGTTCCCTGCGACCCATCCTGGACCTCAGAGACTTAAATGCGTACGCTTTCGCCGAGGAAATTCAGGATGGTGTCAGTGTCGCCCATTCTCCCACTTCTCCGGTCCAACGACCACTTCGGCCGATCGACCTTCGAGACGCATATTTCCACGTCTCGATTCGACCTGCTCATCGACGCTTCTTGAGCTTCAAGGTGGCGGGGAGGGCGTACTCAGTTCAACGTCCCTCCCGCTCGGCCTCGGGACAGCACCTCGAACATACTCAAAGTCCATGACGGACGTGGCTGCGCACTTGAGGAGGCAGAAAATCCGGCTTTTTCTGTATCTGGACGACTGGCTGCTGGCGGCCCAGTCTCCAGAACTTCTGAATCAACAGGTCTCTACGACCCTACAACTACTCTCCTCATTGGGTCTGCGCCTCAACGAGGAAAAGTCCCAGCTGGTCCCTACGATGACCATCAAGTTCATCGGCACGATATTCAACTCCGTCGATCAGCTCGCCTATCTGCCAGACGTCAGATTCCAGGCTCTTCGACGCGAGATACACAGCTGCAACAGGCCCGCCATCACGGCGAAACAAACTAAGACCTTGGGCCACATGGCCTCGACAGTAGCTGTGACCCCATTGGCGAGACTGCGCTTCAGACCACTGCAGCGCTGGTTCCTCGACCATTTCGACCCGGCCAGGAGCACCACTCAAAAAGGTTATCCCTGCCAAAGGCGGGGCAAGGACTCCTCCGATGGTGGGCGTCCAAGAGCAATGTGTGCAGGGGAGTGCCCTTCCACACCGTAGACCCAGCCATCACAGTGACGACCGACGCCGCCATTACAGGCATGGGGAGGCCACTGGGCGCCCTGTCCGTCAACGGACAGTGGTCGGCGGTGGAGAAGCTTCATCACATCAACTATCTGGAGCTTCTGGCCATCACCAAGACTCTCCGGCCTTCGCCCCCTCGTCACTGGGAAAGTAGTACTGGTCAGACAGACAACATCGTGGCCATGTACTACGTGAACAAGCAGGGCGGGACGGGCTCGAGGAAACTCTTGGCCCTAGCCCAGAACCTGTGGGAGTGGTGCGCCCACCATCAAGTAACTCCCAGGGCGATCCATCTCCGGGGTCGAAACGAGGAAGCGGATTGCCTCAGCAGGACCAGCTGGTCTTCCCACGACTGGATGCTGCATACTGACGAGCTCCACCGGGTGATTCAGCGGTGCGGCATCCCGGACGCAGATCTCTACGCATCGCCGGAAAACAACCAACTGCCAGTTATCGGTGCAAGCCTAGCCCCGATGCACACCGGGATGCCTCGGGACGCCTTCTGCTCGACTGGACGACGGGTTCTTCTATCTGTTCCCGCCGTTCCCGCTCCTCCTTCGGATTGTCGAGAGGATCCAGCTCACAGGGACCGATTGCATCCTCATCGCTCCCTACTGGCCGAGACAAGTCTGGTTCCCGACCCTGCTACACCTAGCGGGTCAGGACTACATGCCGCTCCCTCACCGACCAGACCTACTGACTCGGGAGAACGGGATGCTCCTCCACCCGACCTTCAGTCCTTGCACTTGACTGCGTGGAGGATTCGCCGGCACCAGAGGTCTCCCCAGCTGTAGCAGCGATCCTGGCAGCAGCCCACAAGCCGGCCACGTCGAAGGCGTACGCGGCTTGCACGCCCGCTACGAGAGGTTCCAGGCTTCCCGGTCTACCACCGTCTTCCCGCTGGTAGTCTCATCGGTCTTGGAATTCCTGGCACAACTGGTCGACAGGGGTCTATCCATGTCCTCGGTGAAGACCCATTTGGCGGCCCTCACCTGGCAGAACCAGCAGAGGGGCGGTCCCTCGCTGTTCCAGTACCCGATGGTCAAGAGGTTCCTGAGGGGTGTGAACAACACTCGTCCCCCGGTGCATCCACCTACACCGGGTTGGAACTTGGACCTGGTGCTGTCCTGCCTGACATCCCCACCGTTTGAGCCGCTGTCATCCATCGACTTATGGCTCTTATCCTGAAGGTGGCCTTCTTGGTCGCCATTGCTTCGGCGCGTCGCCCTTCCGAGCTGGCGGCGCCCGTGTCGACGAACCCTACCTGCTGTTTTTAGCAGACAGGGCCATCCTGGCGACGGACATCACCTTTCTGCCGAAGGTGGTGTCCCCTTCCCACCTGAACGCGGACATCGGGCTTCCGGACTTGGGACTGGCCCAACCCGGGGACACGGACTCGAGGGCAAACGGCCTCGACGTCAGAAGGGCCCTTCTGACCTACAAGAACCGGTCGGCGGATTACCGCCGGTCGACCCGACTGTTTGTGTCATACGCCACCGACAAGCTGGGCTTGCCGGTGTCGGCACAGAGACTTTCTAATTGGGTAGCATCCCTGGTTGAACTGTGCTATCAGATAGCCCGTCAACCGTGCCCATCTAAGGTTAAGGGACGCTCGACTAGGGCAGTGGCCACGCCAACTGCGTTCCTCCAAGGGATTCCCTGGACCAAATTTGCAGGGCGGCCATCTGGGCCAACCCCTCTACCTTTATATCTCATTACCGGGTAGACACCCTGTTTGGGAGGGAGGCGGCCTTTGGGCGGTCGATTCTTAACCCAAGGACCCCTCTAGGTGCTGCAGAGTAGCCAGCCCCAGTTCTCCCTTGTGTTTTGCACTGGTCGATCGACAGTTGCGTCGTTCGAACCCCTCTTGTTCATTGCACTGTCAATGTTAAGTATGTGCCGTGCCCCAGGTAGGGGCACAGTCGCCCGGTTAAAGCGCGCTTGACCCATTTACGGGTAGGGTGCACCAGTTGTGCACCCTTTGTTCTCAGGTTGTGCTTGTTGCACTCACTGTTATGAGGCCTGTGTGCCTGACATGAATGGTGCTTGTTGCACTTTCTGCTATGATTGCACTTATGTTTGAGGCCTGCGTGCCTGACATGAATGGTGCTTGTTGCACTGTGTTTACAAGTGGGAGCCTGCCTCCCACTCATATTCTATGTGTTTAACATGTTATTTATTCAGGTTGCTGGTTGCAATAAACCTGTTCATTTTTCTACAATCTGGCTGGTTTGTTCCCACCTCCTTTACCTCAGCTCGGTAAATCTTCATAAGTGTGCATTCACAGAGCTCTCGAAGAAGAATGGTAGGTTACATACCTGTGACCATCTTTCTTCGAGTGAAGCTCTGTGAATCCACACGACCCGCCCGGCCATCCCCTCTTTCTCAAACCACCCTTCCTTGTTGCTATGTGGCGTAAGGAATGGCGTGGGCGCGCTGGAGGCGCCTTTTATGCCCTCCGGGTTGGCTGGGCGGAGCTACCGCCAAAAAGTTTCAAACTGGAAAGTTTCCGTTGGGAAGCCCGCTGGCGCGCAAACTTCATAAGTGTGGATTCACAGAGCTTCACTCGAAGAAAGATGGTCACAGGTATGTAACCTACCATTATTTTTAACGTATGAACTATGTTGTCAGCAGTATCAGGGAAAGTAAGAACTGAATAGCAAGAACTGCTATGATTTTATGTGATATATGTGTATTTTGGATACCAGAAAAATTACACATGTAATTTACATGTCTTGTAGAAAAGTTTGTTTTTACAGGTCCTGCTTTTTATTAAACTTCTCAAATCAGTTTATTAGTATTTGAGGGCTGTGTTAATTCTGAGGCCCTGCTCTTGATCCTGCCTTCATTGCAAGTGCATCTGACAGGGATGAGAGACAGGGCCTTCTTAGTGGTGGCCCTAGGAATATTAGATTGGCCCCCTCCCTTCTGACTTTCAGAAAAAGAGTAAAAACTTGGCTTTTTGAACAAGTGTTTGGAAATGCAGCGGAATAAATACAAAATATGCAGAATGAACACGGAATGACTACACGATGCTGCTAGGCAATGATTTTAACAGGATGATACTGGTGATGATATGTTTTAAATGGTTTTAATGGTTTATATGGTTTTTATAATATTGGGCTGAATGTTTTAACTGTACTTTATGAATGTATGACATCAACTTCTGCAAATTTCTGTAAGCTGCCTTGAGTTACCGTAAGGTTGAGAAAGGCAGGCTACAAATGCTGTAAATAAATAATAAATAAACAAATAAAAACAGATAAAATATTTTCTGTGTATTCTTTCAGATTCCAGAAAATGTATTAATGAACAATGCATCTGGATTAAATGACTTGGTTTCGGATTATACTATCTCACCAGAATATCTCCTAAATTCATTTGTATTGCATACATCTGTCTGCAAAACACCCTGGCCATAGTAAAATGTTTTTTTTAAAATATTGTATATATATTTAGTTCTCCACAAGGTGTTTTTATAAGACAGTCTACAAATAAGTTGTATCCGATGTGACTGGTGTATTCCGTTGTCTAGATTGTGTTTTAAAAATTACTGCTCAGATGCAACTGCACTTGGTAATGTCAGACCGTCCATGATGTCTTCGGTTCATTTATCTGTCTGCAGCTGAAATAACTGGCCACAAACAGCTATAATGACAAACCTGCGTATAGCAAGATGTTGACAGGATATCATTAACTATGCATGGACATGGATATTAAAGGATGCCACAAAAATCCTCAGTACCAATGAAATTAAAGTTTACATTTGGTAGTAATCAAAATCATAGTGGAATTGTGGGGCCGCAGTTCATTAGTGGATATGTAGAATTCTCTACCAGAGAGCTCTGCTGCCTCACCAAATTATACATTCCAGGATTCCCCAACAGCATGCAGTCAGGACAATTAAAATAGAATCATAGCATTGTAATAGTATAATGTGAAAGAGCTCAAGATAAATTATAAAGTTTATGATCTGTTTTCAATTACAGTGGACTCTCAATTAAGTGGAACTCAAGCAATCAGATCTCTCAAGCAACCGGCAAAAAACCTAAAGAAATAATACTGCATTCACAAAGTTGTTTTTATTACAGGGTTTTTTTTTGTTTCAGGAGTGACTTGAGAAACTGCAAGTCACTTCTGGTGTGAGAGAACTGGCCATCTGCAAGGACATTGCTCACTGGATGCCTGGATGTTGAACCATCCTGTGGGAGGCTTCTCTCATGTCTCCGCATGGGAAACTGGAGCTCACAGCCAGAAGCTCACACCACTCCCCAAATGCAAACCACTGACCTTTTGGTCAGCAGTCCTTCCAGCACAAGGGTTTAATCCATTGTGCCACCAGGAGGCTCCTTTAATATAGTTAGTTAAACTGTGTTACATTAAGCTAAATTTGTCAATTTTGTTTTAAATTGCTGTATTTCAGTATTTATTTATTATTTGGACTTATTCGCCGCCATTCCCCAGGACCGGATTAACCCCTTTTAGCGTCCTAGGCCACACTTTGGAATTACGCCCCCAAACCAACCTCTACCGCACCCCCCACCTCTTCCTCCTCCTCACGGCACTGCACGCCCTTGAGCGCGCACGAGGAGGAGGAAGGAAGGGAAGCCCCACCCCTGGTGCCGCCTCTTCTTCACGGTGTGCCCTCCCTTTCTTGTCTCAAGAAAGGAGGGCGCGCATGAGGAGGAGAGGAGGAAGGAAGGGAAGCCCCGCCCCCGGTGCCAGCATCGGCCCCAGGGGTAGGGCTTCCCTCCGCCGCCTCCTCTTCTCGGCGCCCCTCGCACCCTCCTTCCTTGACAAGGGGGCAGGGGTGATGGCGAGGGGGGCACAATTCCCTCCACCCCCTCGCAGCGCTCTCCCCTCGCCTTCCCCCGAGAGAGAGAGAGAAAGTTGCATTGCGGTTTTGTTTTGGGGGGGGGTCCATGTGAATTGCGCCCCCTTTGGCTTGCGGCCCTAGGCCACGACCTAGGGTGGCCTTATGGATAATCCGGGCCTGCCACTCCCCGGGGACTCAAAGGGGCTTACAGCCATATAAAAACACAACAGAAGTATGAATATCAAGTCAATAAAGAGGTTATTGTATGGTATAGAATTAGATCTGTCTTTTGATAGTAACTTTTCAAGCAACCAGAAACTACATTTAGCATCTACTAATCCCTATGGGTGCTGGATAACTGAGAGTTTACAGCACAAGGAAATGGATGTTCCTGTGTTTTTAATGTTGGGGAACTGTTGACCTCAAGAACTTTAGCATGGAAAGATAGCAAGGCAGTGTTTGGAAGGAGACAATATTATTAGATATTGCATATGTAAGACTAGAACATTGATCAATACAAAACCAAATAAAGAATAATTGACAATAAACAAATGCATTGTGGCATTCAGTCTTGATCTTCAATCAGGCATATAATTGAAGAATGTATGCTTTACTGATTCAGAATATTAATATATAGGCCACGCGAAGGTTGAATTTAGAAATTTTCATGAAATATCATTAGTTTTGATTAATTTGGAAAAATTTAAAAAAATATTTAATTATCGAGGATACCTTGTTCCATCATCATCACCACCATAATCATCATCTTTATTTCTACACCTCCTTTCTCTCCATGGGGACTCTTTGTTAGGGATTCCTCATCTTCAGAAGAAGGGGAGCAGGAAAGTGTTCAGGAATCAGAAGGGGAGGTTTTACAAGTGCCCACATTTGCTGAAGTAAAGCATTTTCCAGTTACTTTCAACATAGTATTCAGGCTGTTCTTGAAGGGAAAATTAGGACACTCATGCAAGAACACAGCAAATGCAAAAAATAAAAACAATTAAATACTTGTGCCATGGATACAAGTTAAAATACAGTTAAGTTACAATTTCTTTTTACAGGATATAAAAATAACTTTCACCAGTTGTTCTCTAGGAATACATTTGTCAGTAAAGCTATATTCATTGGCTAGTAGAATAAGAACCTCGCCAGTTTGAGATAATGGTCAGTAAAAGCTCATTTTCTTTTATTAAGCTCGCAAGTTCACGTATTAAGTAATACATGAGCTAAACTTTGTAAGATGCTATTCATGCACATGCTTGGCATTTTCACGGAAAATTTGTGACACTCAAACTTGTTTAACTTTGTTTTTATGTGGATTTTTTTTTACCACTAGGAGTTGAAGAGAAGACATAAAGGAATCTTACATGCTTCCTCAATTTAATTATCTTTTCCTTTTTTTCTTTTCAAATAGGGCCGAAACAACCTGGGATCCATCTATGTTTGGGCATCTGGAAATGGTGGACGGAGTAAGGATCATTGTTCCTGTGATGGCTATACCAACAGCATCTACACTATCTCCATCAGCAGCACGGCTGAAAGTGGGAGAAAACCTTGGTATCTAGAAGAATGTGCATCTACCCTAGCAACAACTTACAGCAGTGGAGAGTCCTATGACAGGAAAATAGTATGTGGACTTGTCAACACAATTGAAATTTGTTTGTATCTCATCTGAAGGGAAAAGAAAAGACAACAGATATAACTTCTCATAGATTAATCCAGGGCACTTCCACACAGCCATATAACCCAGAATATCAAGGCAGAAAACCCCACAATATCTGCTTTGTACAGGATATCTGAGATGACACTGCCATATATTCCAGTTCAAAGCAGAAATGTGGGACTTTATTCAGCTGTGTGGAAGGGGCCCAGTGGTTTTCAAACTTTGATGGTCCAGATGTTTGGATGTCAGCTCCTCAAATTACTGATTGTTGGCCAAGCTGGTTGCGGCTTCTGAGAGTTGAAGTGCAAAACACCTGGAGGACAACGTTAATATATGTGACCTCCGTAAATTAATGGCCTCTCCCCATTAGGATAGGGAAAGGAAGGAGAAAGCAGAGTTCCTGGGAAGAAGAACAGATCTCTGAGAAATGTAGTTTGGGAAGGTGAGGAGTCAGAGAATCCAAAAGGACCCGCCCTAAACTACATTTGCCAGAATGCACAGCATTAGAAAGCCCCAATCAATATAGGGTAGGGGAGAGAGATTTGCCCCTCTATAGCCAGCCAGAGTTCTAATAAATTGATTAATATTCTATGGTTTTGTTCCTGGGTGATAATTGTCATTGTCTAATTGGTTCTATCATAGAAACACGGGGAAAGTTTATTAAACTGCAAAAACTTTGTCTTTGCAAGAGGGACATTGTTCTATAGCGCAATATTTTTTTCAATTAATATCTCATCATCAAGTCTCAACCAATTCAACAGTTTGCACCACACAAACAATGTTTCTGGAGAAGAACAACTACTTTCAAAATACAAACTACACCACTGAACAGGAAATAACATTTTCAAACTAGGAACATGTTTTCTTTATTATTAAAAATGTTGTTTATAAAAACTTTGAAAATTCCCAAAATTCCATGAATAAGTGAATCGTTCTTAAATTTGGTGGGCTAACAGTGGTAAATGTGTTCTACCATTGTAGCAAGTTTCACCCCAATAGCTGTAAAAATGGGGGAGAAAGAAGCCCCTATAATGAAAAAGTAACGAAATTTTGTTACGCTCGCTATAGTAATGAATTTTTCACTAATGATACTTTAAAAACACTTTACTATCATGTATTTGATTATGTCAGACATTTTTATCCCATTTTTTTTACCCCGGCGGGGAGGGGCACTCAGGGCAGCTCACAACCAGCAACCATTAGATGCCAAACAAACAGTAGCAAAACAATCACAATTAAAACATTAGTTAAAAACAATAAATTATAAATATCCATTTAGAAGTTAAATGATTCCAAATCCAGAGTCATAGAAACGAAGTGCTAGCATGCACCCCCACCCCTTTTTGAAACTTTTTTTATCAATCGCGCATGCCTACGTTATGTTGCTATTCTTATTTACTTTTTTACACACAATTTTATATCTCTGGATTGTTTCCTTGTCTTCTGGGTAACATGGTAATAATACTAATATAGAGAAACCCATCATTTGATTTCTGAACAAGTAACATTCCTGAGATGAAATTTCATGGGTCCTTTAGCTTATGGTAAAGCTTTTTTCTTCTTATTGAATTCTGTTGTTTTCTGAATACTTGTTTCCTTGAAATTGTCTTAATTTAGTACACATTGCTTCCTGATAACATCACTTGATAAGGTCTACTGAAACTTTGCATTCTAAAGCACAAAAAACACCTTGCTTTGTGTCATTTGGGTATTTTAAATTGTCTACAATATTAAGTCTAAAGGGATCATTTGCACTCTAAAGAGGAGCTCCATATTGGCAGTAGACATGTTTGGGTTTTCTCATTAATTCTGAAAAGATATATGAATTACATTCCTTTGCAAACCTTTTCCTATTCATCCTTTTATTGATGAAATGAATAAGAAACTCTCGCATCCAGGAAAATCAGAATTCATCTTAGTTTGTAAGTCTGTAGCCTATTCAAATGAATATTATTAGCAGTAATAATAATTTGAGAAAATATTATTAGTAACTGTAATTTAAGAAAACTGTGGCACAGGAGCAAATAAACCATATCTAAAGTCCAAAACAAATATGAAGCCAAACCTGCACGATTCTGGGTTTTTCTACTGGATGTGAGTCTGATTTCAAACAAACAAATGATTGATCTGATATTAATCTACTATTTTGCCTTCTCACATTATGTGCCTCATTGAATCTTCTGTTCTAAAAGCTGTCCTGAAGCTAAAGAGACCATCAGCTTTCTGGAGCAGACTTTTTAAGCCTAAATAATGCTGCAGTTATGGAGAGTAGGCAAGTAAAGAATAATTCCAAATTTCTTCTCGCAATAAAAATTGGTGTTTTAATATATTGGGGCATCACATTAAAAAATCAATTGCTGAAAGAATCGTCATATTTTGAGATTGTATTCTTTTTTAAAACAACAACATGATTTTGCACAAAATTGTTTTAAGATTATTATTTCAATATCTTTATTAATGTCTTAGATGAAGGGTTAGAAGGCAAGATCATCAAATTTGCAGACAACACCAATTCAGAATAATCTTAACAGATTGGGGAGATGGGCCAAAACTAACAACGGGGACAAATGTGAGATACTTCACTTAGACAGAAAAAAATGAAATGCCAAGATATAGAATGAGGGATGCCTGGCCCAACAGCAGTACATGTAAAAATTGCTTTGAATGCGATTTTACTGCTCCTTGACAGGGGCTGGACTGGGTGGCCCACAAGGTCTCTTCCAACTCTATGATTCTATGATTCTAAGAGCAAACTTTTCATTGGCATAGTAAATCATCTGAGAATACACTATAAAGTTAATGCATTCAATGGGACTATGTGGTATATTGACTTGAACTATATTTAGAACCACAAGGGTTCATCTACACTGATCATTTAGGTTGGTCCAGAACTGGTTTGGTAGAAACTGGTTTCTACTGCTCTGAGTCCCCCTGTGGGGGTTGAGAAGGGCAGGGTAGAAATGTTGTAAATAATTGTGTGGGTGGTTAGGTATAAATTTCTAGAACAGGGTCAAAACAAGGAAGATTATGATAATAACCACAGAAGGTGGTCTCAAATCAGTTCCAGAATACAAAGTATGCACAGCTTGCCAGTTGACAGAAAATGTTGTCTTTTCCCCCCAATTTCTGGGTGAGATATGCACCAGTGATCCAGAGGCATACAAGGTAGAAAAAAGAAGGGAAAGTGACAGCAGTTGAGCTAACCAATTAGCTTCCCCTGGTGGTCACTTGGCCCCTCCTGCCCAGTCGTGTCCTTAGGGTTTTTCAGCAACCTACATGCTCTGTGTTCTGAATCTTACAAAGCACTTTAACACGATAAGTGTCTACAAGTGTCTACACATTATACAGTGCCAATTTCTCCAAGCAACATGGTTTAGATTGCATCTACAGTAGGTTGCAGAGCATTAAGGAGCTTATTTAAGACCTTCCTCTGACTTTGCTGGATGCACCTGAGATTTCCTTAATGTGTGCTGCAGCATGCTTTGGCATATGTTATCAAACTGCTGTAGTTTGAAGCCAACTAACTTCAAACTACATTATATGGTCAGTGTAGATGAGCCCTGGGAACTCAATGCTAAACACCCTGTTCAATCATGGATCCTCAAAAGGTGACCTTGGGCAAAACACACTTTCTTACCCTTAGAAAAAGGCAAAGGCAATCTGTCTTTCAGAAACAGGTACATAATGACAGTCACATTCACAGGGGCACAAAGTACTTGTCTGGATGCAGCACAAATGATCCGCTGTCCTGCTCTTTGGATATTCAGTTTGCAGGAGCTGCTACTCTGAAGAGACATCTATGTTGAATAGTTGGGGATGAACTCCTAGTCTGTAGTTTTTGCTTATACTGCGACAACCATTGTTCAGAAAATTTGCAGTGTGCAATTACAGCCACATGCATGCAAAATCAATTGCAAACATTAATAATCTGAAATGCATTAATTTTTTAGACATGCTTCTGTTTCTTGTGCGGTAAATCATTGGGAAGTAGTCCCATAGTAGTGAGCATCCTTTTATTTTGTCTCACTAGATTTGTATACTATCCATATTTCCACATTCCAATTTTAGTTTTATGTACAAACTTGTCTTTCTAAGATCATAACTCGGACTATGATGGGGATGGGGCCTATATAGGTAAAATCATTCTAGTATTTAATGTCCTGTTTTGGATGACCAATTATGACCATGCTTCATCTCTGTTTATCAGAATGCAGCCTCCTTGGTGTCATTTCACTTATTCCTTCTCATCATACTTACCCAAATATCCAGGAAACCATGGTTAAACATATTGGGAAACCAATTTTTACAATTTGAATGGAACCTCAGTCTTGGATGGTAGTGTGCCTTCCATATACAAAAATCATTTCAGATTCCTATTTGAAGAGCAAATAAAATGCTACTCAGGATACTTATTTCAACATACTGTATATTTTCATGTATATGTCAATGGCAGATTTGGCACCAAAATTACAGATTTTAATGTGACCTATGAATAGGTCAGGGGCCATTCCATGGAGAAAGGAAACACTAATGCCACCTCATGGGGCAATTTCCCCTACCAGGTATTTAAAAAGGCCAGAAGTGGAGCCAAAACTGAGAGAGAAGGAAGTTGGTGCTCCTCTTAGGTTCTCCAGGCATGGACTACATTTCACTACTCTACAAGGGGTCCCTGAGTTACAAACTACTCATTGTTAAGAATGAGGGTGAGACAACAGAAAATGAGAGAAATCTACCCTTAGAAAGGGAAATTCACTCCTGAAAGAGTTGTGGGAGAAAGGTATCTCACCTGAAGCTTTGTCACCAATCCTCGTTTCCACAGCAAGCCATTTTTTTTTTCAAAATCCAATTATCCACAGGGATAGACAATGAGGTGAAATCTTCTGAATGGGATACACACAGCAAAACAAACACCACAGGGGTGTTAACCCTTTCGCATGCTATGCTAGCCAAAGCTAGAACATATGTATTTTGGCTGGAGCTACACTTAAAAATGTACCTGTTTCGACTCAAATACAAATTCAACCTACGAACAAACCTACAGAACCTATGTTGTTTGTAAATGCAAGACTGCTTATACTCTGAGAAGGGGGTGGTTCCTGTTTTGATGCAGTTGTTATATTGACCCATGGATAAGTCGCCAAAGTTTTTTGGATTGATTTTTTACTAAATATTTTAGACTTATACATTAGTATATAGAGTATATAAAAGCTACAAGATGAAACAGTGTCACTATCTTTCATTGAAGTCACTTTCACTTTGAAGAAAACCAACATGAAGCCAGTGGCAAGTTAAATACGTTTTAATAGTTTGTTGGCTGAACATTACGATGTAAAATATGGTAAAATAAGAGGCTTAGAGTGCAAAATACCAATGATGTCATCAGCAAAAGGGAAAAATACTATGCTACCCCCAAGTGAATAAAGATTTTTTTGAAAGATAGGATTGAGGAAAGATGAATGACACACCCTTTATAATAAGGGTCTCCCAGTTCTCCATAAGGTTGATTGAGCACAAATCAAGTCACCTGAAAATTCATCCCACCCCTGATCCCCAAGTTGACTTCAAGGACCTTACTTTACATAAAAAGCTTTGCATATTTGTGCCCTTGGTCATGAAAAAAGAAAGGTACAATGCCAACTTGCTCTCTTTTTCTGTCAATATTCAAGGAGAGCCAACTTAATTGCATGTGTGCCAAAAGCAGTGTGACTCAACAGAGTACTCATATCACATTTCTGATTTCCCTTTTATGTGTTTATGTGATTCTCTTCTCTATATAGTTTCTATTGGTCTTTACTTCATTGAGACTATGCTGTCAGCACAGCAATATTCCTCAAGTTTATTTTTGAGGAAGTTATAGGGACATAGTGTGGTGGTACTTTTTTCCACAGTATACAAGGTTTCTTCCACTCCTAGCCTTATACCCCAGAGATATCAGGAAAAATATACAGGTTCTGTTCTGTCAAATTGCTCCAAAAGAAGTAAAGATTCTCTGTCTTGCAGTGTTCTGATCACTGAATTCAAAGCTCTGGGATGACAAACATTTAGCATTTATTTTTATCTTATATAATTAGCAATTATAATTTTTGATTTAATATTATAATTTGCATAAAATGGCATTCAGTTAACAGATTGCATAACTTTAAACATAATACAGTACTTGCATAAAGATCTTCTTGTTTTGCATTGATTGACAATTGACCCCCACTTCTGTCAGGTCAAGTCTGACATGCAGCAGGGGAAAGAAGAAATAGAAAATCCTGGCTATGAGGAGAGAGAAAAGCTAGAAGGAAAGTGCCTCTATTTTCTATTCTATTTATACTAGAATCAGTTAAAACTTTAATTAGTTAAGATTATGTTGGAAATGGGACACACACACACATACTGTACATAATTCCATATGTGTGTATACACACAAAGAGAGAGAGGCACACACAGAGACAATGCAATGCTGCTGTTTCAAAAATTATACATTATTGCAATTATACATAGGCATTATTCTTGATTATTTAAATTTCATTACTTCTAGGTTCCTTTTGAAACCTTCTGTCTCAGCTTCTGCCCTGACACCTCCCCCGTCTCTTCTTTCGCAGTCGCATTCACCTTTTCCACTGATTCTCCATATGCTGCCTTGTCACCTCCATTCTCCCTCACTCTTAAGTTCTCTACATATCTTTCTGTCTGAACATTCAGTTTTATCTTTTCTCTCTTCTGTGTGCCCTCTACTATTCTTCTCCGTGAGAGCAGCATTGCACCTTGAACAGGCATCAATGCAAAGAACTAAGCTTGGCATGAAATGCTTATTTTGTTCTTGACCATTGTTGAGGAAGGAAGAATTTGCTTTTCACATAATTTCCCTCCCTGTGAACTACTATTATGATTTCTGAGTTATTCTAGCACATACAGTTCAGCTTCTATGGCATGATCCCATCTTGGTTCACTGTTAATTTTTCTATTGACAGAGTCATTTATTTTTTTCAATTGCGATTTCACATTATTATTTTAGAAGCTTATACATACCTCCCCCCGGACAATGGTTTTTATACAACCACTTTATTTTGTATGCATATACAATTGTACCTTCCTTTGGGTGACTTGCACTCACTCTTGATCCCCCCCCTTTTCATTTCAATAATGTTTATCCTATTGCAAGTTGTGGTTTCAAAATCATTTTCAGAATGTCTCTGGAAAGAAAGGCTATGCTTTGACTCTTCACAGTTTTGTTTCTTTATGTATTAGAACAGAGGGTGCTTTCAGACTTCACTTAAATGCGTGCGGAAGTGGGTTTTAGAAACCAATTTCAGCACAGGTTTAAGTCCACACACCTCCCTCAAAACCTGCACCTTCCCAGGGGGTGTCTAGATGCCCTCCCAGTAATTTCTGGAAGGGCACCCACAAGCCCCCCCCCCCCAAATAAGCTCTTAAAATTAAAACAACTTACCTGGCTGCCATTAAGTTAATGCAGGAGTCTTCCTGGTGCATAAAAATGATGTGCCAGGAGACCGGGGGAGGATGAGGGGAAGGAAATTTTTTGCCCCTCCCCCTCTCCTGGCGCATCATTTCTTCATACCAGGAGGTTCCAGCAGTACCTTAATGGCAATCGAGTAAGTTGTTTTAACATTGAAGGCTTATTTTGGGAGTTTTTGGGAGGGGCGGGTGCATTCTTACCGTAGTTTTCTGGGCTCAGGAAGCCCAAAAAACTGGAGATGACTGTGTCGATTGGGCCCAGGGATCACATGATGCAGTCCCCGGGCCCAATCCATACTGGGCCCATACCTGGAAAGATCTGGATCTTATCAATGATCTGGGTCTTACTAAGTATTTAATTAATTTGGTTTTATTGGAGGCGTAATAAAAATAAAACTGAGATAGGTCTCAGGTTAAAGGTCTGTCTAGATGGTCCCTTAGATTACTGCTAAAGGACTCTTTATGTACTTCTGTTCTGCAGCCTTCTATTCCACCAAAAAATCCGCTCCAGTCAGGTTTCCAATCATCCAGAGCAGTGTTTATGGCAATAGGATGGGATGGGGGCTGCTGTGGATTTGTCCCTTCTTTGTTTCACTGACATAAGTATTTGCCTCCCTGAATTGATACCATTGGATCCTGGTTATATTGTCCTACTGACATTCTGCTCCTCCCCATGTAGCATCTGTGTTAGTCGTGTTGTATTTCTATGACTTGTGTTACACTTGTAGGACATGGCTTGATTTAAATTGATAAAACAACATCCCACCTGAAAGGGGTCAGAATACCCCAGCTCCCCTCCCTATAAACACATTTCATGGTTTTGGAATTTACTTCTTGCTTGAAACATCTTTGCTGTTTTGAGAGGCAAATAGTTTTCAGATACACTTTAGTATTAAAGAGTACAGACCAAAGATTCTTTCTAAAATGTTTTACCTGCTTGCTAATTTAAAATCAATTACATGCCTGTAAATTGTTCAGGCAACTGAAATGTGTATTGGCTCCTGTAGTTATGTTCTTAATTTTGTCCCTTCCATTTCCTCCAGATTACTACAGACCTAAGGCAACGTTGTACAGACAGCCATACAGGGACTTCCGCTTCTGCACCTATGGCTGCAGGAATTATTGCACTGGCACTGGAAGCAAAGTAAGATTTGAATTACTATTTTTAATGACAGCACTATAAAATTCCTCCCCAATGCCTTCCCGCACCCATGCCTTCTGTCCTGGCTGGTTCAAGTTGACAGAGATTTAAATATGGCGCTAAGTCAGCTGTGTTGCTTTCCTGCTAATCTATATCAAGGTTTATTTATGAAAAGGTCCATTGAAAACATAGTTGCAGTTGAATTATTCTGTTGGTGTCCTTAGACTTGAGGCCTGTATTTCTATGCCAGCATAGTGTTGAACTTACATGGTATGAATGAACAAGGAATCCTGTAAAAGATATAAGGAACAGAATAAGTAATAATAAGAGAATACATCTAGAAAGCTGACGCTGTCCTGAATAGATAAGTGCTTGTGATATAATCGAATTAGTTTTAATGCAGTCATTAGAGAATAATCATAGTGTGTGTGGGGAGGGGGGGTTTAAGTAGTAAAATATTCACAAGATTTTATTTTTACAGTCTAATTTATATGTGGCAACATTTCATGCTTTGTATAATTATTTGATTACACATTTAATTAATCATTTTTTCTGTGAAAAGTTATCATTGTGCAGTATTAGCAACTATTAAAATATGTGGGCTATTTTGAGTTTGAACGTCCTCTTGGTGTTGCTACTTATTTAGAAAACAGTTACAATTTATTGAGCACCGAAATGCAGATTAAGAATGATATAGTCCTTACCTACAGTCTTATGATCCAAAAAGAAGATTGAGACAACCATTCTAAAGACAATCCCATAACAATTTTAAATCAATTTAGAAGAGAAGGAACTGAATAGCTTGATCTCCTGCTTCTCTATCGTCTGCAAAGGAGCATGTGAATAAATGACTCTGGTGGAATCTGGTTATCAACAATATAGAGTGTTTTGCTTAAATGCACATGTTGTACATTTCTATAATGTATTTATTTATTTACTATATTTTTATACTGCCCCTCTCAGCCCTACGGCGACTCGAGGCGGTGTACACATGGCAATGAATGCCACACGATAAAACATATTAAAACAATTAATAAAACAACCATCTAAAAACAATACAATTAGCAATTAAAAATATAAAATACACATCTCAGCGTCTCATTATTAAAATCGGTTTCCATTGCGTCGTCATATCATTCCGTAGGTCTCAGTTAAATCTGCAAATGCCTGCTCAAACAGCCAAGTCTTAACTTTCTTTCGAAATGTTAAGAGGGAGGGGGCCGATCTAATGTCCCTAGGGAGGACGTTCCATAGCCGAGGGGCCACCGCCAATCGAGTCAACAAAGAAGGCGGGACCGAGAGCAGGGCCTCTCCAGACGATCTTAAACACCTAGATGGTTCATAGGGAGAGATGCATTCAGACTGAACCGTTTAGGCCTTTAAAGGCTAAAGCCAGCACTTTGAATTGTGCCCAGTAGCAAACTGGCAGCCAGTGAAGCTGGGACAACAGAGGGGTTGTGCGCTCCCTGAGTGCCGCTCCAGTTATCAACCTGGCTGCTGTCCGTTGGACCAATTGAAGCTTCTGAACAGTCTTCAAAGGCAGTTCCACGTACAGAGCGGTGCAGTAATCTATGCGGGATGTAACCAGAGTGTGGACTAACGTGGCCAAGTCAGACTTCCCAAGGTACAGGCACAGCTGGCGCACAAGTTTTAACTGTGTGGATGCTCCCCTGGTCATCGCCAAAACTTGAGGTTCCAGGCTCAGCTATGAGTCCAGGATCACACCCAGACTGCGAACCTGCGTCTCCAGGGGGAGTGTAACCCCGTCCAACACAGGCTGTAACCCTATGCCCTGTTCGGCCTGTTTGACTATATCCAAGCATTACCTGTCATAAGCAAGCTCCTGCTCACACAAAATAACATTTCATTCTTTACCTCACAGTGGAGGGGTAGAGCTTAACATTTAATTTCTCAATTTTGCTTGTGAACCAACATGATGGGATGTCACTCTGTTTTGGAGTTAATATCCTGCAGTATAAATAGGACTTGCCTCAAAATGATGGAAAGATACATTTGCTAATCTTTATTATGAATTACTTGTGAAAGTTGATGATTTTGGGGTTTTTTAAGATGTATCTGCCATTTGTACTGACAAGATAAGTTTTCATGTTCACCTTGCAATTTGATCCTAACCAGGTTTACTCACAAATCTCTATTCTGTGATAATACCTAATGAAAGCTGTAATTTTGCTCCATCTAAAATCAGTTCTAATTTCCTTGTTGATTTCCGTAGGTGTATGATTTCACTCTTAGTAATTGATATTTCATAGCTTTTCCTTCCTAAAGATTTAGTGTTTATAAAGGATCCAATCTATTTTCTTACATTAGATATATGCGTTATATACATAAGTCAAAGATGCAGCCAAACATTACATAAATTCATCGACTGTTTATGGATGCAGATAAACTACTGATCTAGAAGCTACACAGAAAAATGGGAGGAAAGCTTTTAAATTAATGAGGCAAAGGAACTATGCTTCTAGTTGTCAGTAATATTTGAGACATGATCCAATAGATATTGTGACAGTTCAACAACTAGATACATAGCAGACTGATAGCAACTGAGTCATTAACTAGTGAGAAATGCATTTGAGGACTCTAAATTGCAGCTTGAGAACTGAATATTTTACAAACAACAAACAGCCTAGAAGGACTATATATCTGCTTCTTGTGGTGAACCAGTTTCAAAGCCAGTGACTTAGCACTAATATTTTTTTATTTTATATATCTTATCTTTTATTAATCTTTGAATAATTTGCATCAGCTCCTCCTTGCCCAGGAAATATTGCTTCCCTAGTTTTTTCACGTGCTGTTTCATCACCAATTTTAGAGAAAGCTACCACAAATTTGGTTAACATACTATTCATAGCTTCTGTCAATGTAGCGAGGAGTGACCACAGTCCCTGACCCATCCCATTCAATACTCAGAGGGATCTTGTACCACCTTAGATCCTTCAGAAAATTAAGTTAGTAGCATAAGCTTTTATAGAATAAGGGTGCGTCTGAGCACTGAGGTGATGTGAGAGAGGGGAGGGGGGAGGAGGAATTGCTTTTCCCTTTCACCTCCTTTCTCTGATCACTTTGGTGCTCTGGATATCATCAGCAAAGGTGATGAGCAGTGTCCAGCTCCATTTTCGTGTCCAATGGGCACTGCAAATGGCAGATTGAGGTGGAAAAGTTGGTGCTCTCCCTGGGATGGTTGTAACCAACCATGACCTATTCCAGAATAGGAAGCAGCACAGGTGATACATGTTCAAACTTTTGGGGGAAACTCCACAGTATCCCACATGCTATGTTAACATGGTTCAATATTGCATTAAGTGGCCTTGGGCTACAATATGCTGAATCAGCTCCATGCATCATGCAACCATTTCAAATTGGCATGGCTATGTCTTTTAATTCATACAATTCAAATTATCCATGAATGTAAAAATTTTCCAAAGGAATGTGGAAATTGTTTGGAAACTGCAGATGGTCTAAAATGCTGCAGCCTGCAGGAGTTCTTAGGCTTATGGAATGGCATCAAAGCCTGGATGCTCATCATATGCAGTTTTATTTATTTATTTAAAACTTTTGTACCCCGACCTTCTCACCTCTATTGAGGGACTCAGACCGGCATAACAGCAAAAATTCAATGCTATACAATTTAAAAACAACTACAACAACATATTAAAATACATTAAAACCGAGCATAAAACCACATCGCCATTAAAACAATTCCACTCAATCTATAAACGTGGTCATACATTCAGACAATAGCCAATCTCAGCCTATTCTGGGAAGGCTTGGTTCCACATCCAGGTCTTCACCAGCCTCCTAAAGGACAACAGAGAGGGGGCAGATCTATCATCACTTGGTAGAGAGTTCCACAGCCGAGGGGCAACCACAGAGAAGGCCCTGTCTCTCGTCCCCACCAGCCGCGCTTGCGAAGCCGGCGGGATCGAGAGCAGGGCCTCTCTGGAGGATCTTAATGTTCTTGATGGTTCATAGGGGAGAATCCATTTGGACAGGTAAACTGGGCCAGAACCGTATAGGGTTTTGTAGGTTAAAACCAGCACTTTGAATTGTGCCCAGAAGCTAATTGGCAGCCAGTAGAGCTGGCAGCCAGTTGAGGAGGAGAGCAGGCTAGGCACCCTGGCCTTGGCTTAGTTCTGCACTAGGCAGGTCTCCTTGTAGGAGGTGAGTCAATTTACATATAGTAGCCCTAATTGAAATCCATCACTTGTGTCTTGCCTTTTTGGAGGGGCCAAGGGGAACGAGAGTGCAAACTGGCCATTGCAGAAGATCTTTCAGTTGGATGTGCTGCCATATTGTCATCATTATGTTAAACTGCCCCTATAATTCTCATTTCTAGTTTAATTGCTTTTAAGATATGTGTATTACTCATTGTTGTAACATATATTGTGAGCCACCTTGAATCCCATACTAATAGAAGGGCAGATATAAATTAAATAAATAAAAATAAAGGCAAACATTTACCAAACATAATTTCTTCATCCTTCTGAAACCATTCTAACTATAACTATTTGATCATATTTAAATATATACATTTACCTCTGCCAGTATTTTTAATTTGTAGTTAGAAAGTCAACATAGCTGCAGCAATGATACCTAGTGTTATAAACACTGCTGATGACAATTTGTAATAGTGATATAAATCTCATCAATGTTATGTGTAAGGGTATTTCACAAAATCATATACATCTATAGTTTCCCACGATTTGGCAGAAGTTATGAATGCGGCTCTTTCAACTCATACCAGAAGCATCTGCTGCCAATCCCCCCCCCACACACACACACACCAAACCTACCTGGGAAGCAGAAAAGAGACTATCAAGGAAGTTCTCCAGCATCTCAGATGAGATAATTTATTTCATGGCAATGGAAGTTGCCATGAATACTACCACAGTCTTACCATGGCAGGAAATGATGTAAGTTGTGTCTACTGCTGGAGTGTTTTCTACTGACCTCACCATAGTATGATGGACCATAGGGAGGCAAGGAAAGAAGGAATCAATAGAGACAAAGAAAGTAGCAGGTGCTTCAGTTTTGGTTTTGTTGGAATTCGTTTTCATTGCTGAGGTTGTGAGCTCCCCAAGATCTTTGAAAAAGCCTTGGAGACTAATGAGTGTGTACGGTCCATGAGCTATACTCTTACCCTCAAAACATTATTGTTGCACAGCAAACAGATTCTAGCCATCGACCCAAGCAAAATACACACAGGCAAGAGGAAAAACCAACAGAAAAATCTTTACTCTTAACAGCAGAGGTGAAACATAACCTTGCAGTCTTCCATACAAAAAACAAACAGTGCAACAAGCTTACATAGTCCTTGTAAGAAACATAGAATAAGGCATCTTCATCTTCAATCACATGAGAAAGCAAAACATGAACCTTAAGCTATTCCACCATAGCCCCCATCAGAGTAGCTTCTCCAAACTGCTCCCCAGAGCAAAGCCTTTGAGCATGAAGCTCCTCAGAGCAAAAGCTGAACTGTATTCTAAAATCCATACAGTTATACCCCATTGGGTGTGGCCCAAACATGCTGGCTGACCTACATTACCAGCTGCACATGAAAATTAACATCATAAGATTTTTCTTCAATACACACACTTGGTCCTGCTATGACTTACTGTAACAATTATGGCATGGATGATAACTATGACATTATTAATATTACAGAATGTAGATACTTCAGGGTAATAGGAAAAGGGATACAAGAGCTGCCGTTTTGTCTCCACTATCAGTGAGCTATGGGTGAACAACATAATTATTGGAAATCTTTTAAGAAATTGGATTACATTCAAATGTGCTAATTTCCACAGAATATGAAGAATCCGTTTCTCCCTTAGCTGTAAATTATATTGGAAGTGTTCATTAAATTATTAAAGTGAATTTCAGATAAAGCATTGGTTTTGGATTTATCTTAAGCTGCAACAAATAATTTTTAGTTAGCCTCCAAGTGATTGATAACTTCTGTAACAGTTAGGCAGCTGTGTTATGTTCAGTTTGCGACCTTTGGTAATGGAGTTTTGTAAAAACTAGTGAAAAAATTGTTTTGTTGGAATATGAATTTTTTCAGTATTTTTAAAAATCCTTTTTTCTGAATGGGGTTTTTGCAAGGTAATTGGATAGCAGAAAAGGTGAGGTATAGAGGGGTTTGAATATGTTAAAACTGTGAGTTAAGTAGAAATGTAAAATGGTGCCATATAATATTTGGAAAGTCGCTTTTGGTATTGTATGATGCATGCTTATGAATGTATGTCCCACTGTGCTCAGTGAGTTTATTCCTAGGAAAGGATTCAACAAATTGAGTCCATGATGTCATCAACTCTACAGCACCTTTCTTTGGGAATAAGGGCCATCTGGACTGACCATTTAGGTCAGTGTGAGTGCAAATCAGCCTGTGAACATCTACAGAATTCACACAGGCTAATGCAAATTAACCTGGGGAAAAGCCACTGCACCCCAGATTTAAAAAACACAGGCGAAAGTCCAATTTATATAACAGGGATACTGCCCATTGGTGCTGAACCAGCTCCAACACGGCTGGGCTAACGAGCCAATTTCTGCCCCCAAGGCAGTTCAAGGCACTTGCTAGACCACAATGTGAGCCAGAACAGGCATTTTCCAAACTAGCTTCAATGTATATTATGTGTCTGTGTAGAACTGGCCCCAGTCTCCTTAAAATCAGAAACTTCTGATCCTCCAGAGGTGGATGAAGAAGAAGTAGAATCCCCCAAAGAAAATGGTTAGCTAAGACCTCAGGGAAAAAGAAACAAATAGATCTAGTTACCTAATCGACAAGTAATGGCTAATGGACATGGACACTCTAATTATTTGGCTGAAGGGCTTTAGGAACTTAGGAGAGAACATAATAATAAAAAGATAATAGCTTCAAGAGATATAAGAAGATCTGATATGGATATGCAACTAAAGAAGACGAACAGAAAGAAAGAAGTGACAATTTAAAGAATAAAGAGAACTGTATCAGATACATAAGAACAAAACCAGTGATTCAAGAAGATGGAAGTCAACAAGACCCCCCTTTTTTTTTCCTTTTTTCCTCTTCCTATCCTATCTCACTACCCCTGCCTAGTGTTTTCCCCACAGGATCCCTGATACCACCCCCCGCACCCCCTTCTCACCCCGACACCCTCCCTCTACCCCCTCCCCCATCACCACTCTACCCGCTCCCATCCACCACGTCGCAGCCCCTCCTTTCTCTATCCTTCCTACTGTCCTTTACCTGAAATTGTTCCTCCACTTTTACTGTTTATGGAAAAACCCTAATAAATATATTTCAAAAAAAAAATCAGAAACTTCAAAAGTAGACATATGTAGGATTGTGCTATCAATCACTTTTCACATAGCATTGAAGAATGATTTAATTTCTTTGATTGAGTCTAGTCTACTTAACTGATAATTAAAAAATAATCTGCAACTAAGGACCTCATCAGATACAGGGAATTTTGTATTCTAGGACGCTTTTATTCTGTGTAATGGATGGAGCCCCATCCCAACCATCACATGACTTCGTATGACTTCTGGCAGAGGTCCCATCCCCAACTGCAGTGCAAGTGTCACTGGACACTTCCTCCTCAACATAGGAGGCTTCCTGTGTTGTGCCGGCTACAATGGAGCCAGCATAAGGCCTCACCGGAAGGGTGACACTTCCCCCATGTGATGAAGAAAACGTTGCTGAGAGGAGCTATGCATGGAGCAATGGATTCGCCCCACTGCACCTCTCCTTTCTCAACAAAGCCAGCTGAAGCATGATGCCTCACCTGGCCTTTGTGATGAGGCCCTATGTAACACATGTGCAAGAATCAAAGCGAATCAAATGGGATCTCCGTCTCACTAGAAGTACTCTTGACCCTCAATTCCCTAACTGTGACCCTCAACTCCCCCAACCTTCTTTAAATAATATAAAAAAACAAAAGTTAGTTTTGCAAATATCTAAGAGAGCTAGGATTTGTTAAAGAACTTAGACATTGCTAGCTCTTTGGCATTATCACTCATTTAATAATTAGCATACTTAATTCTGAAGAAAAATTAATGCTGAAATTATTATTTAAATCAATTGCTTTAATTGAAAATACATATGACCAAGTTTTCTCTTAATACTAGTAAATAAATTATTTTAGTTCACTGGTTTCTATCAAAATGCTGGTTGTTTGACAACCAATAAGGCATCAGTACAGTTTATCTAAAGCAGGGGTGCTCAGAATGGTGATCGGGATCACCAGGGTGATCTTTGGGCCTCATCCTGGTGATCTTCAGGCCCCTGACCAGGTTTTTTGCAGTTTGTCCTCTTCACGCGCCCCTGCACGCTGCAAATAAGTCCTCCATCGTTGCTGCTCCCTGCTCGTGCGCCACCTCCAAAAGCTGCAGAGTCCAAGAGGCAGAATGGGCCCCCTCTTTTGGATTCTTCCTCCTCCCTCCGTCCTTCTCCAGCCACTCAGAGTCATAGGAGACCAAAGGGGGTGGGCCTGGATGACGCGATGCATGGCTGGCCCCATGCGCATGTGCAGAAGTGCCCATTCTGCCTATCGGACTTCTCGTGAGTTCTTGGAGGCAGCACGCATGCTAGCGGCATGGAAATAGGAGCAATGACGGAGGAGGAGGAGAAGGACGCTTTGGGGTCATTTCCTTACCGCATCTCAAAGGTCGGTCTTTTTACTTTGGGGTGGGTGCTTGATTGTTCTGTGGCATGTCTCTTTGTTTATTTTTAATGTTTAAAAATGGCCTTTTAGCTCCAAAGCCTCTCAGCTTGGTTTGTTCCTTGAGAAATATATGTTGGGGAATATGGAAATGTGGGAGAAATGGGGTGGTTGGATGTATTTTTGCATGCCCCTTTGTTTACCTTGCTGAGTATTAAATGGCCTTGCAGTTCAAAAGCCTCTCTTCTTACTTTCTGGCTGATAATATGTGTGGTAATATGGCAGTGTGAGAGAAATGGGGTGGTTGGATGTATTTATGCATGCCCCTTTGTTTACTTTGCTAAGTATTAAATGGCCTTGCAGTTCAAAAGGCTCTCTTCTTATTTTCTGGCTGATAATATGTGTGGTAATATGGCAGTGTGGGAGAAATGGGGTGGTTGGATGTATTTTTATGCTCTGTTTTATATTGTTGTTATTAAATTGAAATGTTGATGTTTTATAACTTCATTTTATGTAAACTGCCCCGAGCCTGCTGGAAGGAGCGGTACATAAAAATGAATAATAAATATAAATAAATAAATAAATAAGAAAATAGTTATACGTTTTACATTTCTGGGTAGGTGATCTTTGGGACTTGGTTTTTTAATCAACAACAACAACAACAATTTTATTGATTAGCCAGAAGCCATATCAAATACACACAGAACACAGACACATTGCAATGAGGTTTTTTAATCAGTAGCTCCCATGCTGAAAAAGTGTGAGCACCCCTGATCTAAAGGATCTAAACCAATAATCTCTACTAGTAACCTCTAAAACAGGGAATCGTGTATTGCTTTTTATCCATACATGCATTGCCCCTCCATATACATGGATTCTGCATCCATGGATTCAACCATCCATAACTTGAAAATATTAAACTAAAAATCAAAAAGCCATTTTATATTTTAAAAAATACCATTTCACCTCACCATCTACTACTTCATCACACTAGAGAATGAATCTACTTTAAATCCGGTTTCTGCCTCCTGCAGAATTCTGGGGTTTGTAGTTTAGTGAAGCTGTTAAAGGCTCCTCCCTAAATTACAAACCCCAGATTCTACAGAAGGCAGGAACTAGATTTAAAGTAGATTCATTCTCTAGTGTTATTAGGTTGTCAGGCTTGAGCATCTATAGATTTTGATATACATGCAGAATTCTGGGGCCAGCCCCCATCCCAGTAGATACCAAGGACTCCAACTGTATCTGCTTCTAGGTTTTTCAGATTTATGAATACATTGGAGGAAAAGTTGATTATAAAAATTATTACTCCTAGCCTTGCCTTCACCCTGCCTTTTAACCGAAATTAATTTATATTTTATTCCCCTCCTCAGAATTCTTTTATTAGAACAGAAAGGATTTATTCTCCTTCAAAATAGGGAAAATCCTTTGAAAGTGGGAATTGAGGTCTCAAGTATGTACTTCCACCCGCAATTCACCATCATCATACTTGCATTTTAATAATAAAGAACAACATTTCTTTTGTAGCCCAAAGCATACATTGCAAGGAATCATCAGTCATGAGAAATTTGTTCACTTACTATAAAATCCAAATAGTGCTAACATCCGTGTCAGCAAAATAGCATGCTATTATAATATAAAGGCTGTGCTCCAAAAGTACTGTGAAGCACTGTGGGAATAAAAATTATTATACTAAGTATAGCACGTATTATTACAAGCAGTAGGCAGCTTATAGTTTTGAAAAATTGTTTACTTAGGTATTTGTATCTTCAGCTGGCATCCTGTCATGAATTTACAATGTCAACTAATTTACAACAATGCAGTTTAAAACTGTAGCATGGCATAATGGTTACATTACCAGGAGAAGAGTGTTGCCATAACTATATGCCATGGGTCTCCAAACTAAGGCCCATAGGCCGGGTGCAATGCCCCATGCCATTTACCCAGCCCCCACCCTAAACTTTAGACTTAGGATTGCCCTAAGTCTGAAACAATTTGAAGGGCAAACAACAATCCTAATTAACTTGACTATCTCATCAGCCAAAAGCAGACCCACACTTCCCATTGAAATATTGGTAAGTTCATGTTGGTTAAAATTGTTATTCATTTAAATATTGTATTGTTCTTTCATCTTCTTTTTTTTGTACTACAAATAAGATATGTGCAGTGTGCAAGGAATTTGTTCACTATAGTCCATTCCCCCAACAGTCTAAAGAACCGTAAACCATTCTTGGCTTAAAACGTTTGAGGACCTCTGCTGTCCGCCATTTTTCAGTTGGACCAAGCAATGTGGCTATGAGTGGTATTTTGGATGTGGAGCCCTGAGACCCTTTGCAGGACATGTTGCCTTTGCACAATGACATTCCCAAATTGTGCAATGCCCTTTACTTGTCCCATTGTGCAAGTTCCTGTTTCACATCGCCAAAATTCTCTGTGTATAGTGTTAACAATGCTGCTCCATCCTCTTAAATTTACAAATGGCAGCTGTTGATGCATAATTCTGGCCTTCCTTTTCAGTGATGAAATCAAACCTAGACTGCTTATGAATAATGGACATCATACAAAATTAAATGCAGCCTTAATAATAAAAAAACAATGCTGTACATACTAAAAACAGCACACCTACATTAGCACCACTTTTTTTTGGTCGTATCAGGAACGACTTGAGAAACTGCAAGTCGCTTCTGGTGTGCGAGAATTGGCCATCTGCAAGGATGTTGCCCAGGGGATGCTCGGATGTTTTGATGTTTTTACCATCCTTGTGGGAGGCTTCTCTCATGTCCCCACATGGGAACCTGGAGCTGATAGAGGGAGCTGATCCGCGCTCTCCCTGGATTTGAACCTGTGCCCTGTTGGTCTTCAGTCCTGCCGGCACAGGGGTTTAACCCACTGTGCCACTGGGTGCTCCAGCACCACATTATAATAAATGTATTTACACTGACTTTCCCATCGGAAACAGAGGCTATATGCATTTTCTCATTGCCTTCTCTCCCTACTGTTTTCCAAATGATTCATTCATTTAGCTACTACTTTGCATACATTCTATTATAAATTCTTTTGAAAATATTGACGAATGGGATAAAAAAATCTGTCTTTTTCTGTATTCTTATTTGGCAGCCAGTTATGTAGGTACATATTTCACAGCTTTACACTTTCCCTTTTATTTTATACTAAATGTTTTCTGGCTTACATATGCCAATAGCAATAAGCAAATGTTGCCAAATCATTTGAATTTTTTGGGTAAAAAGACTGTTTAGTTTTAGAAATGTAGCCCATTACCATTCTTAATAACCTTGTATGCCTTCTAGAGGCTTAAGAAGATACTGATAACCATCTCGTTGGAGACTGGGTATTAAATCAGTTAACATTTATGAACATTTGTCTAATATAAAGAAAGAGTGCAACTTTTATGCATTATTAAACTACTTTGTTCTTCACGTCTTTATTTTTTTTCAAAATTGCATTGTACGCACTGCAATGAGCAATCACAGTCCATGCTACATGCCTTCTATAGTTTCAAAATACGCTGTTCTCAAGTATATGGTTTTTCACAGAGTAATGTTTGATGCAATTTTGAAAAGTAAGTTTGAGAGACATATCATCAACAAAATTAATTCTGTCACTCAGTTATAACATTATTCCAGTACCTGACTCATTTTACCACAAATGATTCTGTCCATTCCTAATTTTCTGAAACTTATTTCATCCTTTCCATATTTATTTGTAATGTTTTGGAAGTCTACATGAACACTTGTTTGCTCTTTGCTGCTTACTTTGTCCATAACCTTCAGTAATATATTTTGTGCAGTTTCCTTTGAAGAAACTGTACATAATTGTACTTATTTTTATTGTAAAACATTTGTTCAGATGCCAGGGGAGTGTGAAATATCAAAAGATACTGAAAGGATGATTGCATATGAGTTATATATACATTTCGGGAGCATGTTGCAAACCAAACAGTTTTTCTCCATTCCTACTTTGGATAGAAGATAAGGACAGTGACATCAGCTGATGGCTCTCTGGGGGCACAGGGGACTGCAATGTTCCTCTTTCTTCCATAATCTGGATCTTAAGACCTTCCAAGCGCTCAGGAAATCACCAGCTCTGTACAATAATGTTATTATTTTCAATTTTGCCCCCAGTTTGAAGAAATGGGGTGGGATGGAGGAGCAGAAGCAGCCACCCATCCCTATAGTGCATGAAAAATGTGCTGGACAAGCTGTGGTTTCCACCAAATTTCAGTAACAAAACACTAGGGGTGGTTGATCCATAAAAAAATTGATTCTAAACTCGTGGGGGGAGGGGATTTCCGTTGTTGGGTCATTGTAAAAATTATTCCAATTTTTTTTAATACATTTCGTAATTGAAACGTAATTAATAACAAATTTTTGTTATTATTCGTTATGCCTGCTGGGAGGGAAGAATGGAGGGCAAGCCAGCCACTCTTCCTCCCTCATCCTCAGAAGTATCCCGTGGTTTAGTTCTTGGTGCCAAAGCTTGTGAGGGAGACTAGAACCTGGGGAACAGGAGGAAAGCTCAGCCGGGCTGCTGTCCTCCAGTCACCTCTCGCGAGTTGAGAACTGAGGAGGGGGGGGGAATGCCCTAATAACGTGACCTTTAGAAAAAATGGCGACCCCGGGTTCAGTTTTAATGTCGATATAATGTCAAAATAATTTCAAATACGAAAAATTAACAGAAAATGAAGTATTTAAATAGGAGATATCCAACCCTACAAAGCACATTGCTAATGTCAGTTCATTTTTGTTTTAATAGATGTTCAGGCATTTTGGGGTGTTGCAAACAAGGGACTGTGGACTGCATGCAACTCACAGGCCACATTTTCTCACCCTTCTCTAGTTTTATGTGCACGTGCAGCAGCAGTCCTTTTCTACTTGTGGATAGATGCATCAGAAGAAAGATCAGAAGCATCTGCTTTTATTTTATTTTTATCAAATTAGTCCTTGTTATTTCTGAATTCATGTTAACTTTTTTTAAGTAAGACAGGATCCTGGCTTATTAACAAACAGTAATTATGCTAACTCGTGTTTTCCCAGTTTGAATGTATCAGGAAATAATGTTTAGTTGAAACACAAAAGTATTAGTCTATAGTAGAAGTGTTGACAACAAAGAGACAATAGTGTACACAGACACCACTTTCTCCTTACATGGACTGCTTAGTATACTTTTTCTCTCCCTTTCTAATCTCTCACCACAGCTACAATGTGATATATCTCTAACATTCTTGTAGAGAAAAGGAAAACCTAGGATAGCAGACATCTCTACAGTTCTCTTTACATTTTGGAAACCCCTTGAACTCTATAAGAGGATTCAGAACACCAAGCATCTATATTTAAGTGACTGGGATGAAGGATACTAAACGTGGCAGTATGGCAAGATTTACTAGGATTATATTTTATATAGAGTTTCACAAGCCAAGTCTTTTGGCACCATGAGCAATATAACCCAAACACAAAAGGAACATGCACATGGATCGATATTCAAGCAATACAAACAGTATTGAAAGTTAAATAACAATATGCACATTATGCATATTGTTATTTAACTTTCAATACTGTTTGTATTGCTTGAAAATTGATCCATGTGCATGTTCCTTTTGTGTTTGGGTTGTACGAAGTAAGCAACCCCTCCTTTTGTGTGTATAACATGAGCAATGCCACTTAACAGAACTGTCATCATCAACATTATAATCATCATCATAATCATCATTTCATCCCCATCACAGGACTACTGTAACCCATCTTTGAGTAGAAAATATAAAATGCTATAATAACACTCCCCTTCCTGGTAATGCTAGAGTAGACCCATTGAATCAATAACTGATCAGTGAATCTAGTTAAATCTAACATACACAGAATCCTGCAATTGATTGATAGATCCTTATTCCCTCCACAGATTCCTTGGTCTTGAACCCCTGAGTTACTCATGAAGTGAGTGAAAAGAAATGAGACCCTAGAAAGATCCACACCCACACTATTTTCTTCATATGTCATTTGTGCTATCCATTTGGGATTGAAAAGCAGATTTTAAAAATCAGGCTACATGAGTAAATGTGGGAAAAATAGTACAGAGAATATAAGTGAATTTAATTAGTAGTAGAACAGTAAGTATTATATTGAAATTTACTTATCCTCATATCATCTAAAGCAGGGGTGCTCATTAGGTAGCTCGGGAGCTACTAGTAGATCTTCGGCCCTCTTCCAGGTGATCTTCGAGCCTCACCAGCCGGATGGGGCGCTCCTGCCATGCGTGCGCACACCCTGCACGCCTGCGTGCTCTTGCTGCCGGCTTCTGCTCTCGCGGTGCTTCTTTCGCCTGCGGGGCATTGCAGGAAGAAGGAAGCACGAGGTGGGGCCTCTGGAGGGAGAGCCCTGCCTCTCTCTCGTCCAGAAGCAGCTGTGCAGCCTCCGTTGCCGGCGAGACAGGCAGGGCGGAGCACTCCCTCTGGATGCCCCGCCTCGTGCTTTCTCCTTCCTGCAATGCCACGCAGGCGGAAGAAGCGCTGCGTGGGCGGAAAACAGCAGCAGGAGCACGCGCAGTGGCAAGAGTGCGCGGCGGCGGGAGCAGGTAGATCTTTTGGACTTAGTTGCTTCAAGAGTAGCTCGCATGCTGAAAAAGTGTGAGCACCCCTGATCTAAAGAGAATACTGAATATACAGATGACTAGTGCCCCCTGGTGGTGCAGCAGTATAAACCACTGAGCTGCTGAACTTGCTGACTGAAAGGTCGGCGGTTCAAATCCGGGGAGCAGAGTGAACTCCCGCTGATAGGCCCAGCTTTTGCCAACCTAGCAGTTTGAAAACATGCAAAAAGTTCAATAGGTACTGTTTCTGCAGGATGGTAACAGCTCTCCATGCATTCATGACCTTGGAGGTGTCTAGGCTCTTTGGCCTAGAAATGGAGATGAGCACCACCCCCAGAGTTGGACACAACTAGACTTAATATCAGGAGAAACCTTTACCTTTAGATGATTTCCTGATGGGCTGCAGATTATGGTTAATGTCTTGGATTCAATTTGGTTCAAAATTCTTGGAAATAATTTTAATTGTGGAGAAAACAATATGTAGCAGAAACTTCAGTTCCAACAAAGTCAACACAAAATTGAGGAATATAGATTGAAAAATATACTGTTATTGCGATATATGGTAATATAAAGCCTGAGAAGATTTTTATTCAGAAAGAGAGAGTTGATAGTGTAACCATTTGTGCTTCTTAGCTGGAACACCATGTGCATTCCTATGTTTATGTATCTAACAAAACACAATCAAAGCAGAATTTGATGTACAGCTTATTGATTACAAATATGGACAAATCAAAAAGTGATCCCTATGAGGAAATGATAGTGTTTCAGGGCTGGCCAACTTGCCGTCCTTCACATGTTATTTAACCATTACCTATGTTAGCTATAAGTGATGCTGACTTCAGAGAAACATCTGACAAGCCACACATTTCCCACCAAAATCAACAAAATTGATGAATAGGCTACTTCCACAAGAAAGAGTATTGCCAAAAGGTAAATAGCAGCAGAATTGTATTGTGTCAGGATTTTTCCATTTCAGGATTTTTGGGACAATTCTCTAGAACTCTGCTATAGTTATTGCCTACACAATAAATGGTTTGGGACCTAAACCTCTGATTCCCCTTGTAATTTGACAGGAATTGATGCACCATAATTTCTGATTGCTATTTTGAAGGGAGATTGTAGAGCAGTGGTTCCCAACCTATTTTGATCAGGGACCACTTTGACTAGGTACCACTTTGACCAGGGACCACTCTCTAACCTTAGTACCAAAAGGAAGCAGGGAAGTCATTGAAATCCATAAGCATGTGGACAATTTCAACAGAAAGGAGGAAACCATGAAAATGAACAAAATCTGTCTACCAGTATTAAAAAAAAACACAGAGATACTCCAGAGAGGAAACAATCACTGACAGCTAATCACCTCTCAACAAAATATTCCCCCAGGCACTAACAAGCCACACCAAAAAAACTACCAGGCCATCAAATGCTAATCAATGTGGCCAGTTGAAACATTCACACCTAGCTCCAACAGATAAGAGTTCTTTGTCCCACCCTGGACATTCCACAGATATATAAACCCAATTTTCTTAATACCAACAAACCTCACAACTTCTGAGGATGCTTGGCATAGATGCAGGTGAAACATCAGGAGAGAATGCCTCTAGAACATGGCCATATAGCCCGAAAAAACCTACAACCAAAGGAAGCATGTTTAACTGTGTTTTTATTATTGTTGTTGGCATCGAATGGCCAGTTGTAAGCCACCTCCGGGATGAGAAGGACGGGATATATATGTTTGAAATAAATAATAAATATACCCATCAGAGATGTAGAGAATTTGATCTTGGCCTTAGGGCCCTTCCAGGCAGACCCTATATTCCAAGAACTTATCCCAGGTTTTCTTTGTATTCCATATTATCTGGCAGTGGGGACTCATATAATCCAAGATAAAGCAGAAAACCTGGAATCAGATCCTGGGATATAGGGCCTGTTGGGAAGGGCCCTTAGATTCCCGATAGAACGAGGGCAGGTCAATAAGTCCGTGACTTTTCGAATTTCCTGCCTTTTAACTGAAAGGGTAACACTGCTCCTGTCAACAGGCATCTGTCAGTTGATTCCTGTCAAAAATTGAACAAGCTGCATCATTTAGTTTGTGTTTGACAGCCATTGATAGCAGACTACCATGTGAATTGAGGAGAAAATGGGAAAAAGTGAATTTTGTGTGCTCATTAAGCTTTTTTTTTGCGGGAAAAAAACATCACTCAAACCAAGGCTAAGCTTGATAAATACTATGGGGACTCTGCACCATCAATTTCAATGGTAAAAAAATGGTTTACTGAATTTCGTTGTGGCCGTAGAAGCACAGAAGATGCCGAACGTTCTGGACGCTCAGTTGAGGTCTCTACACCCGAAACAATTGAAAAAATTCACGATATGGTGTTGACCGATCGAAGATTGTTTGGCATTGTTCAATCGCAATATGGACTAGTTTTTGTGCCATTTTGTAACCATGGACGAAATGTGGATCCACCACAGCATACCAAAAACCAAACATCAGTCAAAACAGTGGGTTTCTTGGGGTGAATCGACGCCAAAGAAGGCCAAGGTGGGTTTTTTCAGCCAATAAAGTCATGGCAACCATTTTTGGGATGCACGCAGTATAATCCACATTGACTACCTTCAAAAGGGTAAAACAATCAATAGCGAATATTATGCCAACTTATTGAGTCGATTTAATGAGGATTGGGGGGGGGGGGGGGGAACCGACCCCATTTGGCCAAGAAAAAAAGTTCTTTTGCACCAGGACAATGCAAGGGTGCACACATGTGCAGTTGCCATTGCAACAATCCATGAATTGGGATACGAATTGCTCCCTCATCCGCCCTATTCTCCGGATTTAGCCCCGAGTGACTATTTCTTCTTTCCAAACCTGAAGAAATGGCTCAGCGGAAAGAGATTTGACTCCAACAATGAAATCATCTCACAAACAAATACCTATTTTGATGACCCCGGCAAATCTTATTTTTTGGAAGGGATAAAAAAATTGGAGAAACGTTGGACAACGTGTATAGAGCTCAAAAATGAAAAATAAAATGATTTTTTATCCAAAAACCTGTGTTTCATTCAAAAAGTCACAGACTTATTGACCCACCCTTGCAGTTTTAATGGCTGTATGGAGAAGCAGGACTTTGATTTCTTTATTTTTGGCATCCTGCTTCTCCTCACTTTTGATTTTCTCAGCTATTGACAGCCTGCCTGCTAGACCTATATGAGAAGAGCAGCATGAAAATAAACACTTCCATTCAAAGCCCTGCTTTGGCTAAATATGGAAGCCTGCCCAAACCCAAAATATTTTTTGAGAAATTAGTCCCAGCATAGTCTGACCCCATGTTATATGAAGCTTGTGTCCAGCTCAACTATGGCACTAAATGTTTTACTCATTTGTATGAGGAAGCATTTTTAGCACTCCCAGTAATTAATATTGGCCATATTAATCAACATGTGTTTATGTGTTGATGTTATAAACAGTAATGTAAAACATTATCATTATTTTGTGGCAAGTTAGTAAGCACCATAGTATCCTCTAGTAATGATAGATCATAAGTACAACCAATTGCTCATGTTGTCAAGTACAATTGACAACATCTAATTGGAGTGAGAATATACCTGATTGAAGTTTCTTTATAAAAACTATGTAGTTTTGAGTGTTATGGTAAATAAAGTATTATGTTTTAAATATTTTTAAATCTTTACATATCATTTGCACTGATATATAGTCACACACGCACATACAAAAGGAATTCTTTTATGGAATCAATATTATTTTTCATTTCCAATAGGTTTTTTTGGTCTAAATAAGTTGTTGCTATGTAATCAGTGTTGTTTTTCACTCCCACGAGTTGTTTTGTTTTGTTTTTAATCAAAGAGAATTCTGGGAGTCTAATCAGAAGCATGTTCATTCCCATCCAGAGATCAGGCTGAGTGAGATGGCTGTATGGCTGGGCATATTCTGGTGGCAGAAAACATTAACAAAGTGTTGTACAACTGACTACGCTTGATACATGAATTCCCACCCTCATTCCCTAAAACACCAGCTGCTCTTAGGTCCTCTGGGATACTCTTTCATCACTAGTCTCAAAGTAAGACTGATACTCAATCCATTCTGCTCAGTACATGAAATGCAGGAGGAGTTATTTGTCTCTGTGGTGTCCCAGCCTAGTTTGGTGTTCCAGCCTAGTGGTCAGAGACAGGCACCGAGGGTCCCAGCTTCCCTGGATCAGAATGGGGATAATGGGTGACCAGATGTATATAGGTCTGCAAATGAAGAATTAGCATGGGATGATGGATGGTTACATGGATAGGTGCCTGAAGATGAGGATAGCGATGAGTTCATGGAAGTCAGTTCTGAAGTTGATAGTGAGAGGCCGAGCAACCTTGATTCTCACGAGAGCTTCTCTACTCCCTTGCCAGATGAGCAGGCCGGGGAATGGGAGGATTTGGTTTCTCAGGATGATAATGATGCACTTGGGGCCGCTAATGAGATGAAATTTGACAGGAGGGCCAGCATTCGAGCTTCTAGGAGAGATTGGGGCCTGAGAAAGGGGATGCGTTGGGCACATAGGAAATAGTTTCTTTTATTAGATTGTGCCCGGGTGATTCTAGTCAGAGCTGAAGCTACGTTCAGTTTGGAAAGGACTATCGTTCATGTCTCCAAGTTCACGGAACTGCCGGAGCAGTTGGTCTCAAGTTTCACGTTGACCGCAAGAAGCGGTTTGTCTTGTCTACGAACTCTTGCCTTGCTCAAAACTTTTGCGATCATTGGGATTCAAGCCAATTAGGCTTACTGCTTAAGAACTTCATTGGACTATTTTTGGATTTGCTTTGATTGCTTTATTTTTACATCTTTGGACTATCTCTTATCTGTATACCTTAATAAAGCGGAATGTTTGTATTTGTGCGAAGGGCGGATATGTGGCAGCTATTTGCATAAAGTCCTTTGATTGGCCAGCCTCGCCACTCCAAAATTCTAAGGCACCAGACAGAGGGCATTGATTGCCACTGATTAGCCAGCATCCCAGAATCCAGGCCTCTACATTCAAACAACAGGATTTGGATATGTGGCAGCTATTTGCATAAAGTCCTTTGATTGGCCAGCCTCGCCACTCCAAAATTCTAAGGCACCAGACAGAGGGCATTCATTGCCACTGATTAGCCAGCATCCCAGAATCCAGGCCTCTACATTCAAACAACAGGATTTCTTCCCACTGAGGGGGAAAAAGGCACCATCAACATTCCCTCCCCACTTGGCTCTGTGAAAACAAAATGGATTTCTGTTTTCTCCTCCCCCTCAGCTTTTAGAAAACGGCTGCCTGCCATTCGGCCTTTTAAAGTTAACAATTACCAGCAGAGCAGGCCAGAACATTACAGGCCCCAAAAGAGAGTTTAGGACAGGATGGACCATGAATGATGGGATTTGCACTACCTTCACCCAATTCACTTCCCAGAAAACACTGTAGCCCCTACAAATCACAAACCAGGCCCAAAATTTACAGTACGGCTTCATTAACTTGATTTCCCTGACTAGGCCTCAGTTAATGGGACATTGTGTATGGCCTGAATTAACAGTAACCAACCTTAGCACACTGAGCCCCTATGACCCATGATTCATTCTACTGCAGTTTGGAGTAGGGAGGACCATGGATGATGGGACTTGAAGTACCATCACAGGTTATGAGATTTATAGTACTTTCAAACTCTTCATTCCCCACAGACCAAGGCGGCCCTGAACCACAAGACCAAACTTGGCACACAGTACCCCCATGATCCACACTCCATCCTACTGCAGTTTAGAGGAGGATGGACCATGAAGGATGGGATTTCAAGTACCTCCATTCACTTCCCAAGCTCGCTGCGACCCTCATCCAGTGCATAATCATGACCACACTTGGCACAAAAAGCCCCCATGACCCAATGGACGTCCTGATGCAGTTCGGAGGGTGGACCACAGATGATGGGACTTGAAGTACCTCCACTCATTTCACCAGACCATTGCCAACCTCATCCAAACACTGATCAAGACCAAACTTGGCACACAGAGCCCCCATGACTCATTCTACATTCTGGTGCAGTATTGAGGAGGATGGACCACGAATGATGGGACTTGAAGTACCTCCACTCACTTCCCAAGACTGCTGCAACCCTCATTCAATGACTAATGAAGACCAAACTTGGCACACAAAGCCCTCATGACCCACTTTACATCCTGGTGCTGTTTGGAGGGGGATGGACCATGGATGACGGGACTTGAAGTACCTTCACTCACCTTCTGAGACTACTGCGACCCTCATCCAATGAATGATCAACACCAAACGTGGCACTAAGAGCCCCCATGACCCACTCTACATCCTGGTGCTGTTGGGAGGGGGATGGACCATCGCCAATGGGACTTGCAGTAGCTTCACTAACTTCCTGAGACCACTGCAAGCCACATACACATCTAATAGGAACCAACCTTGGCACACAATGCCTTCCTCAAATAACCCGGGCATCGCCGGGTCCTCAGCTAGTTCTAAATAAAATTACATTTCTTGCATCTGCCTGCTGTGTGTGATCTAGGGGGGACTGCCAGTGTTCTGAGGTGCAACAGTCTCAAGAAGCAAAATGACTTGATCCAGCCTTATTTTAATCAGTGCTTTTCTGTCTTTGTATTAGGTTGTACAAACATATCAATAGTTTTCTCTAGACAACTGGATATAAGAAAACACAGGCATAATACAAATGGAACAGAATGTCTTTTTTACTATCCCTAATGATAATGACTTCCCTCTTCTCCTCTTTTTGAAGAAAAACATATACTTGAACAGACCAGGAAACATAAAGAGTATTCTTGTTAATTATTTCCTTCAAATTAAAAAAGGATTTTAAGGCAGCTGGTTGAAAAATAAATTTTAAACTGCTGGAACTTTTTCTGGAAAGAAATGCAAAAAAATCCCTATTTTGCACAAGAACATTGTATCTTGCACAGAATGTGCTGCACACTATGAGATGTATAGCTATGGAAAGTAAGGCTGTGAAAAATTGAAGCCAATTGACAGATTTGATTTTAAGACTCTGACAAGACGGTGATGAAACTCTGGAAAAGCAGTTAAGGAAACTTAGTTTTTCTGAGAGTCCAGTGGGCGGGAATTGAGACACCTGGCTTGCTGATTCTAGCCGCAGCTGTTACTTTCCCAGGGAAAAGGGAGGGAAATGTTAGAATGCTGAGAGCTTGTTATTAGCCCTGTGAAGGTTGGAATTCAGTTCCTGGTCAACTTTTGATTCTATTGCAAGCAGTTCCATGAACTCCGGATTTCATGATTTTTTGGTCATTTATAACAGAACTTTCAGCTTGCCTTTTTTGGGACTAACCTAGTTTTAATTTCTGTTGCTTCTTGGTGGAATTATATTCAGAGACCTTACAATTTAATTAGCTTGAGGCTTTGGGAACATTTCCTGGGATTTTCTCGAATGCTTTTTGCCTTGGCTATTTTCATATTTACTGTTATTTTTTGGACATTGTTTACTTCAATAAATAGAATGTTATTTCCAGCCGTGGTTGTGTGAATATTTAAAGGGCCCTGGTTCTCGGCCGGTGTGCGACAGACGGACATAAACAAAATAAAATCTAGAAGAATATATCATTGGAACAGCCTGTCAAAACCTTGTCAGGTAGAAAATGGAGGGTTGAAAGGATGTCAGAGGGAAGATCAACAAGGTGCAATTAGGACAGTACTGTAACACTTCAGACACCATAGCCCTGAGCTCTGAAGGGCTCATAGGATCAAAATTACACTATATACTTGTTTATAAACTTAAACATTTCAACACCCCCAAAACCATGTGTTAACTTAATTATGGGTAAATGTTAATACTGTACCTTCAATCTTTTTTTAAAAGAGCCATTTTCTTCACTGAGTAGGGTTGTGAAAGGCAAGGGCTTAGTCTATTCCAGGAGAACATAAGAGACACACTGGTCCCCTTTACTCTCTGTGGTGTGGCACTTCTTTTGGCATTTTCGTATCTCTCTCTCTATGATCCACCTCAGAGGCTAAGATCAACCCGGGAGGCCCTGCTCTCGGTCCCACCTCCTTCACAGGCATGACTGGTGGGGAAAAAAAGGCAGGGCCTTCTCAGTGGTGGCCTCTAAACTGTGGAACTTCTTCCCTAGTGAAATTAGATCGCACCCCTCTCTCCTGACCTTCAGGAAGAAACTTAAAACATGGCTCTGGAACCAAGCCTTTAATCAGTAATTGGAGCAGCGCAATAAATGATTACGAATTTATTTGACAAATGGAACAGCCCTGGATTGTGATTTGGATTGCATGATTTTTATTGATATCTAATAATTGATGTTTTAACTGCTTGGATTGTAATGTATTTTAATGTATTTGTTTCTTTCATTAACATGTGTGTATATGGCATTGAATTGGTGCCTGTTGTAACGCCTCTCTTGAGTCCCCTTTGGGGTGAGAAGGGTAGAATACAAATAAATAAATACATTTTTGAATTGCCTGGACAGAGAAATGATGGCAGCCTCTAGAGGTACCCAACCCCCTAAAGTGCTATTGGTGCTGTCCCCTCTCCAGATCAAATCAAAACCTACAATGTTGTCCACAAAACTTGCCCTCAACTTAAACACCAAATTGACTTATACATGAGTATAGCAGCCAGTTTTGCAACAATGATAAAAGATATCCAATATGAACTTCATATTCTCAGGCGATATGTGGATACTTGAAACCACAGATAATAGCAAACCCTATTTAAATGAAGGACCGTTGCTCAAGAATACCATAAAGTCATGCTGGAGGGCCAAAAAAGTAATTGAGGAGAGTACATATTTTGTTAGATGTGGATACATGAAACCACTAGTCCCGGTCCCATGGACACAGGGGGCATACTGTAATAGATTGTAACAATGTAAAGAAGATGAAAATTATATCAGAAATAAAACCCCAACTATAAAGAAGATCAAAATTCCATTCTATGCAACACATAGAAAAAATACACCAAGCAAACCAGTTCTGTATGGACAGGATAAACCAAAAAATGTGCAACCCAGCATATAGACTCAGCTCAATAAGTGTACTGTAAAAATATACCTCTCACTGCTTAGAAATCCACAATAGTGTTATTTCTCATTAGAGGCAGAATGGTAACATCTTCTAAGTGGCTGTCAAATGTATTGAAAACAGTCCAACTGAGCTAATAACAATCTTGACAGACAAATAGTTCAAAGTTCCTGGCATGATGGCTGTACGACTAGTCAAAGCCACCTGGCGACTGTAACATTGGGGAAGGAAATTTAAAGTAGAAAAGCAGCTTCATGGAGCAGGCAATAAACTGTGTCACACAGCCTCTCCTAAGGTTTCTTTGTGTAGTTTAATGATTTACTGAAAGCATAACAAGAAATCCTCCACTCATAATAACTTCAAATGAATTGGGTTTGGGGGCCCTCTGACCCAAATCTTAATCTGGATTTTTCTTCTAGCATTCAAAACTCCTCATTATAAAATGAAGAGAAAAATCATTTTTAAATCACATTCTGAGATCACGTTTCCTCTTTCTGTAACATTTACAATTTATTCACTTAGTGGATATATAATATTCTTATTGGCCAGAACAACTCAGTATGGATGGTTCCATATCTTCGAACATGATCTTAAATAGATAAAGTACGATACAGGAATTATCCATCACTGTGAGTTCAGGTTATAATAATCAAAGTACGTAATTAAAATCATGATGGGCCAGTGCTATCCTTAGTTCCCTAATGAAATTCAAGTTTGACATAAAAGGAATCAATGTATGCATTAATTTCTGCATGTTCACTACTCCCAGTTCCAATTCCCTGAATAAGAACTTTATCATCTTAATTATGTGCATAGCTAAAAGCAAAGTAGCACATCCAGCGCAGCGGGAACACAAAGCACTTATTTTTCCAGACTGACTTGCATGTAGACAATCTAATGGATTTAATCTACATCATAAAATGGCTGATCATTTGTACAAAATATGTACACAGGCAACATTTCAAAAAGCCAAGCTGTTCATCAGACTGCATTGTCTGGAATATATTAAAATGGATCATGAAAATTACAAATACCACTCTGTGCTGAATATGAGACAAAAAAGTTATGCTTTTTTTCCTGTGTGTCTCATCATATGCCCTGTCGAATTTATGAAAATTTACTATAACCACAATAAGACAGTTTCAGAGCAATAGTCACTTACATCATTGTGGATATGAGAGCATTTGCACTTCATTAACTCAACATATAGTAAAGTGATTGTAGATGGTTTTGTGAATTATAACAATTATTTTAAGCTTCCGGTGATTCGTATTTCTTTCTCATCTTTTAAAAACCAAACATTAGTTGACTTTTCTGTGAAAAGTTACAGTACTGCCCCTATATCTGCAGCACTAGTATCTATGATTTGATTCCTCTCCATTCAACAAAATATTCTTTAGGTATTTTTAAGTCCTCCAGTGTAATTTTTTTGGTATTCTTGGTTTAGAAGTACTTTTTTTCAAGATAGTTAACTATTATTTGCTATTTCATTTATCCACATGAAGTCCAGGAATGTATCCCCATGGTACAGATACTATATAAGGAGCCCCTGGTGGTGCAATGGGTTAACTCCTTGTGCCAGCAGGACTGCTGATTGAAAGGTCAGTGCTTCGAATCAGGGGAGCGAGGTGAGCTCCCGTCTGTCAGCTCCTATGTGGAAACATGAGAGAAGCCTCCCATAGAATGGTAAAACATTAGGGCGTCCCTTGAGCAGCGTCCTTGCAGACGGCCAATTCTCTCACACTGGAAGTGCCTTGCAGTTTCTCAAGTTGCTCCTGACACACACAAAAGGTATTATATATTGTTTCCCTCATTAAAAGGATAGGACTTAAAATAGCAGATGAATTCTGCAGAACACCAACAAACTCTTCATGTGTGGTGGTTTCAGAAGGATTTGAAAGCATGAAAATATCATCATTTCCTAGAAAAGTATGTGTTCAATCCAAATTTGAAACTTATGTAAGAAACTTTTAAATTATCTCTAGTGCTAGGATTATTTAGTCTGAAAACCTAACTTCTATCATATTATTCTTATTTTTATCTATTTACTAGGTGCTTCCAAAATGCCTTTCCTCTCCTGGTGGTTTTGTGTGTGTTCTGAAATAACATGTCTGATAAGCGTAATCTGGGCATGAAGTTTACTGACTACTGCCAATTGAAATGTATTGGGTTTAATCCAATAGTGTGCTAGCAAAGGGTCCATTGGTACAATAGATCTTTATTCTTTCTTTTCTTCTGCCCGCCAAATTCAAGTTTACCTTATTACGGTCAATGGCCAGTTTGAGAGAAGAGGGAAATAGTCCCATACAAGGATATCAGAGTTATAAGTTAAGATTTTAAATTTCAAAATAAGTGTGTCAATGTTAGGATATTAAGATAATTAATTTAAGAATCTAAGATAAGCTAAAAGCCATATACAGGATTATATTAATACCCAACATTATTTTTGGAATTACAGGGAAGGAATATAAAGGGAGGGAACAGGGGTTCTCATGTGGCACAGGGAAGGGAAGTCAAACAGAGGAGGGAGCAACATCCATACTGCAATCAAAAGACTGTAATCCCAATTTCCAACTAGTATGAAGCCCTGTCTTGTACTGGCTTGTGCTATCAGACATCCACCACCGGATTTTAATCGCTGCCATGCAGAACTTGGCGACATTATAAGTTATAGCTGAGTTTGTGTCTGAAAGCAGCAGGGTGATGTAAAATTGTCCAGAGCATCCTGGGTGTAATGAGACAGAATCAAATATCTCTATAGAACAGATACTGAGGAAGCACATGTTCCATTGTCTCTATGTGTCCTGAGTCACAGAGGCACAGTCAGAGTATGGGGTATTCCAGTAACAGCCTTCCAATATGGCAGATGGGAGGACATGGTAACATGCCTGAGTGAAAGCCCTCTGATCTCTGGAAACCTCCAGCATAGTTAAATATTTCATATGGAAGGTACAAAACCTGCTGTCTCCATTGATGATAAAGGATGGGGCTCTGGCTAAGTCTGATTGGCGCTCAATATCTGTTATTCATTGTTTAATCAGAGATTTGACTTGGTCGTAGCCCATACTGGTTAGCAGTCCTGTAGGCTGCTTACCAGGATGGGCATAAGGGACAAGGCTTTTTTATTTGTTAAAGCAGTTGTCTCAGTAGAATGACATCAGTGATTCTAACTTATTTGTAGGATAATCATGAAAAAGGCCTAGAATCCATCTTCAGGAACTAATAGCTTTTTCTTCAAACTTCTCTCTTGAGGGCCTACTTTTGCAGATAAGACCCACACCTGAAAGGAATAGTGTAATCCAATAAATTGAAATAAAATAAATTCTGATTTAAGCTGGAAATTTGCCAACAAAAAGAGGCAACTAAATTAAATTGATTTGTTAGCAAAAGCCTTCACCTAAAATTTCAACATTATATTTCAATGTAATAAATAAGTTAAGCAGAACTAATTTATTCCTTATTAATTAATTTATTGAATGAAAGACAGCAAATTTTATATTACTAAATTGATTATTAATCCAAAGTCTAGTTTGTTAGAATTTTGCAATGTTTTTGTTAGTTCTGTCAGATTGAGGATTTAAAAAATGCCAGACATAATTACCCAAAAGTGCTTCAAGTGAAATGATTTGGATTATGTGGCTTTATAAGTTAGTACTAACTCCCATTTAGGATCCATATTACTGATACCAGTATGTGAGTGTGTGTGTGCGCGCGCATGCGTATATGTATGTACATGCATCCAATTTGTCGCAGTCTTCAGAAATTTGAGGAAACTCTTGAAAAGGAAAGCAAATATATCAAGAACATATTTTCAGCTAAGTTTCTCTTCTTCTTTAAGGAACACTTTTTCTCAATGATTATGTTGTAGTTCAGCCTGCGATTGTGTCTGATGTTCATGATGAGAATGGGGATGAAGGGTTTTCTGGGCCTGAGTTAAGCCCAGACGAGAGGCCTGAGGTGTCTCATGAGAATTCACAAGGTCACATTCCTGGCAGAGGCCCTCAACAGTCTTTCTCTGAGAAACTTTTTGGAAGATGAATTGTCAGGTGCAGAATTTAATGAGAGTGAAGATAGAAATTGAGTCTTTTGTAAACAGAGACAGAATACTCAGGCATAGTGAAGATCAATTCATGTGCAGGAAAAGAGATAACAAACCCTTATCTGTTTGTAAGGGCAAGAGAAGTGCTTTTCTTTTGGTTCTAGGGTCAGGAAAACTTTATATTGATACAAGGGAAATAATTGTCATAGTCTAGTCAATGTTGAAATATCAGGACGGTCTCGTTTCAAGTATTCCTAGTTTCAGATACCAAGTTTTGCCAGGCTCCTGATCTGTGCATTGGATGTTCATGCTGCCTTGTTCCATGGAGTTTGTACCTTTGAATCTTGTATTATACCTTGTGCTTTGAAGTTCATGGACTATTCTTTATCTTGGGACTATACTGTTTTAGTAGAATCACAGTGCGCGATTCTACAGCGGCTTTTCTGCCCGAACAGCCGGCTCCGTGTTTGTTCACTACTACAGGCACGGCATACTGGACTGCTCCGGCTTCCCCAACCACCCTCACTGCTCGGAGGCCTCCACGTGTGAGTTACAACCCTACAGTGAGCATTACCACTGAGTTGTTTCTGCCCCTGTGGACATTATCATTTGGGGACGCTCCCTTATTTACTTGTCCTTTTTCAGGGACTGAATCTCAACTTTAGGGTTTCAGAGACTATTCTTTCTCTCCTCCTGAGAGTGTGTTGGCCGTGTTATGACTCTTATGTTTATTTATATGTATGCTACATCTCACATTGATGTCATTATGATATTTACTCTTGATATATAAAGTCTACACGTTTGTGATAATTAACTGTACAGTGATTATTTCCATTCAGTTCTATTGTGTTCTTTAGACTATACTGTTTTTACCATTTTTACTGCTTTTACTGCTTTATTCTTCAGTAAACTGCTTCCTGATTTTAGTGTAGTGTTTAAGGTCAGAGGTGGTCCTACTTTGGAGTACAACAGATTATCTGTTTAAACATCATGAGCCACTTACAGCTTTGCCTACACTAGCCTTTAAACCAGAAATGGACCAGAGGTTACTTCTGGAAGTCCTGACAATGCCCATAGACTTCCATTCTTTACCACAGGATACACTGGGGTGAACCAAAATAAGGAAAGTTTTGGTAATGCTTGGGAATTTTGCCAAAACTCCAGAGCAGACCTACACTATGGGAAGAGTGTGGAGACCAGTTGACGGTTCACATGGACCAGCACCTTCATTCACTTTTCCTTGTGCTCAGTGCAGGGAAAGGGGGATGAATAGGGCAGTGTTAATCCGTCAGTGTGGTAGATGGCCACAGAGATCTGGGAGATTTTCTAGCCATCACCAGGCATCTCTGGAACCATCTGATTCCCAAACTTTAACCCACCCACCCCAAAAGTTTTGGACTTCATCTCCCAGAAGCCCTGGTAGACTTGGCAGGAATTCTGAGAGTTGAAGTCCCAAACATATGGAAGACCAAAGTTTGGGAACCAACAGTCTAGCTGGACCATGAAAGACTGCCACACTGCTGCCAGAGGCCAAGAAGAGATTATTTGAACACCTTCATAGCCTCAGGGGAAGACTAGAGCTTTTCTGGCTCCAGAATATTCAGCAATACAATTTAAGTACATTAATAACTAGAATAATACAATTCAGTATATTACTAAATGTTCAGTACATTAAATTCTAAATATTGTCCATACTATCTGATTAGGTTTTCAGAACATAACAGAACAAGTGAATGGATGATTGAATTATAAATTACTTCATCAGCTATTTCAATAAATGCAAATAGCTCTAGGAATCTTTTAGACAATAATCAGAATTTGATACTTTTGTTCACTGTTACTCAAAGTGCTTGTCCATGAACTTGTCCCAGTTTCCAAGCTATTTTATTGCTAGCTTCTGACAAGTTTCCAAAAAAGTAACAATTATTGCTAATGACAAAAATGTTGGTCATACCACATTAGAAGAAAAACCATGAGTGAGTCACATGGATAGGCTGGGATGTGCTGATTTCGATAGGTCTGAGCTTTAAATGATAGCTAAGCAATAATGACAACTAGAAAGCAAATATAGGCAGTCCCCAATTTATGAACAAGATAGGTTCTGTAAGTAAGTTCTTAAGTTGAATTTGTATGGAAGTCAGAACAAGCACATTTTAAGTTTAAAGAATTTAAAGGATTTTTAAAGTTTTGGGTAGCATAGGGAATTAACACCCCTTTGTAGTTTATTTTGCAATATATGGCCTGTTCAGAAGATTTCACCTCACTTTCTGTCCCTTTCATAATTGGATTTTGAAAAAAATGGCTTGTTGTGAAAACAAGGATTGTTGAGAAAGTTTGAATTGAGACACCTTTTCCCCATGATAACTCTTCCAGGAGTAAATTTCCCTCCATAGGGGTAGATGTCTCTCACTTTCTGTTGTCTCACCCCTGTTCTTAACAATAAGTTATTTTCAAGTCGGATGTTTGTAACTTGGGGACTGTCTATAGTCTTTTTTGCATTGAGATGAGTTGTCTTGTATTCTATAACATACACTGCATGTATGTTTCTCATCTGTCCAGCACACTACTTTATGTGAAAAATCAATATCTCATTTATAATGGAGGGAAGTAAAGGGATTAGATGATGAGGAAGGGAGAGGGAAAAAACAGAAGGATGGACTTTTACAGCAAAAGGAGGGTCTTTTATGGCAAATGTGGCCTTTTCCGTCTTACCAAAGCAAAAACTGGGATGGGGTAAAACCATGAATGGGGGTTTTCACCTTCATTCTGGTAAGCATTTTTAGTAATGCTAATGTAATACAGATTTAAGCAGCAATTTGAAATTACCATAATTGTTTTAAAATGTTCTCCTTCTAATCTTTTCATAATCAAGCTAGAGTAGATTTTAGTACATTAACTTACTAACTTGTTCTCACTGGCTTCCTTCTCTGCCTGAAATCACCCATAATGAAACATATTAACTTATTTCAGACCATTTTCTGAAGGTTTAGTGCTTCAGAGAAACATAATTAGGGTCCTAATCACTATGAGTACTCTCTACTTTTCATCAAAGCATTGTAGTATCAAAATTAACTTTAGTGGGATGTGTGTTGCATTGATTTAACTTGCTTAACAAATTATGAATGAACTATATAATTCTGATTATTCAGAGGCACAATTAAATGATATTATATTGTTTAAAGCAGAGCTCTCCAAACTGTGTGTTGCCTGTAATCCATAGCTGTGTTGTGTGAAAATGTCCGTCCGCCCCCCCCCCCCCCCGGCGCTTTCCCTTCCCAAACAAAGGCTGCCTGGCAGCTGCTTGGATGGAGTGTGTGGGCCACCACCCTGGAAGAGGAGGAGGCAGCAGCAAAAGCAAAAGCAACAGTGGCAGACACTTAGGAGGCACTAAGCCCAAACCTGAGGTTCTGCCATCCTTCTCCTCCTTGTCATATTCAGCTCCTTGCCTCTCCCCCAATGGGAATGACTTCAGCCATGGCGGAAGGGGGGGGGAGAAGAGGAGGAGAGCAAGCATGAATAAGGGCTGTGGGGAGGGGCCCACAGTCGATCATCATCCAATCAAATCCCCTGCAGCCAAACAGGAAAACACAGTCAAAGCCCTTCCAACAGAGTGAAAATTATGAAATACATTTTATACGTTTTGTTGTTTTGAATATTTTGATAAAAGTTTCCCCTCTTCGTTTTAAAATAGGCCATTCTCACCTTCCTTTTTCTTTCTTTTTGGTAAAATAACACTAGTTTTCACTGTCTTCCTGTAGTCGATTACTGACATGGAGAGATATACAGCATATCATTGTAAGGACTTCACGGGCAGGACATTTGATTGCTAATGACTGGAAAACTAATGCTGCTGGTTACAAGGGTGAGTATATCATTGTCTATTTAACATTACAGGGTTTTTCTTGTTTATTTTCAGGAAATAAATGTTTACTCTACCAGCTAGGGCTTGTACACTATTAATAGCATAAGCAAGAGCCCAATATCAAACTTTTACAAATTCTGCCTCCTCTTGGTTTTGCCAGCTATTTGTGAATATATATGCTTTAGGTTAGATAAACCATAAACTCAGAGCAAACATTAAGTTATGGAGACTAAAGTGCCCTTCAACTTGTTTTTATGCTAGGAAAAACAAATGTGACATTAAAGGCCTAAATCACGTTGTTAGTTCCAACAATGGAACTTCCATCAGTGTTGACTACAGTTCCCATTTATTCAATTAAATTAAAAATGCAAAGAATATTAGCAAATTTTCTCATCCTTATCCAAAGAATTGTCTCAACAAGTCAAGATTCCTGCCTTTTAAAAAAAGAGGGGGGGGGGAAGAGATGCTATCTGGAAGAGTAAGGTCTTCACGGGCAGGACATTCCACTCCACTTGGACATGAGAGCAAAAAAGACCAAGACGAATTTCTCCAAAAACATCAAAAATGCGTTTTTTCATGCAAATATGGGGAAAATGTTCTACACAAAATGCAAATAGTTTGCAAAAAAATATTTCATGAGTTTTTCATCCAAAAGCCAAAACATCGCTGAGGTATGCTTTTGAATTTTTGTGGTTTCACATATGAGAACAACGTAAGCAAACTTTCATTTATTTAATTCTATTTATTGTATTTTGTCTTTTTCTCAGTATGGGACCAAAGATTGACAACTTTGGGACTAGCTTTTAGGTATAAACCAAAATCTAATGTTAAGAACGATATTTCCAACACTTCATTTCTTGAAGCCCATAAATTCCTGTAGGGTAAAATTGTTCCTTCAAATCATTGCTACTTACTTCTGTACAGTTCATAAAGATGTAAAGCAGACTAATCCACACATAGAATCAATTCATACATAACAACAAACCTCAAGGTGTACTGTTTATCCTTCTCTTCCCATACCTATTTAAAACTAATTTAAATCTTTATACGACCAGAACCAGAAAGATTATTTATTTTCCATTATGTTGCTGAGTCATGAGCAGAATTTTTTTTACAAACTATCAGAGAAATACTTGTACCATCACTGTTCCAGAATAATAAATGATACCAGTGTCTGTTGGACATGAATATAAATCCTATCACCTTTAGAAAGTTAAGAAATAATAATATAGCTCCCATTTTTTTATTTTAGGTAATGAGGTCGTGGGAGAAGCTTTACAAGTACAATATTTTACCATTATTTTATCTTTTTAACATAATGTATATTTACTTAGAATAAAAATAAGATTTCTGCACAAGAAAATGCATAATGCACAAATTCTTTTAAAAATGTGCATTTTAGATCATTCAAATTCTAAAACAAAATCAATGGTATTGTTGAGGATTTAAATGTATTCAGATTTCAAAAAGGTACATCACAAGGATCAAACATATTTCTAGCATGTTATCTGTAACTAGGCTATCAATGGCTAATAGACAATCAACTGGAAATTGGATAAGAGTTATCATTTTGTGTAATGATTTGGGATAAGATTAGATTGGACAGCTTATCACCTGGGAGTTTATCTGTATCTGAGATAATAGAACCATTCCATTTCCTACTCACTACCTCCTTTGCAAAAGAGGTAAACCCAGAGGCGGGATCAAGCAGAAGATAGTGGATAAGGAAGCAAGTATGGAAAAGTGAGAATGCCAAAGTAATACTATCCTTTCTGTCTGGAACATTTTTTTTGAAAGTTGCAGTTTTTCTGTAGCAAACTTAGTCAAACTAATTTAGTATAGGTAGGAATTACACAGCTGAATGATAGTTTATAGCAGTCTTTCTCAACCAGTGTGCCGTGGCACACTAGTGTGCCGTGACGGACCCCCTGCTGTGCCACGAGAAAAGCTCTCTGCCCCCCTTCCTCCCCCCTCCTGCCGAACTCCTGCTGCTTGGGGGAGGAGAAGGAAGGGCCAGGCAGTGGCGAAGAAAAAGAAGAAGGGACCGGGGTGCCGCCTCCTTCGGCCGTTTCCCCAGCCAGCCTCCAATCCGCCATGACTCCCACCATGACTCTTGCCCCTTGCTCACTGAAGCCGCGTGGAGGAGGAGCCCCGCCCACTGAAGCCCATCCACCGCTCATGCTCCTCTGTAGGAGAGCTAAAGCTGGGGGGAGGGGGAGGGGCATGGCGCGGCCTGGCTCTGCCCCTTCCCCCGGCTTCGGCACTCCCAGCAGCTGCTCCAGCCTTGAGGGGACAGTGCCAAGCCAGCGTTGTGCTGGCTCTGGCACCGCTGGCTTGGCACTGCCCCCTCAAGGCTGGAGCAGCTGCTGGGAGAGGTGCAGCCGGGGGTACGGGGCGGGGCATGGCACAGCCTGGCTCCGCCCCCTCCCTGGCTTCGGCACTCCCAGCAGCTGCTCCTAGCAGGCCACCAACCCCCAGCCATTCTTTACTGTGTTAGACTGTCATTTTGGTTGGTGGTGTGCCCCCGGATTTTTTTAATGTTAAAAGTGTGCTGCGGCTCAAAAAAGGTTGGGAAACACTGGTTTATAGCATGTATGATTAGGGATTATTTACCTGGCACTTGCTTGTAGGCAAAGCTTTCATCTTTACTGTCGTTCATTGCTGTCTATCATGAGCAAGAAGGTATACAAAATAATAGTTTGCAATGGTAAGTTAGGAAGAAAAAACTGTGAGTTACTGTGTCTCCCTCTGTGTGTGTATGTACTAAATGCACACACACTTTGAAGCTAACATCTGTCATATTTTCCCCACAGCAGCTGTGATTTGTTTGTTCAGTAGTACATTGCAAGTGTTGGCAACTGGAAATAAAGATAATATTTGATACATTGCAGTATTAATATATACAGTACTTGTATTGACCCAGAAGTTCTATTTTTATTTTTAAGGCACTACTGGGATTCATGGGCTGTGTGTCAACATTTCAAGCTTTAAGTTGGTATTTCCCTTAAGCCCAGCCTGATCAATGTCAAGGATTACTAGTACTAGGAGTATAATGTGACTTGACAGAATTATTCTAAATTTACTTCTAGTTGGAATTGGAAGAGGAGGAATAAGGACTCAACTTTAACCCAAATAAAAGAATAGCTTTAAGTACTTTATTTTGGCAATATATTCTAAGCAAATGGTTCCAATAAAACTGCAACTCTTTTTAAACTTCTTGTTAGTTTTGGATGAAGAAAAAGCAAATGATTTAGATTAAATAACATCCAACTTTGGAGTTTATTCAGTGTATGGGGTAGGGGTGGAGGGAGACTTGCTGCTGGAAAGACTCGGAAAGAGTTTTGTTTTTCACTATTTCACATGGCAATATCCAGTGTAATATTTCACTATTGTCCTCAACTGCAGCCAGAAATAGTGATTATAAACCTGTTTTTCATATAATAAATAACTCTGTTCTGAACGAATATCCTATATAAATAGTACCATATTTCTCTTGATGGCTGAAATATGTTTCTTCTAGCAAGGTGTATGTCAGAAGGAGCCTTCTGAAACCAATACTTCAGTATTATGGCCTCTTTCCCAGTAAACATATTTAATGCTGGCCTTAAAACAGACTGATGAAGCACAGTGGTTGGGGGTGAGGGGTCTGAGAAATATGCAAGAGAGAGGGAGGCTGCTTTGTTTGCAATGAGAAATCAAAGGAAGGAAACAGTAAAAATCTTAAGGAGCCCCTTACTCAACAAAGAATCAATGAAAGTTGGCACTTGAAAGTGGGTCAGCATGCCTTTTCAGTGGACTGCTTCACTTACTTGCATGGCAACGCAGTGCCTCAGAACTGTTGCTGCATCTGATTTCCAATCAGAAGTGGAAAGGGCTACAAATAAGCCATTAAGCCTCTTGAGTAAAAAAAATATTAAAGTAGTTTACATTCGTTTGAACTCAAGGAATGGCTATTCAACACAACACTGCTCATTAAATGTTTGCAGGCCAAGTGAATCCAAAGTATTATTTCAGACCACAATGCTGTGATATTCTAGATTTTTATTTTAAATCTGCTCAGGATCAGGTCACTATAGTAAATAAAAAAAATCCCAAACTGTTTTTGTATATTTAGTAATTATGTGAAGTGTGACAAGCAGTAGTTCATTGCTCAGTTTTTCACTTCACTCATGTTTTAAAATGATAAAAACCTAGAAAACAGCCTTCCTCTCTTGGAAGCATCAAAATAATCTCTGCGTGTCCATGGGTAACAAGCTCCATTCAAGAAAAACTGAACACACAATGAATTGAAAATGAAGTAGACCATAACTTTATTGGTTACAACTAGCCTACACCTACATCAGTCACCAGATCAAGGCATCACTCAATCTGCCTGTTTAGCAGTAAACTACTTTTCCAACTCACTAGCTGACCCCATGGGATGATAGGGAAGGACCCATGGAATGCTGGCCACTGACCAGTTCCATCCACACACTATAATCCCATTTAGGGAACCCCCCATCCCCTTTATCAAACCTCATTCCCTTTATTAATGCCAAATGGAAAAATTGTGTTGAGATATGTAGTAATCCATATCTCAACACCAGAACCCATTCTAAACCAGTCCATCAGTTGTGACAAATGGGGTAAAGTACAAAGTGTTGGTTATGACCTTTAAAGCCCTACTTGGTTTAAGTCCATGTTACCTGTCAGATTTCCACTAGATGTCACAGACCCAGCTTCAGAGGAGAAGAATGACAGAATTCACATGAACAAACCTTGCCATGAAAACCCTGTAATAGTTTTGCCTTGGGGTTGCATAGTAAGAAATTATTTAAAAGCGCACAACACCGAAACCGATAACTGGAGTTAGTTATATATGTTGGCTAGTTTGTTCACATATGGACAGTCAATAAAAATATAGAATGATTTTAAATATATAGAATGATAATGAAAATATAGAACAGGGTTGTAATTTTAGTATAGACAGTGTTCTCAGAATCGTGAAAGCAAGGTACTGCCTTCCATTCTAGAAACAATACTGGCATTCTTGCATTCAGTAAGATACTTATTTTAAAATGAAAAGAGCTATAGTTGTTTCATTACTTTTTTTAAAAAAAACCCAGCTTTATTAGAGTGGTGAAATAATAATGTTTGAATAGATAAAACTGAATATGTTATATAATATATATATATATATATATATATATGTGTGTGTGTGTGTGTGTGTGTGTATCGGCATTACTTCGCGAATGAAGATTCTTAGGAAGGACTCATCCCACGCTTTTTACAAGCGCGTTGATGACTAAAAAGGCCAATTCGAGATAGGCAAGTTTGGTTGCAGAAAGCACAGCAAAAAGTCTCCTTGGGTGATGTCATTTCCAAGTTGCGGTTCTTTCTGTGTTGTCGTTTCTCTTCGAGACCCATTCGGCGTGTCTTCTCGAAAGAGGCCGCAGTATTGTGGATAGTGCGTCTCCATACCTCCTTATGTGAGGCCAGGGTGGACCATTGTTGGTGATCAATCTGGCCGAGTTTGAGATGTTGTTTCAGGGAGTCCTTATATCTCTTTTGGGGGGCGCCTCTCTTGCGCTGACCCGTGGCGAGTTCACCATAGAGAGGTATCTTTGGGAGGTGGTGGTCCTCCATCCTAGAAATGTGCCCTGCCCAGCACAGCTGTGTTCTCAATAGCATGGCCTCAATGCTGGTGATCCCTGCTTGCTCAAGGACAGCAACATTAGTCACATAGTCGGTCCAGTGTATATTTAGGATTGTGCGAAGACAGCGCAGATGAAAGCGTTCGAGGAGTCGTAGGTGTTGGCGATAGGTGACCCATGTTTCAGACCCATAGAGGAGAATAGACATTACGGTAGCTCTGTACACAATGATTTTGGTGCTTTGCCTCAGGTGCTTAATATATGAAAGTAATGGTTATTGTTATGATAAACTAAAGTTATCATAATTGTACATAAACACATTACTAGAAAGAATGAAATCACTGTTCTGACAGAAACACACTGTTATGATATTATCACATCAACTGAAAAGTTGTGACTAGAGTAATAAGAAAGCAGAGTATTATTAACAGCAAATATTCATCTGGGCTCTTCTAAATAAACAATCTGGCTGAAGCAGTGAATTAATATTCCATTTTATACTTCTGTAATACATTGTAATCTTTTAAAATCAAAACAAAAACGGGCTCTATAATTTAATGGCATTTAAATTTCTAAATAGTTCCCTGTCACTATGTGTAATTGCATACTTTTTCTGATGCCTTTTAGAAAAAGTAATCTATTACGTTTAATACCATTCTTGGTCACATCATATAGGATTTTGATTTTTCAAATCAATATGTTCAGATAGCTGTCTATTGCTACTGATAAAAATGTTTTTTGGGGGGGAGGGTGTGGTTCAGGTGATCTTGGGTTGTCGGCATCCTGAATTTTGTTCAGTGCATGAGTAGAGATTTGTGTATTTGCCACATTATTGGAGTATTTCCTATTTCTTAATTTATTTGTAACTTTATTTCTGCTTCCATCATAACAACTTAATTTAATTCCTTTGATATTGAACTGAATGGGTCTGTGCTAATATAACACTGGAGGCAAAATTAGTTCATTCAGAAACAAAAATATAATGTCATCTTTCCTAAGAGAACTCTAAGGGTTACGGATTTTCAAAATAAAGTGATGTCTAACTAATCAGAAATTACCTAAGGAAACTGCAAAAGTTACAGGCTTAGAGAATTCAACATCTCCCCATGATCTTGCCAAAACAACAAAAGCCCTAGTAACTTAGCTATAGTGTACCAGAGAAGGGCATTACTTGATATCTCATGAGAACCTTGAACAAAAGCACTTCCATTACATGATGAGGATGTACTACAAGGTACCCGTGTAAAATGGTCTACTTCTAAAAGGTTGTGTCACTTAGAGTGGATCTGAGCCAAATTTTAAAAAAATGTAAACCAAGGAATACTGAAGCTGGTCAATGACATCATAACCCATTTTCTTGATTTTCTTCCTGTAAAGTGTTTCATCTGTGAAAGGTTCTTAGGGAAATTTAATGAAATGAATACAAGCTGTGGCTCATGTGAGTTGTAGGCTACTTCCAGAAGCAGAGCATGCATCTGAATACCAGTTTCTGGGCCTCACCAAAACCTGGATAGGATCATATTTTGAATATAGTAGAGTCTCGCTTTCTACAGATAACTAATGTTTCTAATATTTTCTGATATCTATGGATATAGTCTTATTCTGTATTCCATTTCTGGACTCCCCACCATTGTAAGCCCTTGACTTGGAGGAGAGTGGCAACAGCTAAAGTGACAGGACCAATCACCAGCTTTCCCCTACATCCTTCTACACTTCTTTGTCATTGATCCACAGCACTCAAATTGGAGATTCAATCCATAGCAGATTAAAATGTTCACAATATTGTACAGTTAAAATAGTATGCAGAGCTGTGTACAGAAAGCTGTGAGTGTCTAGGACCACATAGGCTACATGTTATGACAATGTCTGCTGCTGACCTAAACAATTTTTAGTAGAGGTTACTCACAAGGCTTAGCAGTCTCTCTGTATAGGTGGTAGTCTCCTATGGTGGTGATGGTGGCAAACCCATGCCCACTGCATTCTTTAGACTCCCCCTTGTTGATATTGAACACTGTTCTGGCCAAGAGGGAAAGTAGGAGAAGGCTGCATTTCTTTCTCACAGATGCCAATTACCTCAGATGGCCATGACCACTTAAGCAACGACATTGGCCAGAGCTGCCATAATAACACTGATTCCCCTCACATACATGCTCCTACTATGTTTCATTCTCTTTTCTCCACTCTTCATATTTCTCTCATGTCTTTACATGCCTGGCATGTTCTCACACAGCTTTACCTCCTTTAATATCCACTCTATTTGTGTTTGTATAGTTGTTGACATGTTAAGATTAGCAATCCAATTTATACTCCATCCTTTTGTAACCAGATTCTCTCCTTCTCTTTAATGCTTCCTAAGTATGCTCCCTCTATGCATTTTTGAAAGGAGATGGATATATTTGCTTGTTACATACATCTAAGTTTTACCTTCAATTTAACCAGGGATCATAGCAAAATCCCAAAGTCTGCTTTGGATTTATCTATGAGATTGGCTTATAGTTGAGTTTATATGGTAGATAATATTGATACACATGCTATTTTCTAAAGACTATATGAGCATTAATACAAAATGGTAACATGTCCATCTAGGTATGGTATTTTAATATATGTTAACCAAAAATCCTAACCACCAAATCTGAGACAAAATGTGGAGTCAGTACTACAAAGAAGTCTTAAATATTAATGAAATGAAGTGAATAAAATATTAAAGATGACATACCTGTCCTAGCCATGAGCTTAAATCATGTTTATATTCCACACAAAGCAAATCCAGATATCCTGCTTCCTCAGATATCAACACCATATTCAGCAGTCTGTTTTAAAAAGAATAGATTAGTTGTAAATCAAAGAATAATTAGTATATATTCTCAACTTGCAAGTCTCTGTACTTCTTCCCTACTCCAATATTTGGCTGTTTACTTCCCCAGATTTCTGATTCTTCTTCGTGGAATAATGATATTTCCAATGTCCTCCATGGGTCAGGGATTTTTCCTGCTGAGCTTCCTCATTTTGTCCAGACTCTTCTGTCAATTATAATGCTTACAAGGTAGAAGACAACAATGCTTATCAAAATAGAAAACAACAAGAATAGAGGAAGCCTGCAGCTGTCGCCCTCTAGGCCCTGGGACAAGACCTCCCTTGATAAACCACACAGTCAGCAAAGGTACAACTGGTTTATTTAGACTAAAGGTAAAGGAAAGATGTTGAAAGCAATCTTATAGTGCTTTCAATAGCAGCAATTTGCGGGAATCAAGCAGTGAGTAAATAGTCCCGTATCAATCAGGATTCAGCCGGAGGCAATCAGAATCAAAGCTGGATTCAAAAGTAAGGAAAGTCTTTTCAGGAACAAGCAGGAGCGTAGCAAGGAAGCAAGGCTTTGCCCAAGCGGGCCAGATCCAATACAGCCAGGAAACTGGCAGGCAATGTCCTTAGTTAGGCCCAGTGGCCCCTTTCAGAGATCCGTAGTCCTGGATGCGCTGTTGGCGCGAGATGAGACACAGAGCCAACTCTAAACTGTTTTACTCTTCTGACCCTTTGATCTCAGCCACGCAAGTTAGAATGGTGGCATCCATCTTGGGAAGGGAGATCCACACAGCAGCCATTAGGAGAAGGGAGAGCCAGGGGAGTGTGGCTTCAGAGATTCTCTGGCTGGTTACAAAGACTCCCAGGAGATTGGCTGAGAGCCAAGAGGGAGAAGTTAAGCTGTCTAGGAGGGAGGAATCCTGACAGGAAAGTTTATTTTGTGACAAGCTCTCGAAGAGAGAGGAGCACTGCTTGACAAGCTCTTAGGGAGAGTGGAGTGTTTTATAGACACGCTCTCAGATAGCTCCTTGTCAGAACTCCAGAGTAAAGAGCCTCTGTAACAAAGCTCTGTGGTGTTTAGAGTATAGGGACTCTGTGTCAAAACCCTGTTTAGAGTATAGGGACTCTGTGTCAAAACCCTGAACTATCTAGGATAGTTGTTTGGTTAGATCTCTCAACTAGTTTAGATATTAGTGGGAGTTCTAGTTTAGACAAGGTTAGCCCTGTCTGTTTTACCATCTAACATCTAAGCTTTAGAAAACATTTTATTCTGTAACCATACTGTACGCTCCAGCACACTTAGATCTTTTGTGAACCATACGCTCTTGTACCATTAATTTGTTAACCGTACGCTCGTTGCCTTCAATTGAATAACCATACACTCGTTGCCTCGTTAGTAGTAATGCATTAAGCTTTGTGCCTCATTTGTTTGTGAAAGTTAATAAATTCTGTCTATTTAACTTTTACCACAGCCTCCATCGTGTTTCCTTAAAGTTTCTTCATAGCTGTTGATTTGATTAGGAGCATAACTAAACATCTTATTTAATTTTTAAAATCCTAATTAGATAATTAGGTTGGTGGCAGTGATTTAAGTATTGGGTGGATCCGAGGTCATCACAATTAGTGTCTCCAGCTGCAAAGAGGAGTTAGGCTCTTCTCAGTCCCGGGCCTCTCCGCTTATCGCCCGGGATAGCTTTTGTAACCTTGACCGCTTCACCCTGCTTGCTTGGTACCAGGTTCTCATGAGAAAGGCAAGCAGGCCTGGAAGGAATATTAAAGCCAACATGGATACAGTATTGTTCATGGGAAACTGAGGCTTGTGGGGCTTGGGGCCTGACAGCAGCCAGGCGGATGGATCGAATCAAGCAACCTATGGTCCTACAGCTCCAAGACCTGAGTAGGGCTGTTGAAGTTGGGATGACTTCAAGATTTCGCATTCATAGGTCACCATAAGTTGAAGTCAACTTGAGGACAATTAATAACAAATAATTAAAATAAACATTAAACAAATAAATAAATATATCAATCTCTACACTTGTACAAACTTGTACAAATAGACAGGGTGAAATATTATTGAGTCATTTATTTAATTTCACTATCAGTATTCTTACAATAAGCCATTCACTTGTACAGAGGACAGCCTCTTTTTGAAATTGATCCAAGGCCCCATGCAGCCCAATTTACAATTGTTTTCTTTAGTATTTTATTGTGCAACATGCTTTGGCTATATGGCTTAATGACTGGTGACAATTTTCCATTGGAAAATGAAGAACTATAAGACAAAGAGACATAAATAGTGAAATTAAACAATTCAAACAAGAAAAAACACAAATAAGACATAAGAACATAAGAACATAAGAAGAGCCATGCTGAATCGGACCTCAGCCCATCTAGTCCAGCATTCTGTGCCACACAGTGGCCCACTAGTTGTACACGGGGATCTCTAGCAGAAAGGAGGGCAAAACCTGACCTGCTCCCGACCCCCACAACCAGTACCCAGGGAAATCCTGCCTACCTCAACCAACTCCGAGGTGGCACTTGAATGTCCTTTTCAGTAACTACCGATACACTTGGTATCCATGAATCTGTCTAATCCTGCCTTGAAGTTGTTCAGGCTGACAGCTGTCACAACCTCTTCTGGAAGTGAGTTCCATAACCCAATGACCCTCTGGGTGAAGAAATATTTCCTTTATTAGTCCTAATTTTCCTACCTTGGAGCTTCAGGAGTGCCCTCTAGTCCTAGTGTTTTGTGACAAAGAAAACAGTTTTTCTTTATTCACCTTTTCTATCCCATGCATGATTTTATACACTTCGATCAAGTCACCTCTTAAACGCCGTCTTTCAAGGCTGAAAAGACCAAGGCGTTGCAACCTGGTTTCATAAGGGAGCCGCTCCATCCCTTGGATCATTCTTGTTGCCCTTTTCTGTACCTTTTCCAGTTCCGTTATATCCTTCTTAAGGTGCGGAGACCAGAATTGTACACAGTACTCCAAATGTGGCCTTACCATCGATTTGTAGAGAGGTAATACAACATTTGCTGACCTATTTTCGATTCCCTTTCTGATCATGCCTAGCATAGAATTTGCTTTTTTTCACACTGCTGCTGCGCACTGGGTTGACATCTTCATTGAGCTGTCCACCAAAACCCCAAGATCCCTTTCCTGGTTTGTCTCGGAAAGCTTTGACCCCATCAATTTGTAGGTGTAGTTGGGGTTCTTTGCCCCGATGTGCATGACTTTACACTTGTTTAGGTTAAAAATGCATTTGCCACTTTGTTGCCCATTCACTCAATTTCGAGAGATCTTTCTGGAGCTCTTTACAATCAGTTTCATTTTTAACTACCCTGAACAATTTAGTGTCGTCTGCAAACTTTGCTACCTCAGAATTCACTCCTACATCCAGATCATTAATGAATAAATTAAAAAGTAACGGACCCAAAACTGAACCTTGGGGTACGCCACTTCTCACCTCTTTCCACCCAGAGAAATGTCCGTTTATTACCACCCTTTGTTTCCTACAGTTTAGCCAGGTTCCAATCCAGGACAAGACCTGTCCCCTGATTCCATGGCTGAAGAGCTTATTTAGGAGCCTTTGGTGAGGGACTTTGTCAAAAGCCTTTTGAAAGTCAAGGTAAACAATATCAATTGGGTCCCCTTTATCTATGTGTTTATTTACACCCTCAAAGAATTCTAACAAGTTAGTAAGACATGATTTGCCTTTGCAGAAACCATGTTGATTTTCCTTCAGCAATGCCTGTTCTTCTATGTGCTTAGTAATTTTTTCTTTAATAATGGTTTCCATCACTTTGCCTGGAACTGAGGTTAGACTAACTGGCCTATAATTTCCTGGATCACCCCTGGATCCTTTCTTGAAGATCGGAGTTACATTTGCCTCCCTCCAGTCCTCGGGTACAGTGCCTGATCTTAGAGAAAGGTTATATATTTTGACTAGAATTTCAGCAATTTCACACTTGAGTTCCTTAAGAACTCTGGGGTGGATGCCATTTTGTTATGCATAACGTTGCTATCAGTGGTCAAATTCACTGGAATTGATGCCCAGTATGAAAAAAGATAGTGTGGGGAGTAGAACTTTTAGTGGGGCCTCATAAAGAAAAAGCAGGATTATATTTCATTTCAAATAATTTAAGTATACGGAAACAGAACATATTAAAAACTGAAATATATTCCAGTTTCCAAACTATGTGGGGTAAACATATGGCATGTATGATCTTTTCTGAAATATTTTTTCTGGACTATCTAAGGCTGCAATTTCAGATACATTTACTAATAAGAGTATTGCTATTGAAAAAAAATATATAAAACTGTCCTATAAATATGTAAATTTATGTGTAGTAAATACATGTTGTAATTATTGGAGACAGGGTGTTAATCTGGATTTGAGGAAAAATTATGCCTTTGTTGATTTATATACTATGAAGATAGACTCTTCTGTTTTCTCATTTTAATATTTTTCTTCAGTTCTGCATTATAACTTGGTTTTGATAATAAGAAAAGGATTTATTTTACCCCCTTCTGTCATAAAAAGAGCATTATTTTTTAATTCAGTACACTTCATTTCCCCCCTCAGATTAGATTAACTCATGTACATTTCTAGTATGTTCAAATAATGAAAGGGAAGTCAGACACTGGAAAGCTAACATCAGCAACCAATTGTAATATAAAATCTCCAAAATAATCCTTGATACAACGTTTAAAGTTGATTTTAACTCACACAAAAGTATATTTTCAAGCCCTTAAGAGTGTAATCTGTATCTTACCTTGCATGAAACATGCTTTGCTGTTGTGAATGAGACAGCTAATTTGGATCAAAACACTGAGATGTAGTCCTGAGAAGACACAATGGTGGTACAATAAGCTATTTTCTCAGATTTGTCAAGTGGTCCCCCCAATTGTTCTAGCTGTGGTTGAAGTCCCCTTTAAGGATCAGATTCACAGTTTGAGAGTGCTAATTCATACAATATTCCCATTCAATGATGGGCCTCATGACTTGCAGCACTTTTCACAATCTTGTGTGCCAACTTCAACTGCCATTTGGTAAAGAGAAGCACTTGCTGAACTGCTCCACAATCTAGTAGCCTCCACATTAGATCAGTGCAATGTGATGTTGTGGAATCACAACTGTTCAGAATACAGGTTCAAGATTAGTAACTGGAATTAATCTTACATCTTACTCATTTTAAAACAATTCCACTAACTGATATCTTCAGTTATGGTGTATGTAGAAGTCCTGCAAGTGGTGACTAAATACAGAAATTTATTGGGGGGATCTTTGTGTCCTCACAGAGATGGTTCAGAATTTGGCAGAGCACAAAGGAGAATTTTTGCAAGTTCCTCACCCACTCCAATATATATGTCTAAGCAGAAGGTAGTCTTGGATCTACAGACAGATCTCTGGGTGATTTGCAGTAGATCAACAGGGATTTCTGACTCCTAGTTGTATAGCAAATAAGTGACTCTAAATCAGGGGTGGGCAATTATTTTTTCCAAGGGGCCACACGAGAGCCAAAAAATATTATGGAGGGCCGCACCTAAAGGCTGAACTGCATTCTACATAATATCAATTGAATTTCTTTAATAATAATAAAAGGCACTACATTGCGTTTTTGATATATTAATAAGACTGATAAGAGTATATGTTATGAGCAATGAAAAAGAGAGGTTGTCATAGGAAAAATGACATGTATTCACTCAAATTTTACAAAACAATGGTTAACAAAAGGTGAACATTTGTATCATTTGTGAATCATTATATCAAGGGTCAGGAACCTTTTTGACTCAAAGAGCCATAAAAGCAAAATATTTGGAAATTTATTTCAGTGAGAGCATTATAATAATGATGATGATGATAATATTCATTCAGCCTCTGCTAATAATAATAATAATAACAACAACAACAGGTTCCTAGGGTAGGAGGAGACTTCCAAGGGCTATCCAGTCCAATCTCCTTCTGCCATAAGGGAAAAACACAATCAAGGCACTCCTCACAGATGGCCATTCAGCCAATAATAATAATAACAACAACAGGTTCCTAGAGTAGGAGGAGACCTCCAAGGTCCATCCAGTCCAACCTCCTTCTGCCATAAGGGAAAAACACAAACATTCCTCACAGATGGCCATTCAGCTATCTTGAACCAAACTTGGCACACTGAACTCTCATGAGACCAACAGAAAGTACTGAAAGGGTTTGCTGGGCATTTATCTTGAGTTTGGGAGTTGTAGTTCTCCTATATCCAGAGAGCACTGTGGACTCAAATAATGATGGATTGCCTCCCTCTCTTCAGGACGAGGCCTTGAGGGAGCCAAGGGCTGGACACCATCGGTTGCCAGCCCGGATCCGGCCCGTGGGCCGTAGGTTACCCACCCCTGCTCTAAATCATATATGACAAACTCAAGGCCAAATCCAGTCTGCCATGTAATTTTATGTAGCCCTCCAGATGCTGGATTACAACTCCTGCATTCCTCATTATTAGACATCATGACTAGAGCGGATGGAAGTTGGGACACAGCAGCAATTGGAAGGCTGCTGTTTCTTCTGTATAGTCAGATCAGTGGGGTTTGAATTTAGACAAAAGGCTTGTAGATATGATGTCTGACTTTAAAATGTCTTTAATGTTTCCTCAACCTCACAGATGCAAGTGGGCTTAGGTTGAAGTTCCCATTATCCTGCATAGTGAATATTCAAAAGGGGTGGGAGTTGTCATTCAATAACATCTGAGGACTTAAATTGGCTAAAATCTAAAGAGCATGGACCACTATGTAAAGAAATTATAGTAGGCACTCTGTATCCATGAAGGTAACTATTAGGTTGGTGTGACCTTCAATGAAAATGAGTTTGGCACCCCCTGCTCTAACTTAAATTGCTAAAATAAGGGAAAACACAGGGCAAGGTAACCCAGAGTGGACGGATTGCTATCAGTTTTATTTTCATAACAAAATCAGGTTCATGGACTAAATTCTAAATATAAGGCCTTTTGTATCTGCTTGTCATCGGCAGATCTTAGGGGTCTAATAAAAAAAACCCAACACATTCTGCAAATCTTCTTAGATCTGGCTTATTGTTAGCATAATAGTCAAGTTCAAAGACATAGTCATGTTAGTTTGCTTCAGTATACAAATGAAACTTGCAACACCTTTTAAGCTAACCAAGTGAAAGACGTTGGTAGCATACACTTTAATAGACTAGATCTGCTACCTCAGATGCATGGAGTGAAGCATCTGTGCGCCAACATTGATACCAATGAATGGGAAATGGTTTGTGTGTAAATACTAATTATAATACAAAAGATATGGGTATGGTATTGAGGTAATAAATTCAGTCTCAATGAGTAGTTATGGAGCAAAGGTGGAATACTGTCTGGAGATTTACCTGCACACATTGGCTTGATGTAGATTCTTTCTCCCAGTTCCCCCCCCCCCCCCTAATACCTCTTTATGCATATTACTTCATAATGCAAGCTTCTGCTACAAACCTCTTTCTAAGAGTCTTAAATGTGCTATAAGATCCCATGGTTAGTATAACAGATGACATTAATTGATTTTTTCTTTTCATTTGTATGAGGCTTTTTGTTTTTCTAATAATATTTCCAGATTAATGAGTTTATTGTTCCTTCTATTTGTTTCACTGTTTATTGCTTTGTACATCAATTGAATAATGTAGTTTATTATAATATGGATTGTTATTTGGGGAGCACTTTTAGCTGAAGAATGGCATACATATTTTAAATATAAATCAATTTCAGTCACATTAATCATTAGAATGTAGCCATTATTCTCTAGCCATGTAGCTAATCCAACCCAAAGAGAAGACATTTTAAATGATTTAAGACATATTGATTTATAGTATACTAGATATAGGATTGCCATCTTCCAGTTCCTCAGATATGGGTGGTTTAATTTGCCTATTATGCAAATACTTTTCTATTTGGGCAAATTATATAGTAAATGCAAGAAAGGATTAAGCAATTTTCTTTGCTGATTTCCCCCTTCTCACAAAGAAAACAGTTTGATATTCTCATGTATTTTTTTCAAGAAATATGTATTTAATCCATAATGTTTATAAACTATAAAACAATAACAGGTTATTCAAAATGCTTGGGATGAGAAATGTTTTGGATTTTAGAGATTTTGGAATACTTGTATTTGCATGAGTCTAAACACAAAATTCATTTATGTTTCAAATATAACATACCCATAGCCATAAAGTAATTTTACAAAATCTTTGTTTTCAAAACAATGTACATAAAACTATATTTCTGTATGTTGAATCATCAGAAAGCAAAGGTGTCACTATCTCAGCCAGCCATGTGAACAATTTTGGATTTTAGAGGGTTTTGGATTTTGAAATTCTAGAGAAGGGATGAATCTGTACATATGATAAGATATGATAACATATCTAAGGATGCAAGTCTGTGCAATTTTTAAAGGACTGACACTTATGTCAGTGTCTTGTGCTTTCACTACAGTGTTCTTGTGCTTCCACCGCAACAGGCCCACAGCTAATAATCCTGCCACTTCAGTCCAGTTGCAGGTAGGATTTTTTAAGGACACTAGAAAGTTTACATTGCAAGCTGACTGACTAGGGACTTCATCCCATGGTTTTCAGAATCTGTTTTGTATGTGCATGGGAAATGGAGCCCCACGGGAAACCTCTAGCAGGAGTCGGATGTCAATCAACTCCTGATAGAGAAAGATGGGGAAAGGGGAGGCATGATGTGATAAGCGAGATGGCTGGCTGCGATGCTGCTGCGATGTGATATTGAGAGTATCTTTCTCCAAACTCTCCCTTGCCATCCTGTCAATGCTAGTACTGTTTTAAAAAATCTTGTTGGAAAGAGGTGCAAGACGGAGGCAGAATGCATGAAATAAAGAAAAGCTTTACTATCAGAAGGTTTTGTTAACTAAGATGTTTCTGTATTCTTGCTGGCTAATACCAATAATTTTGACTATGTATTCCAGATATAAGTTGTAGAGCAATATTTATTTGAACTGGTTATATATTTTTACATTTTATCACCTTAGGAAAATGTGTAGCTCTTTATATTAAGTAAAACTTTAATTAGAAAGAGCTTAAAATCTTGTCTGTGTGTCACTGTTTCAGTCTAGAAAGTATATGCTGCCAATTAATCACAGCTACACTAATTTTTTTCAATTGTATTATGAGACCAGCTGTCACTTCTATACCAAATTAGACCAATAAAAATTATCTGCAAGGATGCAAGGTGTCATCTCTACAGACCGTAAGGGTGCCATAATATTTTATATATGTGGATATATAAGGAATGCCCATTTATCTGACAGATTAGTTGAAAAGTGGAAACCAAGGTTTTTTTACCTTGAAAATTAATTTTGGTCATTAAAAACATAAATAACACACTATATATCACTTTTGAATGTGTGAGAAGGCTAAAAGATTTATTGCATGCATTCAGAATTTATTTAGGTAGACATCCACTCTTTGTGAAACAACACGTGTGCAAGGTGTCTCAGGGAAGACTTGTAGGCAAGAAGAACTGACAAAAAGTGGATTCTTCATTAAATTAATGGAATTTGCAAGTGTTAAAAGAGTGATTCATCAGAAAGCTAGGAATCTTAAGGTGAGGGAAGTCTTTATATTCCAACCAAAGCTATTACTTTTTTTCATTGGTTAAAACATTGATAAGACAAGTAAGTAATTTCTGTACATTTTGCTCATATCTTTGGTCTGTGATGACTGTTTTCCAAGGTTTTAGCATGCATCTTCCACCAGTCTAACCTACTGTGGGAAATGGCAAGATATTGAAAGCTATTGACTTGAGGGAGTGGGGAGAAAGTAATTAAAGCTAGAATTCAGTGCCCTCTAGTCAAAAAAATTAAGGCTATGAATAATATAGCTCTACAGAAGTGATTAAATGGCAGCTAAAAACAGAATTCCATTACTACTGAAGGGCTACACAGTTCCTACCACTGTTGTAAATTGTCACAAACAGATATAGTTGGAAATCCAGTACATGTTGAGTATTCCATTTTTGAAATGCTTGGGAATAGAAGCATTTTGGATTCTTTTGGATTTGGGGATACTATTATTTGCATACATGTATATAATGGGATATCTTGGAGATGGGACCTAAGTCTAAACATAAAATTCATTTATGTTCCATATATGCATCTTATTATTATTATTATTATTTGCAATACTTTTACCCTGTCCTTCTCACCCCCGAAGGAGTACTCAGGGCGGCCTCATGTTATACTCATAACATGAATGTACTTTTATGCACAATTGCTTTGTAATTTTGTGAATGAAACAAAATGTGTGCACATTGGTACATCAGATAGCAAAAGGCTTAATTTTTGCAGGGAGGGTTATTAAATATTTCAGGTTTTGGATTTCCACATAAAGAATTCTCAACCTGCAAAATGTGACAACTGGACGATATGACAACTATAATTGAACATGAGTAAGATAAAGACATACCTTAATAAAGAGGTCCAGCAAATGTTGAGTAGACATACTTAATATGTGCACATTTTAAATTCAGTTTTTTGATCATCTAGCGAATGGCAACAAACATTAATATGTTCTCCATAGTTCCAGTGGTCTTTGAAGAAAATTTTGGGAAAGCATATTTGAAGAAATAAGAGCAATAATAAAAATAGAGTTTGAGACTACACCAAAATTAGTATTATTACTTAAACATGACAATATAATTCCATCACAAGAGGAGAAAGAATTGATTTCTAATTTGAAAACAGCAGCTAAATTACTAATAGCAAAAAACTGGAAAGAAAAAAGGAAATTCAATTAGAAGAATGGTATAGGGAAATTTGGAATATAGCTACTAATGATAAGTTATCTTGCAATAATAAAATTAAAAAGGGAATATGGAAACAAACAGGTTGTGGGTTTTTTTGGAAATATGGGGAAAATGTATAGAGTATATTTTTAATGAGGGAAAGGGGTATAAGCCAGCAACAAAAGCAATGAAATTTTGGAATTGGGAAACAACATGAGTTGGTTGGTCCTGGTGAAGGGGGCACAAAATAAGGGGAAGAGGGGGGAAATGGTATAATAATAATAATAATAATAATAATAATGAAATAAAACATGTGTAAGTAGATAAAAGGTGTACAGTAGAGGTATATGTATGTATTTATTTATTTACACTTATTTGCCGCCCTTCCCCGAAGGCTCGGGGCGGCTAACAGCATATTCATAAAAACAATCGTACATAAGAGCATTAAAACACGATTAAAACACATCTAAAAAATACAATAAAATAAAAATACAAGAGCCACAGCTGGGCAAAGTGTAGCACAGGATAAAACAGATAAACAAATATGGCGGCGGGTAACGAGGGCTACAGCTCATCTGGCTCCAAACGGCTGCTGGAAGAGCAAGGTCTTCAATGCTTTCCGAAATGGAAGGATGTTCTGCGTGGCGCGAACATCAGCAGGCAACAAATTCCAGAGCGTATGTAGTATAAGTTGTAATGGAAAATTTAAAAACTGATACGAAATATGCTCAAAGATGTTTTTGATTTTTTTTCTTTTACTGTTAGATTGTATATAATATGACATACTCTCTTGTGTAAGTTATTGTAAAAAGAGGGGAAATGTATACTTATACATTTTATTTGAAAAACTTATAATTTTTTTTAAAGAAGTAAATTGTCATTTCATCCCCACCTTTTTCTTTTTCCACTTCCCAGATAGTCTTTTTGCATCCATTCTAAATAACCATGGTAGTAATGGTCAATGGTGTGTGTTCCTGTTTTACTATATCAACATTCTTTATTGGAATGAGGTCCCTTTCTATCATTTTTCCAAGGTACCCAGTGATATAAAGCAGGGATGAGGAAATAACAATGTCATCCATGTTTTATGGCCTCATCCTCTGCAGAGCACGCAGAGCCAAAACCTCAGTTGTACAAATTGAAAGTAGACTTTTGGCCACATTTTTGAACAGAAACTCAATGTGGTCCATGGTAGGAGCTTGGATCCTGTGGTGTATTTGTTTTATTATTTTATTACATTTATACCTGCTTTTCTTCCAGGATGGGATTTACGATATATATTTAACAAAAGGGAAGGAATAGCTTCTTTGCACAATGCAGTGTCTGAATGCACCATGCTTACACAGGAAAAGCAATGTTGATGTAGCCCTTACAGATAGTACTGTGCAACTCACAGTAAATACAAGACCGTGTCCCATACCATTATCTTTCTGTAGAAGGTATGAAGGAAATTACAGCTGTAAAGTGTTACTTAGAAGGCATGCCTGGCCTAGTATAATGCTGCATAGTGACTTTAAAGCATTCCCTGAGATTCCAGAATTGGTTAATGCAAGGCAAACAATAGCACCAGTTCTAATTTACCCCCGAATAGAAGGATATACCCTTATGGTACGGTGGGGGGGGGGGGTTAAGTGGATGAACACATTTTTCTTTCAAGATGTAGGGGATCAGCTACTTTTATCAGCTCTGTAATGTCTTTCCAAACTGTTATTATTTAGTCTGTGAAAATGATAGGCCTGTCTTCATACCTGCAGCTGCTGGCCAAACCCATTTGAACAGGGACTTTGAAGTGCAAGTGGTGCAGACAGCCAAATATCAGCTGTCTGGACTGTTTCCACATGGAAATCTTTAACAGCACCACTGAATTTTGGCTTGCTTTAATCTTGAAGGGAAGGGAGAATTAACATGTGTATGCATTTTTAAAATGTTGAATGTACCTTACTCCTACTCATTCCTCATCACAAGAAAAGTAAGTTTTGAAACATTAAGAGCAAAATCAATCATGGGAAATTAACATAGGCGCAGTAACCTTGGGTGGTAATCTCTTTCTCAGGAGTGAAAAAAATAGACTTTTAACACATTAGACTATTTTTAAAGGGTTCTTAGTTCTGCCTATCCTTTGAAGAATGTGGTGAAATAAGGACACTGCTCGGTCAAAGCAAGGATTTTTAATGCTGATTAATGCATGTTTTCCTAACTTATCTCAACATTACAGAATTACAGCATTATAGCAAAATATAGTAAGACTTAAAAATAAATCTATAATTTATATATAACACAGTCAGTGCAGATGTTTTCTAGTGCTGATATAAGCAAAATCCAGTCTCATCGTTTTAAACAGAAGAAGTGGTAAGTATACCTTGGGAAAGGGGATACAGTTGAAAGAGGAAAACTTCTTAAACCCTGGAATCTTTCCTATGTCAAACTAGACTTCTGCTGCTAACTATAGCATAGCCTTTTTGTATTCTTTCATTAACAAAGAGTGTAGAATTAATTCCTTTCACCTTTCTATGATTTACTTTTAAACCATTGAGTAGGAATAATGCCAAGATGAACACAAATGGACAATGGCTTTCAGGATGCACCCTTTCAATAATGTTTGCAAAAGTTATGGTACTTTTTCGATTATATCTCCCAGAGATCAGCCAATGTAGCTTAGTAGCAATTCTGCAAGATATGGACCAAAACAACATTTCTTAACATTTCTATGAACAATCTCTCTTCAACCTGCATATCATGACATCATATGTACTTTTCTGTTGATACTTTCAGGGACAGAATTAGAGAATACATTGAAAATTCAGAGCATGACTGACTATTGTGCGAACCTTCTTGACACAGTTCCTAGTCTCAATACTGTATTAATGAGTTGACACTTGAATTTTTCAATAATGTAATTGTGTTTGTGTTGATATGAAGGCAAGAAAAATAAATGGAGCATGCATCTGTGGATCAATGGTACATCTTTATATGGAAGATGGGTCTTTTTAGCAATTCCGGGCAGGTCAAGTTGAATTGTTACTTCAGATAACAATTTGCAGCTTGGGAGTTCTCCTGGACTCATCACTGAGCCTGGAACCAGGGGAGCTTTTGTACAATTAAAACTTGTGCGCCAGTTGTGCCCATACCTTGGGAAATCAGACTTGGCCAAGGTGGTCCATGCTCTTGTTACATCCCAAATGGACTACTGGTACACGCTCTATGTGGGGTAGCCTTTGAAGACTGTTTGGAAGCTTCATCTGGTGCAACAGGTGGCAGCCAGATTGCTCATTGAAGCTGCATACAGAGATAGGACATCCCTCCTGTTGTGTCAGCTCCACTGGCTGCCAGACTGTTACTGAGCACAATTCAAGATGCTGGCTTTAGCCTATAAAGCCCTAAATGGTTCTGGCCCAGCTTAACTGTCCAAACGTATCTCCCTCTATGAACCATCTTGGAGATTAAGATCGTTTGGGGAGGCCCTGCTCTCAGTCCCACCTCCATTGCAGGTGAGGTTGGAGGGAACAAGAGACAGGGCCTTCTCAGTGGTGGCCCCTCGGCTGTGGAACTCCCTCCCCAGTGATATTCGATCAGCTCCTTCCTTCCTTGCCTTCAGAAAGAAAGCTAAAGCATGGCTATGGGACCAAGCTTTTGCAGAGTAACTGCAGTGCAATAAATGAATGAAGAATCTGTGCACTGACAACTGGATTGTCTCTGAATTACAATTTTGGATGACGTGATTTTAATTTGATGTAGTTGTTTGATGTTTTAATTCTATGTTTTTAACGTAAATGCATATTTATTATATGTTTTATGGCATTGAATTATTTCCAATGTGTAAACCCACTCTGACCCCCCCCCCCGGAGTTGAGAAGGGCAGGGTACAACTGTTGTAAAAAATAAATAGGTTGTTGTAGGTTTTTCAGGCTGTACGGCCAGGTTCTAGAGGAATTCTCTTCTGACATTTCGCCTGCATCTACGGCAGACATCCTCAGAGGTTAAGGAGTCTGCTGGAAACTAGGAAAATTGAGTTTATATATCTGTGGAATGTCCAGGGTGGGAGAAAGAACTCTTGTCTGTTGGAGCTATGTTGGACCTACAACTACCCAGTGATTCCAGCCATGAAAGCCTTTGACAATAAATAAATAAATGTGTTGATAACAATGAGAGAATAAATCAATACTTTGTAATGGTAACAGTTTTGTTTATATTTTGCAGTTAGCCACTTATATGGATTTGGACTGATGGATGCTGAAGCCATGGTTCTGGAAGCAGAAAAGTGGACAACAGTTCCTCCACAGCATGTGTGTGTTGAGAACACAGATCGGCAAATCAAGTAATTCTTGTTAAAGACATTTATTGAACTTCCAATTGACCTTCTTAACAAAAGTCTCTACTGGTCCTAAAATTGGCCTGAGATTTAAAACAGTGGTAAAATTCTTCCTCGGGTACCTTGTGAGAATAATAAAAAAAATGGAGGGAGTTATAGGGCCTCATCCTAAAAACAGCAGGTGGCCCGGTGGCCATACTTTCACAACATCTTCCAACTACTACTATCTTTGGGGAAGTGGTGCACAAAGCCCCTTGATCTTCCAGCTGCACAAAATTTCAGTTAGGAATGTTGCAGCACATTGCTAGTGATCATCCGTTTAGAAAAGAGTTATATTACATTTGTTTGCACAATTCAGGATAGAAATCAAGTTAAGAAAGACCAATAGAAATTCACTCGTAGTGCTATACATCTGTCCCAAGAATCCCACTGATCTTTAATTCTGTTATCTGAGCCCTGTGTCTTCAGTTTTTGTAGTCTTTGGGCATGTAATCAGGAATATGCCTACTGAATGGCTCCAAAACACTTTGAGATAGCATACACACATGTAATTGGTATATTCCCGACTTTCTCCAGACTTAGAACTAAATTTATGGAAATTTAGTTCTCCCCTGTACCCTATATGCGTTCATCAGTCATCTGCACAGTATTAAAAAGCAGGCAGCTCAGGTCATTAATAAAACTTTATTATTTTACTAATTCACTTCTAAGAATACTATTTTTAGATACTGAAAAATATAGTGAAATAAGAGCTGGGGTAGGGTTATATTTTGGGGTAAAGAGCAAATCCTTATGTATAATTCTGCACCTTATTTATTTATTTACTTTATATGCTTGTGTCCTGGAGTGGGACATAAGGCTGTTCATTAAAAAATCATCAAATTAAACTAATAAAGTTACGTGTTACATTTCTTCTAGAGCTTTCACTGATAATTTATTTGCATGAATGGTAATAAATAAAATCAGTGAACATTTTTAGGAATGTTTTGGTGGTTTATGGATTACAAACATACTACTGATAAAGATTTATTGATTTGTAATCTATCTATCTATATATATATAATCTTTGAATTAATTGTTGATTTTATCTAATAAATAGACAACAAATATTTGAACAGATATCAGTGTGGTCAGAATTGAATGTATAATTTTTTCATAAAAGTCATTTCTGAAAACCATAAATATGTTTACTGTTTCTGATACAGAACAATACGACCAGATAATATTCGCAACGGACCAGATAATGGTGTTCGTTCAATATATGAAGCTACTGGCTGCGCAGATAATACAAATCACCATGTAGTCTATCTGGAGCATGTTGTGGTGCGCATCACTATTACACATCCCCGAAGGGGTGACTTGGCCATTTATTTGACTTCTCCTTCTGGAACAAGATCTCAACTCTTGACTAACAGGTATAACAACTATATGTAACTAATCAGAACTGCTGCTATGAATATCTGTAGAGACTGGGATAATCCCGTTATCTTCAGCATTATGTGAAACAGATTTTGTCAGATCCTTTAGGACTGAGATGCAATCAACACGTTCCACAAATGGAGTAACCTGGATCAGCACTGCCAGCTCAATGTCTGGTGGGTGTGTGCATTATGTGACACTAAACCAGCCCAGTGGCTGAATAGCATTTCCATGATCCAGCAGCATCCCTCTGTTTTTCTGTGCTTAGTGATGACTGTCGGGCATGAAATTAATGGTAGTTGTCACTCATTGCTTATAGTGATACTAGCCAAAGTGAAGAAGTAATGCAAAGGAGGGGGGGCGGTGTTGCGTCCTCCTTTCCCCTCTCCAATCACTTTAACACTCTGACTAGCATCACTGCATCTGATGCAAGTTTTGTGCCTAGTGATCACTGTTAAGACCAGAACAACAGAGGAAGGTAAATGACTTTCTGTGTCCCTGGGCTGCCCAAGACCAGAAAAAGTGGGATGGCTGCTCGAATAGCCACAGGCACTTACGAATAGGATCAAACTGTTCACACTGTTTCTGTTTAAGGAAGCTCCAGATCATCCCACAACTTGCATTAAGGTAAATGGATCCTGCATGCCATGGACTCCATTCATCCTTACACCAACTCATGTGTGCCCTGAGATCTCTGCAGAATACAGAATACTTCAGAGACATTATTATTGTCACTTTTAATTGCAATTGCTGTTATATTTCTCTTTCCAAAATTAGGATGGCAGAAATGAAGTTACAGTCTGGACTTTCTGAACTGAATATTCCAGACCTAATAATGTCATGAGTGTTAGTTTAATTTGTGAAACTTTCTGTTTGAATTGAATTTTGAAACAGAACATCACGAGCTTCCAATTAGCCATTTCAGGAACTTTCATATTTGCAATATTGTTTTCTGGGAGCGGTCCAGGCTCAAAATTCCTTACTACTCAATGACTTTGGTTCATACACTCAGAAATATATTAATATCAGTTTAAGAATGTACAAATTGATCAATTTCATAGCCATAACAAGATAATGATGGACATTTTTATTGCTATAGGAGATTTATTTATTTATTTATTAAGAGCATTTCTATCCTGTCCTTCTCGTCTCCGAAGAGGGACTCAGGACGGCTACCAACAGGCATCATTTGGTGCCAAACAATAAAACTAGCATAATATACAATTAACCTACATTAAAAACAATTATAGATACATTAAAACAGTTCACCGTTTCACGTCATCTTCCAAATCAATCCATTGCCATCAGCTAAAAAGTCAATTAAAACCATCTATTCTATGAACGCTTGATGGCATAACCAGGGTTTGGGTTTCTTCTGAAAGGTCATGAGGGAGGGCCAGATCTGATCTCATCAGGGAGGGAGTTCCATAGCCAAGAGGCCACTACAAAGAAGGCCCTGCCTCTCGTTCCTACCAAGTGTGATTGCGATGGTGGTGGGACCAAGAGTAGAGCCACTCCAGACAATCATAAGGTCCTTGGTGGTTTGTAGAGGGAGATACATTTGGACAGGTAAGGTGGGCCGGAACCATTTAGAGTTTTATAGGTCAAGATAGCCATACTAGCCAGACTCTGTATTCTTTGCTATAGAACTAGTGATAACATTTATGGAAAGTATTTTGGATGTGAATAATGCTTCTTTTATCAAGACAACCCCTGGCCTTTTTGAAAATTATAACATTATAATAATCACTTTACCACTGAAAGATAGATAAATCCCCTCTCTCTTCTCAGCAACATATATCAACTTTTAGAAAATATGGTGTGCTGATTAATCACATGCAGTCTTCCTCCAGTTTTACTTTGTACTTTACCTAATAATTCCTTTCCTTGTATTTTACTGCCCGGATTCAGCCAATTCCCTTTATAACCTAAATAAAGAGGAAAGAACAATTGGTTGAGATTGAAGCCAGAAAGTATTAAACCAAAAGAAGATGAAAGTTGAGTGAATAAGAAAGTGATGTGATCTCATCAAAATCAAAACCTTTCATAAGGGCCTCAGATTATATAATTTCAACAGAACGGGAAAATTCATGGCGTAGTTGATTTGTGTAGTCTTAACCAACTTTTTTCTATACATTATTAGGGCATATCTATATAGGTGGCACCGTGCCTTAAAATTCTTGATATGGATCCAAGATATAAAGCAAAGACACATGCAAAGATGAAATGTATGTTGTTGGATTTTATGGATTTTTATGGATTTTAAGATTTTACTAGATGAGGTTTATGTGTGTTTATTGTTTATGGATTTATGTTGATTGATTCCTGTAGGCTGAGCTATATTTGGACTGATTAGTTCTTCATTTTGGATGAAAAGGTGACAGATAGGTGGTTGGGCTGCAGCAGTTTGATGTATGTACTGTTTGCAGTTCAAATGATTACAGCACAACTATATGAAAGTTGCTGTTTTTGCTGTGTCGTAAGGAACTAACTGAGGTCTTTCAACATCTATTAGTTCAGGTTTTACAAAATAAACATGTATTTAAGGTGTAATAACCCTGTGAGAACCAGGTACTTAATGAGGAACTGTACAGTGGAAGTGGGTCACGGCTATTATGACATGATTCCGATTATCCTGAGAGCATCTGATAACCAATAGTTGGCGGCAGAGTTCCTAATGGCCTGACATAACAGTTCTTCTGATCTACTGTGCTAATATTTTCCCTTGGAAATAGCATGTCTTTAACATTGGAATAAGCAGCAGCCATTACTGGGTTTGCAAGTATAGTGGCTAAAAGCTTTTGACTAATTAGTATCTAAAACTGCAAGTTTTATCCGGGTAACAAGCATAGTTACAGTTTTCTCTTTCAACCTATTTTTCAGTTTTCACTGTTCTATTCTTGGGAGGGTGTGTGTGTTAAAAGTAGAAATGCACTACCATCTTCTTAAAAAAATCCTTCCCATTCCTAATTCTATGTGGGTTCCTCTTCTATCCACCTTTTGCCATCTCTGTCTGAACTAGCTGTTGATGAGCCTCCAAAAGGCTCTCAGTGTTTCTGGTGATATAATTGATAGAAAGAAATTCCTGTTGTGATGCATTAGCATCACTCCAAGCAGGCAGGCACTGAATGAAAAATAAATAGATTCTGTGGCTCTGGGGATCCATGTGTTGCTGAAAACTACAAGGCAGCCAGAGAGAGAAGGAGGAGGAAAAACATTTACTTTTGTTTCTTTCAAGCTGCAGGGCAGTGCAATCGAATCAGTTCTCCCTCGCTCCCTCCAGGCTTGAAGGGCCTTTCCTTCATTTTATTTTAAGTTTATAAAGACTTAAAATAGTGTATAACTACTAAAATAATGTATAAATATTAAAATAAATAGATCATCTCTACATCACGGTTTTTCACTTATTGTGGGAGGTCCTGGAACCTAACCCCAGCAATAAGTGAGGGAACACTGTATACCATGTTGCTTGGGTGTTAGAGGGGTTGCTGTCCCACTGCTTTCCTTTCCTTCTCCTTCCCTTTCTTCATAACTTTCCCCCTTTCTCTTTTTTCCCTTCTTTCTTCCCCTCCTCCTTCCCTTCTCCTTTTCTTTCTTTCCCTTCTTTTGCTCTTTGTTTTTTCCCTTCTTTCCTTCCTTCCCTTTCCTTCCTTCTCCACCCTACCTCACAATGTTTCCAAGGCAACATGGCTCTGTTTTGTCGCTTGCCCTTCCTTCCTTCCTTCTTCCCTCCCTCACCTGCATACCCATGTTACCTTTATTTCCTGGTAACATCACAGAGGGTCACTTCACCTAGCAGCAGCCTTTGTGATACATACAGACAGACTTTGACTTTTATAGAGAGAGATTTCTGCTCCAGTGCTTGGACATAGATTGTGGCACTACTCATTCAAGAGGGGATTCCTTTTTAAAACAGATTACTATTAGTCTTCCTGATGTTTCTGTGAGTATTCCAGGCTGTACAGCCATGTTCCAGAAGCATTCTCTCCAGACGTTTCGCCCACATCTATGGCAGGCATACTCAGAGGTTGTGAGGTCTTACAACTGCTGAGGATGCCTGCCATAGATGTGGGTGAAACGTCAGGAGAGAATGCTTCCACAACATGGTCATACAGCCCCAAAAACTCACAGCAACCCAGTGATTCCAGCCTTGAAAGTATTCAACAACACACTCTTTCTGATGTTTCTAGAAGTAAATTACATGGTTTTATTCTACCAGACAATGAGATTAGACAATCAACAGGCAATAATCTCTACTTTTCCAGATTTATAAAATTCTGAATATAAGATTTTTAAGCTTTGTCCACATGCAGTGCTGGAGAAAATTGCAGTTTTCTGTCCTTCTCAGAGAACAACAGAACAAGCAATAAAGTAAATGGATGGAGCAGACAAGAAGGATATAAACAACAGGAAATTAATATATTGAAACACACACATTTCATTTCCTGTTGTCGTAGCTCTGCTTTATCACATAGGTTTATTTTCTGAAGCAAATTTAAACTGTTACTGTAAGCAAAAAACTGTTGTATGGCACAAATCCAATGTATCAAAAGATAACGTTCTACAAAGGCTTTATGTATTCTGATGGAAAACATGCTGCCTATCAAAAATCAACATTGTATTCCATTACAGTGGTATCATATTCAAAAGGCATGGTGTAACTGAAAAAATGAACTATATTGGTAAGATAATGTTTATCATTAGGCTGCATTGTTTAAGATATGTTTATATACCGGATTCTGGGACCACTGTGAAAATAATCAAGAGTCAAGGTGGCAAAGTGGAAGACTAATAAGAATATCCATGTTGACAATTGTTGAGAAAGATTTCAGAGGAAGTTTCCTACTTCAAATAGGGTAGGAAGGAATTAATATTTGATTCTAAAACACGGAGAAAATCCCAAAACCAGACTAGCTTAACATCAGTAAAATCTACATAAGAATACTAGGTAATATCTTTCCTTCACAAGATTGAAGGTCTGAATGGAAGTCATTTGAAATGCTTCATTTATAGAGTATTTTCTTTAGCTGCCCCACAGTGTGAGACTTTTCACTTCAATGGGGACAAATCAGACACCAATCCTAAAGCAACCTACAGAATGCGTATTCTTGAACTCTTTTGCTTTTTGCCAACTGGAACTTATGTCTATACAATAATAATAATAATAATCTTGATTTATACCCCACCACAATCTCCCCAATAAGGACTCGAAGCGGCCCACATACAAGTGCGCTGTTATAACAACCCATTAAGTAATGCAAGGGAAAGACACCATTAAAATATGAAATCTAACTCCACAATTTTCTGTAAGTGTACCTACAAAAATGTTTAAGGAAAAATATAAAGCACATGGACTAAGAGCCACAAAATTTTCAAGGTCTGCTATTTACTCTCAAATTCTGAGAGAGGCTAAGTCACAGAGTAACTTGTTTACTCTTTTGGAAATTTATACTACTCCTATTTTCACTCGCTTTGTTTTTGTTTCTGTGAGTACATTTGTTGTTGTCGTGAAGCAGACGCCAATTAAAGCCAAGCCCAGATGTAAAAGGGGGTAATGAAAGGTTTATTATACAAGGAATGGGAATGGGACTAACAGAAATCTAGCCTAACAGGCAAAAACCCACAAAAACCCAGGGAAAGCCAAAAAATCACTTCAGGAGAATCCAAAACAAACTCAGGACGTCCTCTGTGACGTCCTTCGTGGGGTGATCCAAAAGCGTAGTCTGTAACTGGTCCGGAGTCAAGGGCAGGATAATGACGGAGGAAACGAGGAGACAAGGTCCAACAGGAGCTAAATGTATAGGGACAACACACATCATAATCCCCATAAATCACATTGTCAACCTCCCTCCGTTGTAATACAATACCAGTCTTGCAGCTTGAAGCTCACAAAAGGTCCAGCGGAGTCCAAACCCCGCCACTAGGAACACACGGCTGTAGGAGTAAACTGGATCAGGAACACGATGCAAGGTAACAGGATGCCAAGATAACAGGATACCAAGATAACAGGATACCAAGATAACAGAATACCAGACACAACTCCTTGCCTGCCACAAGGAGTCATTTCCCAAGCCCACAATTTATAGCCCTAAAGATCAGACTCACCCAAAGAACATTCCCCTGGATCAGGCGATGCAGCTGCTTCCCTTTCTGCAGCTGACACCCTTTGTGAGTCTCTCCAGGTCCCCCAGCGTCTCTCAAAACTTAGTACTTCCCAGTCTTTTCCAGAAATTTCAGAGGGCCAGTCTTTGTCACTGTCAAATCCCATAAACGTATCACTACTGGAGTCAGCACTACACACATCCCTAACATGACGTACCAAGGTCCAATCTAGCTCACTATCACTCTCTTCTGACTCCAGTTCCTCATCTCTGTGAAAGCCCTCAAAGGATTCAAAATCCATGGGAGATGCAAGTATCTGCCGAATTCTTTTCCTCTGTTCCAACCCCTCATTACTGGAATTGCTTGCATTCCTTTTTCTGCTTGCTCCAGTGTTTGAAGTACTACCAGCCCCTCCTAATTGCATACTACTCTCAGATGCTGATGACTCAGCGTCTTCTGCAGCCCTACTATCAGGCAATGCCGAGGGCTGAATTCCAACAGTTGTAGTATTGTAAAAGTATCTTTTAGACCTAGATTGTCAGGCTAATGTTTCAAAAGGTTATTCCAGCAAGACATGCAATATATTATGGAATAGAGTAACTAACACATAGTAACCCTTCATAGTATTTATTTACTGCACACAACTTCTTCTTAGTATTGCCTCTTTTTTCAGAGGGTGGTGTTATGACTATTTGGTCAAAAGATTTAAACTATGTTTGTGCTGTTTTAATACCTCTATGGTTACTTTGCTTTTTGTTTTCAAGTCATTAGAATCTCTGTAAAAAAGTGTTTGTGCAACAAATAATTTGAGCAAAACTCTGAAAGTCCTATTAGCCATCATATGGAATCTCTGTTGATACAGAGTATGTTATAGGCATAGAAGTGTGCAATGCAGTATACATTGTCTTGCTGTCCAATAGACCAATATTTGTTACCAAACAACACCTGATGTGCCCCAGATAGGTTGACATTAACTTCATGTTGTCACTGAAATTACTGGCAGGAGGTGGTTTTAGCGGGGGGGGGAGCAGATGCTTTCATGTTGCTTCCGTGTGGTCCTGTGTTACCCATGTGAAATTATTTTTTTAAAATAATCATGGCTAGGCCACCTCAATCCTCAGACAAGACATTTACAATACATACAGTACATATTGTGAGTGTTCATTTTCTAGCTGTAGTGCCAGAAGTATCTGTAGCATAACACTTGTGTCCAACCTCATAATAGTGGGTCAGCAGCTATTGGTCCCCTTGCATAGCATTACGTTCAGGCCTCTTGAAGAGACCATCATGTGTCTTTTACTAAGAAATAGGAGTCACGAATGACAATTACATATGAACTGTGGCAATATGCACTAGGTACATTATACTGGGAATGGGGAGTGTGATGCCTTTAGGCATCTGCATAACTTTAGACATCTTCCTTGACACTACAGCTGGGATCCTTTAAAAAGAAAAATCAAGGACTTCCAGACACTGCCATCTTCATTTCCCATAAATCTCTCTTGACCACATGAGGAACTTAGATGCATTTTTAGGAAGTAAAGATTGCAGACAGCTTTAGGGCAATGCTTTTTCCTGCTGTGGGCTTAGCCACTGTCAAAAAGAAAAGGGACAGGAAGAGATCGCTCTTATTAATCTTCTGTTGTGGGGAAAAAGATGCAAAGACCAATAAATGAATGCCTAGCCCTATGTCTAAATCTGAAGTTCCACCCCCAATCCTCAGTGGATAGGTACATATTTTCCCATTCATTTAAGTTAAGCATTTTTAAAAATTTAATGGTACACTCTATAATGATCCATGATATCATCAGGACTTTCCCATGCAATATCACGGCACATGTCCTCTGCCATTACAAAGCACAATTCAATGAATCCAAGTTTTGGCCCAGAAATCTCAGAGCCTAAGATAGTACTTTCAGTAGAGTGGTAGGAAAAGTGATTGTAAACCTGAAGACGGAGTCCACCAAAAAGAGAAAGTAGGAGAAAGCTAAAAGGGAGAGTGAACAAGTTATGTGTCTGAATGGTTGTGGATTGAATGTTTGCAACAGAAAGATAGAAGAATGGTGAGGGGCTGGGCAGGGGGAGGGAGGGAAAGAATGTTTGAAGGTGATGTAAAAAGGACAATATTTGTCTATATTTTGATGAGCTTGCAATGCCAAGGAAAAAGGAGCAGTTTGTGGATGCATGTGGTTCTATGCATCCATCCATGTCTACTTGTCTGTTTGCCTGATGGGTTTATGGATTTTTGTGTCTATGAATGTGTGTGAGGGAGATTGGAATGAAAGCGCACAAGGATATAAAATGTTATTTAAAAGAAAATGCTATAATAATAGTAATATTAATATTCTTTATTTATACCCCGCCACCATCTCCCCCAATGGGGACTCGGGATGGCTAACATGAGGCTAAGCCCGAACAGCAATTACAAAAATAAAACAAGACACAAACAACAATACAGTAAAATACAAAAAACATATGAATACAATAAGCAATACAAAAATAAGCAATACAAAATACTATACCCACAATCAATCCCACAATCAATCGATCGATCACAATGACATTGAGCGGGCCACATGTGCAAGATAAAACGCTAAAAAATCAGGGTGAGATAAGGAGGAGCAGATTATTTGTGAGGGAGAACTCATAAAGGAAAGAGTATTCCAAGCAGGGGAAGAGTATTCCAAGAACAAAAAACATTGAGGGGAGCAATAGTATATATGGTTCTGTGTATATTAGACAATGGCACCAATCCTTGGCTTCAGCAAATATTTGGGGCTAATTTCTTGTTTATTTGCTATGCCTATGCTTTTATCCACTACAGTTTCCCGGTTTGTTAAATGTGCTCATGGCCCTAAATGAGGTTGGAGAACCTTTGCATTGTATATTACAGCTGGATTGTGTTGTACCAAGATAAGAGAAAGACATGCATATATGTGTAAATGCTCGTATGTGCCTTGAAAGACGGCGTTTAAGAGGTGACTTGATCGAAGTGTATAAAATCATGCATGGGATAGAAAAGGTGAATAGAGAAAAAATATTTTCTCTGTCACCCAACACTAGGACTAGGGGGCACTCCCTAAAGCTCCAAGGTAGGAAAGTTAGGACTAATAAAGGGAAATATTTCTTCACCCAGAGGGTCATTGGGTTATGGAACTCACTTCCAGAGGAGGTTGTGACAGCGGTCAGCCTGGACAGCTTCAAGGCAGGATTAGACAGATTCATGGATACCAAGGGAATCAGTAGCTACTGAAATGGACATCCAAGTGCCACCTCTGTGTTGATGGAGGCAGGCAGGATTTTCCCCGGGTACTGGTTGTGGGGGGTCGGGAGCAGGTGAGGGTTTTGCCCTCCTTTCTGCTAGAGATCCCCGTGTACAACTAGTGGGCCACTGTGTGACACAGAATGCTGGACTAGATGGGCTGAGGCCCGATTCAGCATGGCTCTTCTTATATTCTTATGTTCTTATGTTCTTTATCCTTTTGTTTTTTAATTCACATTTATTAAAAGGTTGTTTGACCATTCCATGGAAGGGTTTAAAAACTGGGAATTCATGACCACCCATTGCTGGGGTGAAAAAGCTGCTGGTGATTGGATTTTGGAAATTTATGATACCCCATCACAGCTGAGAAATGTCAAGACTCCAGGTATGAATTCCACTATTCTGCATGTGATATAACTTTAGGGTTAAAGTGATAGAAAAGTCTTGGATAAGCTAGGCCTTTTCATAAGTTTAGTTCTTTATTTTAATGGTGGAAATTTTAAGTTCTAATGGCCTGGCTTTGTTTTCTGATTGAATTCTTACACAAATTTATCAAGTTGTGAGGTTTTGGGGGTTTAGGACTGTTATTAGAATTCTCCTGGAATCTTCCCACCCTTCATTTATTTTTTATATATTTCTGCAATGTATTTCCCTTCCGCCTCTCACAGCACATTTTCTAATAGTCTCATGTCAGATATTGCAGTTTATATCTCCTGTTCATATTTCATATGCCTACTCTGTGGTTTAACTGTTCAGAGACTAGCTGAAACGGCATTGTGAGAAAGTGCAATGTTTATGTTCCATCTATCTGAAAAGTGTTTTCAGTGATGTGGTACTCTGACTAAAAAAGCAGCCTCAAATGTAAGATATCAAAGTTAAAAATCTTTGTTCAGGTAAGAAGCTCACAAAGCCCTCATCAGGTATTATTAAAATGGTTCAACTCACCACACACGCTGAATTATGGCTCCATGTAGAATTGTGGTCCCCATGTGTATAGCTAAGAACATGTTTTTGTTCTTCCAGTCTCAGAAATCTTATTAATTTATTCTTTGTTGTACAATTTAAGGGTCCCTTCCCTTCCCAAACACCAAGACTAACAGCAGTGAAAAATCTAACATGAACAGTTTCAGCAAGCACACCAAAAAATACAGATTTGTTTTTTTAAAAATAAAACCAAGAATGGCTATTCAACACAGAATTTTTTTCTTTAACATTCACAAGAGTATACAATAGAAAAGTAACTTTTTAATTTTTATTTGTTACTGGCTCCATGGGATTTAACCTAATAAAAGATCTTTCCAAAGATTGTAGCATGTGTTATATATACTCATGTATAAGTCTAGACATTATAGTCAAAAAAATAAACAAATTGGTCAACTTATCTATAGGTCAATGTAAATATTGTACTAAACTCTCTCTCTCTCTCTCTCTCTCTCTCTATATATATATATATATATATATATATATATATATATACACACACACACACACGAGAGAGAGAGAGAGAGAGAGAGAGAGCGCGTTCAGTTGGAATATCCTCTCCTGCAATTTGTAGTGTAGTGATCCCCTCTTCTTTTAGGTCATCCCAGACTAAGCTCTTTCCTTTTGCCACTCTTCTCAAAGAAGGAGGTGGCTTCTCTCTCTCTCTCTCTCTCTCTCTCTCTCTCTCTCTCTCTCTCTCTGTGTGTGTGTGTGTGTGTGTATATATATATAGGTGGCTTCTCTCTCTCTCTCTCTCTCTTATATATATATATATATATACAGAGAGAGAGAGAGAGAGAGAGAAGCCACCTCCTTCTTTGAGAAGAGTGGCAAAAGGAAAGAGCTTAGTCTGGGATGATCTAAAAGAAGAGGGGATCACTACACTACAAATTGCAGGAGAGGATATTCCAACTGAACATTAGAAAGAACTTCCTGGCTATAAGAGTTGTTCATCAGTGGAACTCTCTGCCTTGGTGGAAGCTCCTTCCTTGGAGGGTTTTAAACAGAGGTTGGGTGGTCATCTGTGGGGGTACTTTCCTGCATAGCAAAGATTAGACTAGATGGTCCTTGTGGTCTCTTCTAATGCTATTATTTTATGATTCTATTATTATTTTACAATACAGTACAGCACCACTTTTTCCTTTTTGAATGGGCAAGGAAATGGAATACAGAGTAAGACTATATACATAGATGTCAGAAAATATTAGAAACATTAGTTATCTGTAGAAAAGCAGGAGATGACAGCTAGTATCTATTTATTTTTCATAAGATGTCATTATCAGAAACAGGTGTTCCTTCTCAGCAATTTCTGCCATTGTTTGGGAATGTAAATCTTCCTTTATTTCATTGAATGAAAGAATGCCAGTGTTTTCTCTCTGCTATGAGTTTGAGAGATTTTGTGCAAATTTGTATGATATTTCACATTTTTATTTTAATTTTTGTCAAAAAATGTGCTTGGGAAGTTGCACAAAATCCAATGTTTCACACAGGTTTGTGATGGTTTTATTGATAATAGCTATTGAAATTTTATAATAATTAAAGTTGTATTTTCTGTTTATAGTTCGAATTCCAATAAAACCTTAAGATACTAAACAGAGATAAACTATCCATATTTTCCTTCTAGGAAAACTGAAGGAATGGTCCTTAGTACTTTATGGGACATCTATTCAGCCTTATTCTCCAAGAAATGATTTCCCAAAAGCTGAACGAATACGTTCAAGTCCGATAGAAGATCCTACAGAAGATTATGGAGCTGATGATTATGCAGGTAACATTAAGCATTATCTTTCAAATATGACCATCAATGTATTTGTGCAAAACACAAAGAGGTCCTTTGGAATATGTCCCAGTTCAGAAAACTTTGGATAATGACTGAAGGTGGGCAATAAACCAAACCAGCTGCAGATCAATAGGAGTCTCTCTCAAGGACATTGAATTCTTCTTAATAGTTCAATTTTTATTTTCTGAGTTGCCAAGTCAAATACACGAGAAAGCCAAAGTAATTTCTAACTTTTACTGAACAGTAATAGCTGTGATTTCTATTTTATCTTATTTTTACCCTTTTCATTAAAGGTCCATGCAATGCTGAGTGTAGTAAAGTAGGATGTGGTGGACCAGGACCAGACCATTGCAATGACTGCCTACACTATTACTACAAATCTAAAAACAATACACGGTAAGAAGACAATATGTTGTCTATTGTACATCCAAAATAAAGATAATAAGTTTTAACTTACTTGGCAGCCTAGTTTGCCAGGAGACATTTACGAGACACCTCCATTTTCAGTGCAGCAGTTTGTTTAACACAACAAACAACTTTATAATTAGCAGCAGTAGGCTTGTTACATGAAAAGGTAAATATTACAGCTGAATGCCATTGGGATTTTAAATTATTATTTATTCTATGCAGCTTCAAGATAATGGAATTTGGTGATAAGGGGTGTGTGTGTGTGTGTGTGTTTGTGTGCACATGAAGGCACTAATCATCTTTCCAACTACTACACACTCACACACACAATACCCTGGCATCGTGCTAGAAGGTATATCCCATTTATTCAGTGAGTCTAACAATAGGCTTCAGGACTCAGTGCTGCACCCAGACTCTTAACTGAGGAAAGTTACAGGAAGCATGATTCCCATTCTCCTTTTTGAAAGGCAAAATTGATAGTTCTGCTTACAACCTAAAGAGTTCTGACAGTTTGGAAGCACAGTAACTTAAAGACAGCCTTCTATTACACTAGTCAGATAAGCCAATTAATCTTCTGCAGTTCCTAAGAAGGATTTTCTCTTCGTCCTGCCAATATATTTCAGGTCTTTCCCTCGCTCCTGACAATGTCAGACACATTTGCCAGGTCCACAAGAGCAGGTTTTCTTAGAGTCTGTCCTAAAGCTGTAAAACATCCACTTAGCCGCTTCATGATGCCCTGCAGACAATTTTATTTGGAAAATCAGATTTTTTGGACATGCACTTAACCTTCCAACCTGACTTAGGTTTTTTTTCTTCCAAAATTAGGGTTCATTTTAGTATGTTTAAATGTGAGCTCGCTTGGTATGTTTTTTAAATTTAATTATTATGACATATATTTGGAAAATGTTATTGTTGTTTTTATCATGATATGTCATTATTTCTCAACTTTTCTGGTGGGAGAAATTGCCGTCTGTTTCCAAAAAGGAAGAGAAAGACAGGCAGAGAGATCTTCAGCTTTCTCTGCCTTGGGGTTCCTAAGGCCATCAGAAATATATGTTTTCTGATGGTCTTTGACAATCCTCTGAAACCCCCAGGTGACTCCCTCCCCAGGGGTCCTGACTCCCAGGTTGAGAAACACTGTGCAGTACAGTAAAATAATAATGTATAACAAATGTGGATTCTTATATGAATGAGGTAACATTTTTTTGCCTGGTGGAATATAAGAAGCATGTATCCAGGAATAAAATAGATTTAAAGCAGAGGAATTTGGTTTGTACCACCCTTGATTATAGTCTGGGCTTTCATAGATAAGCCACTTTCTTGGTGGGAAAAAAACAGTATTCTGGCTGGTTTTTTTCCCCTGTCAAATTTGTTGATAACTTGGGTTGTCTTTTATTATTTTGAACAATGTAGCATCTGTGTTCCCAACTGTCCACCTGGTCACTACAGCGCAGACAAGAAACGTTGCAAAAAATGTTCACCCAACTGTGAAACTTGTTTTGGAAGTCACAATGATCAATGTAATACTTGTAAACCAGGTTACTATATCAATGAAGAGACAAGGAGTTGTTTCACTAGCTGCCCAGATGGATTTTACCTGGATAATAGTAAGTTTTTTCCATTAATTATTTGTTAGAATACTGGAAATCACTGGAATTTATCATCCTGACATTCTGTATGAGATGATGTTATTTATTAAACAGTTTATATACCGCATTCCTATTTCAGCTTGAATGCCAAATAGTTTATAACAACTTTTTCAAGAAACCGGGAATGTGACGCAGCTGGCTAAGTGTCAGCTGCATAAGATCTCTCTGACCAGTAAGTCATGAGTTCGAGGCCTGCCCGGGTCGAGGTGTGTGCTCGACCTTTAAGTGTAGCCTGCTGTCGACCTTTGCAGCCCAAAAGACAGTTGCATCTATCAAGTAGGAGATAAAGATACCACATTAAGTGGGGAGTCAAATTTTGACTGAATTATGAGGCCATTAAAAGAACTCCAGGAAACGCTGAGAAATGCGGAAGAAACAGCAAGGGACGCTGAGAGATGAGGAGTGTGTCAGCTCCCCCTGGTGGCCAGAGTTTGCCTCTGTTCGTTTATATGTCTGTACGTCAAAACAGCAGGAATTGTCTGCTAAGTATGTGTACTGTAAGTCCCCATCGGGGTGAGAAGAGCAGAATATAAATAAAGTAAATAAATAAATAAAATAAAAAGCACAAAGAATAGCAATTTTTTTTTAAAAAAACAGCAATTAGAGGAGTGATAAGTATAATAAATTCATCCATCACTTAATCTAAAAACCTAATAAAGAAAGCAGACTTTATTTTTGACAGGTCTAGTTGAGAGCCTTTCTGAAACAGACCTGGCAGGATGGTCCACAGTAACTAAACACGCCTTCTCACATCCTAGATCACTTTGTATTTGGGAAACAAAAGCTATTATCAAATTTACTTTTGCAGTAGTGCAGTCGAATTCATGAATTCATGATTCAGCCTGTGCTCACTTGCTTCTGGTTCTTTCCCAGTTTTTGCTGGATTGCAGTATTCAAGAATTGACCTCTGAACTGGGTTAGACACAATGTTCAGAGTAGAGGCAAATTAAGCAAAAAGAACCAGAACAGTTTTGTCCTTCTGTACTTCATGTTTTTGATGCTATAGCTTTAAGAGTTCCAAAATATGACTCTTGTAAAATGTATAAACTACAGTAGTGACTCATTTATCCAACCTTCACTTATCCAACGTTCTGTATTATACAATGCAATCTGCCTCCTGCCGGATCCACAGGTGAGGGAAGTGGAACAATGTCCAGGGTGGGAGAAAGAACCCTTGTGTGTTTTGGCTTTAAATTCATAAATACAGTAATTACTACATAACGTTACCATGCATTGAACTGCTTTTTCTGTCGATTTGTTGTAAAACATGATGTTTTGGTGCTTAATTTGTAACATCAAAATGTAATTTGCTGATTAATAGGCTTTTCCTTCATCTCTCCTTATTTTCCAATATTTTTGCTTATCCAATGTTCTGCCGGCCCGTTTATCTTGGATAAGCGAGATTCTGCTGTAGTAAAATTGTGAAAAAGCAGGGGGGGGGGGGGGACAAGCAAGATAATATTAGGTAATATTTTCTCTTGGCTTTCCTTCATGAATGAAGATTCAGGAAGGACTCATCCCACGCTTTCTACAAATGCGTTGATGATTCGGAGGTTGGATGTGTCCTTCGAGCCTATGCAATGGATTTTTTCTGGTGAAGCGCAGCGTGCACAGAACTGGCCTCACCAAAGGTTCATCTGACAGGGCCTAGCAAGCTGGGATGGCGGCAGCGAGGTCCTCAGTTCGTAGTTTTCGTCTCTTAGATGGCTGACCTTACAGGGTTAAACGAGCACCAACTGCCCAGGTTTGAAATCAGAGTTTTCCTTCTCCTAGGATGGTTGCCAAAAGGGTGGAGAGGTCATCCTGCCCTTTGACGCTCTTTGTCAGACCCTTCGGTTGTGACCTGTCTGGCATGGGAGGCCCTACCAGTGGCTATTATGCCACCGCCAGCATAGCTCACAACTTCATTAGGGTACGCAAGCCTCTCCCCCACAACAAGGGGCATCAACAGAGAGGAATAGGTAATTATAAAGATAATAAATGCTTGGTTAATAGATAATAAAATTGTAAAATTTAAGAATAATAAATAGTAAGTGGTAAAACTAGGGGGGGAAACCTGTGAGATTATATCAAGTTTATAAAATTACCTAATGCTAAAAATCCCCAACGGGTTTACATTATAAAATCAATTATACAGTAGAATGTAAACATCTGATCTTTGAATGAATGATTTCACCAACCAGTAAGTTACTCTGTTCTGACAGAGAAGTAAGCTTTTCTCACTTATCCAATCTCTATCTGAATTTTAACTACTTTATACAGACTTTATACATAAGCATATTTTGTTTCAAGATGCTCCAGCTCTAAACTTGTATTCCAGCAACAGCAATGATTTTGTGTTGGTAAAGATGCCTGTTTGGCCTTGCAACTTTAATAGCTATATTTTTTTAAAGGTAGCTGAAAGTTCTTGATAGCAAAAAGGAAAAAGAAAACAGAGAAACTTTTCCAAGGCAAGAAATGGCAAACAACATTGGTCATTTCTGGCTGCTGCAGATTACAGATTCTTTGGAAATAATCAAATGGACTCTTTGCATTCTAGGTCTCTGATCTCTAAGTACTCAAACTAAAAGGGCCACCAAACTTGGGCCAAGATCCTGTATCATATGCCATAACTTGAGCAATGAAACTCTATCATGGCAGCTGTTTCAGCTAATTCTACTCCTAAAAACTGAATGTGAGCTCAAAAACTGTTCTCTTAAGCTAGGTGATATTTTAACCAAATGTTTCCAAGGTGCTGCAGGTCGAGATGGTGGAAAATGAAGACTGTAATAGTCTCCCTATTACAGGGTGCATTGAAAGAGGCAGAGCCATAGACAGAAAAAATGGGGGGCAGGGTTAAACTTTTTTTAGCGAATGACACTAAAAACACAAAATAATTTAAATTGTATGGTTCATTCTATATATTTATATAGATTTAATTGAATCAAATTTCTATTTCAGTTACAAAGTTTCAAGTCTTAAATACAGAATAAAGGGGAAAGATAAATAAAAGGAATTAATCAAGATTATCCTCATGATAGAATAATCATAATAAATACAGCAAAGAGTGGGAATAATGTAAACATGTGTTACCAATGGAAAATGTTTTGAATGTATAATTTTGTGTAGCACTATTCACAATAATTTTGAAAATAATAGTTTTTAAACAAAATTCTTAAAATTCTGTGTAAAATAAAAAAGTATTTTCTCTGCTGATAATGTTGCTTACTGATGGAAAATATTTTAGTACACAAAAAATGAATTATAGACAAAGGAAATCTTGAAAAGTGGAGATTTGCATCAGTCCACAATTCCCATCACCAGACACCTGGTTTTTGTTGGTTTTGTTTAATATTTTCATGTCATGCCATTTATAGTTTGCATTTTCTCCAGGCAAAAACCTTAGCAATGATACGAACTTTAGAGGGATATATGGCCCCTACATGCTTGCCCAGATGTACAGCATTCACTTCCTCTGAGAAAGGCGTTAGAGAAAGGCAGTGATCTACCTCTAGTAGGAAATACTGGGGGGGGGGGGGGGGTTCCCATGCTTCACAGAAAAAGAGTCAGTGCTGATTGGAGATTGTAGCTCAGGAGCAAGAAAGGGGAACCTGGGGTGTTGTCATTGACTTGTACATTCATATCTCAATTTGCAATTGCCTTGATATTCCTCCTACAAATATTACTATAATTCTGCTTTTTCCCCTCAATGCTTCTGCCCAGTTTTCATGCCATTTTTGTGTAATACATAGATTTGAATTCCATAGTGAAGAGAGGCAGAAAGATGTCTTTAATGTCTATACAATACAACTCCCTTATCTGCAATATCATTTATCCATATCTAACAGTATATGCCCTCTGGGCATATTCTAGGACCTCCAGTGTGATTCTGTGGAATTGCTAAACAAGAAATCCTTTATTTTAATAGGATTTGCTGTTATTCACAGCAAACCCTATTAAAATATTCACAGCTTTGCATATCTATGCAAAGTCCAGAAGCATATTTTTGATTTTTTAATTATTTACCTTATTTATATTCCACCTTTCTCTACTCCAAGAAGGACTCAAGGTGGCTTACATATGGCACCTCCACACTGCCTTAAAAAACATACAATGGTAACTTAAAATAAACTTGAATTAACATTAATATATAATAAACATGATTAAAATACATTTCAATGTAATCACGCAATCCAAAGTGAAAGCCTAAGGTCATTCTGTAGTCAAATTGCACATTTTCCCTATTAAAATTACTACACTATTTTTCTTAAGCCTGCTCCCAGAGCCAGCCTTTTACTCTCCTTCTGAAAGCTAGGAGGGAGGGGCTGATCTGATGTAACTAGGAAGGGAGTTCCACAACCAAGGGCCACCACTGAGAATGCCATGTCTCTCGTCCCCATCAGCCACACTTGCGAAGAAGGTGGGACTGAGAGAAAGGCCTCCCCAGACAATCTTAATCTTTGAGATGGTTCACAGGGGGAAATACGTTTGGACAGGTATGCAGATATGCTATGCAGATATGCAGGTTGTACTGCATATGCATTCTCATTCTGTACAGTACGGTGTTGGTGAATGCCATCTTTTGTAGCTTCAAACTTTTGTAGCATTTAATACATAAATAGGTAAACAAAACAAATTATTTGTAGAATACTCAATGATAATTTGTATTCAGGAGGAAGAGAAAGCAAAGCCTTACAGTTTTAAATATAACTTGTTATTTTGGCAAAAGTGAAAAGCTCTACTGTAAGTCAGCCAAAAAAATGTTGTGCCAAACCAGGCTTTACAACATAGAATTTTCTTTCAATAAAATAAAACCTTGGATATATGGACATAATTGAAATTATTTGAAAAATGCTACTTTTGTTGCTTTTTAGCTCCCATTTATGACATCAGGTTAGAAAAAGCAATAAGCAAAGAGACACATCCATAACATTTAATTGAATGTTGTTGAACTATTTTTTTCCTGAACTGCATTTCTTTCTCTTTCCAGATAAGATTGTCTGTCGTAAATGCAGTGAAAACTGTAAGACATGCACTGAATTTCAAACCTGTACAGAATGCAGACATGGCCTAAGGTAAGGAAATAGTAGTTTAAATTCTACATGATAGTCAAGGAAGCATCTGTATATATGAACAGGCAACAATGAACATTGCATAATATCCTCATTTAACCCCAGGTAAATGGGATAGCATTTTATCGTATAGTTATATATTATCCTGAATAATGTACTTGAGTACATGACTAAAAAGACTGAATTTGAGAAGATTGAAAAACGGATCTCCATTCTTCCATTTTTATGCATGTAATATTAAAGCTTTCATATAGAAAAAAAGAAATTATGAATTAATAATTTGTGCTTGAGTTTCCAAATCTTGTTCACTTCTTCTCATTAGCTCTGTGGCCAGCTAGGAGTTGGCAATGTTGACATGGAAAGGGAAATGATGGCCAATGTTGTATCATCTCAGCTGGACCATGTAGACGTAAACCTGCTACTTCTGCAGGTTCAGAAAGATGAATGTAGCTGCCTCTGGGATTAGTCCAAAGCATTTCTTCATTGGACTGGCCCCAGATTTACTGGTCAGTGTAGATGTGGTCTAACGGAAATGTGCAAAATATGCTTCCATAGATTGCCCTGCTTCATCAGATACATGGAATGAAGTTCCTATGCACAATCATTTATATCAATAAGAATATCATAGAATCATAGCATCAAAGAATCATAGTTGGAAGAGACCTTATGGACCATCCAGGCCAACCCCCTGCCAAGAAGCAAGAAAATGCCATTGAAAGCACCTCCAACAGGTGGCCATCCAGCCTTTTCAGTGCCGAGAGTTCCACTGCTTAACAGCACTCACAGTTAGGAAATTCTTCCTAATGTTCAGGAGGAATCTCCTTTCCTGTAATTTGAAGCCATTGTTCGGTGTCCTAGTCTCCAGGGCAAAAGAAAACAAGCTTGCTTGCTTCCTCCTCCCTATGACTTCCCCTCACATACTTATACATGGCTGCCATGTCTCCTCCCAGCCTTCTCTTCTTCAGGCTAAACATGCCAAGCTCTTTAAGCTGCTCCTCATATGGCTTGTTCTCCAGACCCTTGATCATTTGTGTTGCCCTCCTCTGGACACATTCCAACATCTCCCTGAAATTGCAGTACTCAGAATCAGGTGTCGTCTGACCAAGACAGAATGGAGGGGTAGCATGACTGCCCTGGATCTAGACATGTGACTCCTAATTATGTTGTCCACAAGGATGCCAAGATCTTTTTCACTCATACTGCTGTTGAACCAGGCATCCCCCATTCTGTATCTTTGCATTTCAGTATGTATATATTTCTGTGAATATCAATAGAAATTTCCTAGTACATTGGTATAGGATTGTAACCACCAGCAACATTTCTTTTTAATCCATCATTGTTTAATGCATGCACTTTTAATTCATAAATGAAATCAGGCTTCATCAATTAGGATAAGCGAGCAATATTTGGAAACACAAGTACGCGATATTAACTTACAATTTCTTTTTTCTATATAAATGTTTTAGTATTATAAGCATAAGAAAAAGGTCAAATAGGGCATCACATTTCAGACTGGATCTACAGTGCCCTATAATGCAATTTGAACTGCATAATATGGCCAGTGTTCTCTCATGTTATGCAGTATAGTGCAGTCCAAACTGCATTACATGAATCCACCAACCATATAATGAAGTTCAGATTGCATTATAGGGCATTGTAGATCCAGCCTCAGTCTGCTCAAATTAAGCTTTTTTTATTCATGTCCTAAATTATATCAGCCATGCTGGACCATCACTTCACTTTCCATATCACTGTTGCCCCCATCCCAGCTGGTCACAGAGCTCCATGTGAGCTGGCCATTGTGGGCACACCATGCAGAGATACCTACATGACCAGAAAGAAGGAAGGAGCTTATCTCCTCACCTTCTTCCTGATTATGTGAGCCCATATGCTGATGTCAGGATAGGGTGCCCATGATGGACATGTGCTCAGAAAGAGCTCTGTGACTGTGAGCAGAAAAGGAAGGCCAATTTCCCTTACCAGTGAGATTTGAGTTCTATTTGTGTAGTACAAATGTCTTCTATGGGCTATGATTACAGTTAGTGGGCATTGTGTAATATAAATTAATTGTGCTTGAGTATTGAAGTGCCACACACTACTTTCTTAACTGAAATACGATTGACTTTGCAGATTTACCCTGAGTATACATAAGGCATAATGCTTCAACTTATTTAATAAGTTGAAACATACATTAATAAATTATTTTATTTTATTTTATTGATGTTTTAATAATTAATGTTTAATTGTATGGTTTTAATTGTATTTGTTTATTTTTATATTTATATGTATTGGCATCAAATTGCTGCCTGGTATAAGGTCGCTCTGAGTCCCTTTTTAGGGTGGGAAGGGTGGGATGTAAACATGTGAAATATAGAATAATCTCTAAACCTATTTAAAAGCATTGGTACTTTCATAAAGTGCTTTTTTAATTAAAAAAATCACTGTAGTATTTTGGACGTTTCTAATTGCTTTTAGCAAATCTGTATGCTTTATAGATCCTATGTTTCTGTGCAGTTTACAGGGCTCCAGATGTGTTATCCGCTGTGAAGAAGGGAAATATTACAATGGCAGGGACTGTGAACCATGCCACCATTCATGTGCTTCTTGTGCAGGTATCTCTGATATTTTTAATCAACTGAATAATTGTTATTCCTCTTGCAATATAGTCACAATATTTCCATAAATTGCTAATTGAGGTCCTTGTAATACTGTTTGCTGTATTACCCCCTATTGATGAAGGCTTTCATAATATTCTTCTAATATCAAGCAGCGGTTCCTCTAATTGATGTGAATGCCACTTTAAAGTACTTAATTCATTTGCATTAATTTTTGATTTAGTTGCATGAAAAGAAAGATATTCAGACAAATTACACAACACTGAACTTTCTTAGGAATTTATTTTCCTAAGAAAATACCACAGTATTGATATGATCTATTTTTCACATACTAGTTCAATTGTGATTTGTAATATTAGTGAGGAATTTGCTATAAAAAAAAACCTCATGCTGTGGATCTTAATTTCTTATAATCTAAACAACAGTTATAGTAAGCAGTTGAAATGCCAATCATGAAAAATCTTATAGGATGTAATTATTTCAATTGAACTTGTACATTTGCCCAAGCAAAATGAGTTTGCATATGACACTTATATTTTGTAATACAGTATGTGCAGCTAAAGAAGGGGCCGCGGTGCTGCAGCGGGTTAAACAGCTGAGCTGCAGAACTTGCTGACTGGAAGGTTGGTGGTTCAAATCCGCGGGACGGGGTGAGCTCCCGTTGTTAGCCCCAGCTTCTGCCAATCTAACAGTTTGAAAACATGCAATTGTGAATAGATCGATACATACCGCTTTGGCTGGAAGGTAACAGCACTCCATGCAGTCATGCTGGCCACATAACCTAGGAGGCGTCTCCGGACAATACCAGCTCTTCGGCTTAGAAATGAAGATAAGCCCCACCCCACAGAGTCAGACACTACTAGACTTAATGTCAAGGGGAAACCTTTACCTTTTAAAGAAGGAATGCCAAGGATCCACTGCATTTCAATTTCTGTTACCACCAACTTTTCTTTCTGCTGCATGTTCAGAAGATTCCCTGAACATTTAGGAAATATACAATTCTCTGTTGAGCAAGAATTTTGTGAAGCTTCTCTGCAAACAGAAGAGTGTTGGCTCAATGAAAGTATTTCACACAGGGTTCTTTCAGTCCCACCAATGTATTTTCAGTAATTGCTTATCTTTCTTTACACAAGTTTAAAAAGTGCATATCTACTGTTTTTGCCCTTGTTGAGGATATGTCAATATGTACCTTGTTTGTTCTGTTGGCTTTTGAGGCCCAGGAGCTGATGCTTGTCTAAATTGCACAGAAGAGTATCTTATGGAAAACGGAAGGTGCGTGCTAGCTTGCAACAATGGCTACTATTTCGATCAGCCTTTAGAAAATGGATACAAAAGTTGCAAAAGGTTAGTGGGTATTGTCTGTAATCTGTGTTCTGATTGTGTTCATGAATCAAATGCCTGAATGTATAATGGGTAAAGTATGACTAAATAGAAAAAAATTCTGTTGACACGGAGCACCTTAGTAAGTGAAATGTTCATGTGTTACTTTAATATGGACTTTTCTAGAAAATATATGTGATTCCTATTTTTCTAAGGGTGCATCTATACTGTAGCATTAATAAAATTTGACACTACTTTAACTTATGTGGTTCAGTGTTATGGAATCATGGGAGTTGCAGCGTTACAAGGCCTCTAGTCTTTTCTACCAAATACTGCTGATGCCACGCCAAACTACAGCTCCTCTAATTCTATGATATTGAACTATGGCAGTTAGTGTTGATCTGCATTAATCCTAGTATACATGCCTCTGTAAGATATGAAACATACTTTGCATGTTCTGGGGCTACACAAAGAGCAATAGTGTCATTATTGAATGAGTAGATAACCTTTTTCACTATCCAGGTTAGAATTAATGTTACTGTTACATAAACTGAAATGTACCATTTGCTGTTTATTTCTCATCCTGAGATTCCCAAACAAAACCTCCTACATTCAGGTGAAAAACAACCTTTTTCATATAGTAACAGTACACTAGAATGAACTTGTCAAGCTGCTCTGAGGCAGCAACAAGCAGGATCCAGGATTAGAAGAGCTATGGGAGCTACAGGGCTTCAAGGTACCTGAATTGTCAAGCATGACCTAAATCCAGTGGAAATGGAAAATGAATTGAGAGGATGTACAGCCTTTGAAAACTGCCTCAACTTTTTTTAAGGCATGTAGGGAGTTTCCCAGACTAGGAAGAGATCACTGATTTAAAATGGGTTAAAGCAAGTCCGTTCCAAGTGAGGAAAGAATCGGATAGTTCTCTTAAGTCTCAGATTCTCACTAGTCTGGAAGAGTCTGAGAAAATAAAAGGTCAGTTGGGAAGTTGGTCAGTGGGCAATAATTGTTTTTTAGTCAGAAGAGAACCCGAAGACTCAACCAGGAAACTCAGGAAAGCAGCACACACAATCGAAGAAGCAGAGGCTTCTAATCTGGGAGAAACCTGCTGGGAGAAGTCTGAAAGACAATGGCTGCAGATAAAGAGAAGCTTTCCTGCAATAGTCTGGTGAAACTTCATGTAGGCAACAGTCCAGGACTTCAACCAGAAGAAGAGAAAGCAGAATGAGCTGTTGGAGGAAGAACGCCAGAGGAAGAATGAGGATTGGAAGAAAGGAAGGAATTGTACTGCAAAAAGAAAACTAGAGACACTGCAAACAAAAGTTCATAAAAAATGAGCACTCTGGGGAGGGAAACTCTAGGCCTCGGAATGAATCCGCCCCCATCTCCACTTGGGAAGGTCAAGGGCATGGTTGGGTCAAGAAGACCCAATGATTGGATGTGGCGAAAGGGGGGAATGAGGGAATGGAGGGTAGGGGGGAAGGAGGGAGAAGGAGGGGGAAGGATAGGGGATTACAAAAGTCAAGGATGCACAGTAGCTCAAGACAAAAAAAATTAGTAATTTTTTTGGGCCCAGAAGTTGTGCACCATGATCCCTATGCCCAATCCACACAGAGCCCACAGCTGGAAAGACCCGGGTATTCTGAAAGACCCAGATCTTTCCACATGTCAAATTAATTTGGCACAAAGCAAGGTTTTCCTGCTTTGTTCCAAATTAATTCGCTTTACCTGAAGCGTTATTCTGAAAAATGCGGGAGCTCACACATTCTGAAAGCTGTCTGGATGTGCCCTTAAAATACAACTAAGATGATATAGCTATGTTATTTCTCCTTACCATCCTCACTTTGTTGTTAATATATTTTACAACACATATTTAATGATGTTCTTATGTGAAGTTGAAAGTGTGAAGCAAAGTTTTGTGTGATTCTAATGTCCACAATTAACATATAACTTGCTGTTTTTTCCATTAAGATGTGATATCAACTGTTTGGGGTGCAGTGGTCCAGGAGAGAAAAATTGTACAAGCTGTCCAAATGGCTATATCTTAGATACAGGTCTCTGTGTAGTTGGTCTAGTATGTAAAGATGGTGAGTGTTTTTACATATTTCCAAATCAAATATTTTTCTCTTTTGAGAGCCAAGAATTTGTTTCAAAGGACAGACATAAATGATGTACATTAAATTTTATTTCTGTACATTTTTTATTTTGGGAAGGGATACCTTTTCATTATTTTTCTATTTAAAAAGCATATGTGTATGTATATGTCTCTGTGTTTGCCAATTAAAGTAATATATGTGATAGAAGTAATTAGCCATTTTATCTACATTGTGCACAATATTCATGTTGGGATATTTTTACTTTTTCAATGTATACCGTGCTTCCGGATAAAGTGATTACTGTGCAATTATATGGAATTCTATAGGAAGTTCAGCCATTGTTATCTTTAATTTTAGTCCTCCTGATTTCCCATTATGGCTTTTTAATTGGAAATATTGGTTACGGAGTAGGACAGAAACATACATAGTGCTGTGTTGTCAAAGGCGTTCATTGCCAGAATCACTGGGTTGCTGTGAGTTTTTTGGGCTGTATATCCATGTTCCAGTAGCATTCTTTCCTGATGTTTCACCTGCATCTGTGGCAACCATTCTCATAGGTTTATTCAGAGCTTGCAAGCTTGATTAGCATTAAGTAGCCTTGCAGCTGCAAAGTCAATCAGTATTGTTTAAGGCATGAAAATTGCAACATTTACATTTTCTTCAAATAGACAAAGGTTCTTTCCTTCACCCTGGACATTCCACAGATATATATAACTCCGCTTGCCTCATTTCTAACAGACCTCTGACCAAACCTCTGAGGATGCTTGCCAAAGATGCAGGTGAAACGTCAAGAAAGAATGCTTCTGGAACATGGCCATACAACCCAAAAAGCTCATAGCAACTTATACATATTGCTTTTTGGGAATAGTAGGAGGCTTCCACATTGAAACAGTGTTAAAATGTTATATAGTACAAAAACAAGCTGGGAAATTCTTGGGACAGAAATAGAAGCTACTAAGTGGTATTTCTTTCTGTAAATGTACACATCATTAATATATCATGCGATGGAAGATTACTTTAGTTTCTGTTTTTGTATTTTATAAGATGAGTCGTTCATTAAATTATAAGGATTTTGTATCTGATATAATCAAAATTCAATAAGACAAATAATTGTTGGAAAGAATGTTATTGATCCTTTTCCAGCATCATTAATTACTGCACTGGCTAGTGAGTATGCCTAGTAGGAATATACATCCTTGACCTTTTCATTCTCACATGTGAATACAAATATAGAGCTGTTTTCCCCACACTATATGAGAAAAATCAGTGTTCTTCCACAATATTCTGCCCATATTCTAGCATGCCAATATTTTGAGGAAGATTTTTTTCTGTAGAAGAAACACCTGTTCTTTTTGTGGGAACAAAATCGCAGACTATTTTCTGCACAGAGTTTTTCCCACAAAAATACCTAAATGTTTTTCTCCATTAAAAAATCCTCCAGTAAACTTTGGGATGTTTGAATACTGGAAGAAAATTGCACAAAATTCTCACTCACCTATTATAATTCCTGATATGGGTGGTTTTTTTGGCTGTCTGGAAACTCACTTTTCAACCTGGGAATAAACCATTATGGATGCCCTTTCTATCCCAATGCCTTTAACCACTGTGATTGAGCTGCAAATATTGGATGGGTGTAGGCTTACAATCATCTTGGGAAAATGATCACAAGTAGCATCAACTTGAATAAGTCCTTTTAACCCTTACTTTGTTAAACCTGACATCCTAACTCAAACCTGGGCAATTGCCGGCCCTCCAGGTGTTTTGGACTTTAACTCCCAGAAATCCTAGCCAGTTTACCAGCTGGAGGGCCGGCAATTGCCCAGGTCTGTGACCTAACTACTGTAGATGTATAATGAAATTACTCTCACTATATCTATAGTATCACAGTCAACAAGTTATCCAGACAGTTGTAACCCTACAATTATATGTTGCAATAAAGGTTTCTTTTGTCCACACAATGAATGTAAATGTGCAGCACATCTTTGTCTGCCCTGCACTAACTCCTTGTGCTACTTTCCTCCATACTACAATTACATGTATAAAACTAGTGTCTTGAGGATTAAGTAAACTCTTCCTCTCCTTCTTTTTGTTACTTCAGCCATATTAAGAGTATGGAGCAATCCCCTACTGAGAAACCACTGCCTGATATTTACTAGATGACTTTATGTTAGTAGTACAATCATTCCTTCACATTTGCAAGTTTGCGAGCCAGTAAGTTGAAGGTGAACCCAACGAAGACGGAGATCTTGTGGCTGGGCCGCCCGGGGGGGGGGGGGGTAGAGACCCAGTTGCCGATGTTTGATGGTGTGGCACTTCACCCACAGCCCCTAGTTAAGAGCCTTGGGGTCCACCTGGACACCCAACTGTCGATGGAAGTGCAGATTGCCTGCGCTTGCAAGACAGCGTTCTACCATCTGCGGCAGGCAAAACGTCTGGCTCCTTACCTCTCCCGCTGCGACCTGGCCACGGTGATCCAAGCCACGGTCATCTCGAGGCTCGATTACTGTAATGCGCTGTACATTGGCCTACCCTTGTCGGCGATCCGGAAACTTAAGCTGGAGCAGAACGCAGCAGCGCGCCTGCTGTCGGGAGCCCCAAGATCTGCGCATGTGACCCCACTCCTGCGTGCACTGCACTGGCTTCCCATTGAATTCCGGGTCTCCTTCAAGGTGTTAGTTCTAACTTTCAAGGCCTTACATGGTTTGGGGCCAGTGTACTTGAGGGAGCGTCTTACCCCATACAAACCCAGAAGATCACTGCGCTCAAAGGGGCTTAATCTACTAGAGGTCCCTAGTATTAAGATCTGTAGGCTGTCGAGCACCCGGCAGAGAGCATTTACAGTGGCCGCTCCGACCCTCTGGAACTCTCTGCCGGAGGAGATACGAGCACTACGGGGCTTGTTGGCCTTCCGCAAGTCTGTGAAGACTTGGTTATATAGGCAGGCATTTGGTCCCAACTGATGCCTCCTATAGTTTGCCAGCTGCCAACAAACCGTCCTGCCATGTATTGCTTCTGCATATTGTTGCTTGCCGGGACCATTTGTTGGGAGTGCGGTTCTTGGGTATACGTCTTTTATCTGTTTATTGATGTTTTTATTGATTTTATGTTGTAAACCGCTCTGGGCTCCAGAGAGAGCGGTCTACCAAATCGAATTTATAAATAAATAAATAAATAAATAAATATTCACAATTTGATTAACATGGCCTCCCTAGGAATCTCTAGGTCCTCCAGTGTGACACTATGGTCAGCTTCCATCAAAGGTGCACTGGAGAACCTAGAGATTCCTAGAGATGTGTTCTCTCCAAAAAGAAGAAAGTATGAGTGTTTTTATCCCACTTCTTTAACGGTCCTGTGTTCCTAAGCCCAACAAATGTGGACAACCATAAGTAATCGTTCTCCAAAATAGTTTTTTTCTAGGTGGCCTTATTAACATCCAGAGTGAATATGTATTGGAATAATTTGTACAATGAAACAATAGGCCACTGTGGGTCAACCTGAGTTGTGCTAGTCCCTCTTATTTTGTGGGGCAAGTTTTAAATGGACTATAAATCTGTTTGACAAATCTGGCAAGCTCGTTTTCTAGATTATTAAGATAATCACTAGTTTATATTCCTCCAAAGCTCAATAAGTAATAATAGTTAACAATCTCCTGGCTGGCAGCACCTCTTGATGTATTTTTAGGCTGAGTAGAGCCTGGCCTTCAGACATGTATGCTTTTCAACTGCAGCTGTTCCCTTGTCCTATATACCACTATCTCTTATGTCCTTTCAATATCCCCTTTCCTTGCTCCACCTTATCAACTGCATGTTATGGCTTTTGATGGGCTGTGTCAGTTCCCTTTGCTTTTGTTTTTCCTCTGAGTGCTCCATCGCCATCACTGAATCTCTTTTCCTTCTTAGGTCATGATTTGTATCCAGCTACAGTTCAAACTAAATGCCTCTGCTTTGAAAATTCTAACTTCTGCCCTTGACACATTCAGAGGAGACTCACACTTTATTTAACAATTGTCTTTCTTCCTGCTTCCCTGTTGCTGTGACCTCTGCAAGCAAATGGTTTTTTTGAAAATCCGTTTTGATCTAATTTCTGCCTTCATAGAAATTCAAACAGAGAATCTACATTTGGGTTGAATGAGTACATAAAGTCAACTAAGATTCAGCTTTTGAGAGAGAGAAACTGGGAGAGGGAGGGAGGGAGGGAGAAGTATTTTGCAAAAAAATTTACTTAAAGCTTTTCCGGTCTCTTAGAGCAGTGTTTCCCAACATTTTTTGAGCCGTGACACATTTTTTACATATACAAAATCCTGGGGCACACCACCAACCAAAATGACACAAAATGACACTCCAACACAGTAATATATATAGTTAATATGTTTTTAAATGTATTTATACACTCACTGTGAAACCTGGGACTGTTTCGATGAACACAACATAGATATCCTGGCAGGAATGGCAGAAAGACACACACAAAGGTCTTGCTCAACAGCTGGGAGTTATAGTTCACCCGCAATCAAAGAGCATTCTGAACTCCACCAATGATGGAATGGAATCAAACTTCCCACACAGAACTCCCATAAGGGAGCCCGAGTGGAAAAGAAAAAGTGTTTGGCAGGAAGGGGAAGAAAGGGTATTGGAGGTTCCAATTTCCCACGGCACACCTGATGATCGCTCACGGCACACTAGTGTGCCACGGCACACTGGTTGGGAAACACTGTCTTAAAGTATTCAGCTTTCAACCTCAATGGTAACATATTTAAATTGCTAAAAACAGATTTCTCTTTTACGTGTTTCACATTGTTTGCCACTAATATGAGAGTTAACAAAAACAATACTCCCGCAAATATTTTGTATTTTTCAGCCATCAACCCATTTGCAGAATGATTTCTATCTGAGTTGGGTAATTTTTTACACTTCAGATGTTGTTGGTTTGCACCTACCATGAGGTTTAGCAAGTGAAATATTTCACAAGCTGAGATCCAAGAACATCTGGAGTGGCTCAAGTTCCCCATCTCTGCTTTACATGTTCTGAACTTACATATAACATTATTTCATAGTTTTTAAAGAAACTGGTCTGAACTTCATGCTTTTTCTTCCACATTCACTTTTTTTTACCCAAGGGATAAAATTTCCAAACCAACAGGCAAGATACAATGTTAGTTTAATTGAATGACCATTTTGAACAAAGTGCTTAATGTCCTCCAATTCTGCTGTAGTCAGCAGAGAGTGAGCAAACTTTATTGGGAGAGTACCAGCTAACATTTGACAGATGGCAGAATTAAAGCTCTTTAATAGTAGGTTGACTTATGATTGTACTGTGCAGTAAAAAATGCTGCCATGATGCCTGCCTTTTCGCTTGAATGAATTTCTGATAGATGTATGCTTTCTTCACTGCAGGAGGGAAAATGTAATGAGTAAATTCTTCTGCCTTTAACTGAACCTCTGATATTGATGATAACCTGATTGAAAGCCCATACTTATTTATTTATGAACTAAATAGATACCCTTCCTCTCCTTTGTTTCTGTGTCCAGGTAAACCTCTGATATCTTTCAGAGGGAGTACCAACACACCTGGGTTCTGCAGAAAGGCTTTTGGGAAAGGAATACATTCCATTGATAAATACTGTTAGATTTGATGGATAGATACCATCGGAATCAATCTAGAGACATTGGTTGGATTATATATTCTAATTTGCTCATTATGTTTCCCTCATCCTGAAGATCAGAGAAGTTGTGTGTCAGAGCTGGAGATTTACACCAGATTAAGATTTTTTTTCACTTTGAACATATGAAGTGAGCAGGCTAATACAGTCCTTGTGATGGTAAAAGTGACTTTGGCACTTTTGTACATTTGATACAATTTTTGTAGCAGACAAGATTAGAACACTATTATGTACACATTCTGGATTATTTTTAAATTATGTATATATTCTTGTAATGTGTCTGTTTGATATCCTTTTTATTCATAATACTTGGTGAAATATCTTCCACTGGATTTTCCACTGTTTTCTAATATTTCTCTTTCTAATCTTTTTTCCCTCCTCTCCTTTCATACATGGATACAAATCACCCCTTGCTGGGACACAATATTTCTTCCTGAAAACAAATGCTGTTGTGACTGAAATTCCTTTTGATGGAAACCCAATTTTCTGTCTGCTACCTGCTCCTGAATGGTCTCTTCCATCAAATCTGCCTGTCTGGCAAATCAACCTTCCTCCACTTGAAACCATGCTGTTCACAAACTTCAACTTCCCTCCATTCTCTATCACCTCTGGAAGCATCGGAAGAATCTTGGGCCGAAGGAGGCTTCTGTATGCTAGTGAAAAAGAATAACCTTTGTCAACGGAAAGTACTTCAGCAACTTTGTTGCAGAACATGTACATTAAAAGGCTGAATTGGCACCTCTCCGAGTCCTCTTGCTCCTGTAGACTTATAGATTAATCCATACTATTAAAAATGAAAGAAAAAAAGCAAACAACCTTTCTCTCTTTCTCTCTCTCCCTCTATCTTTCTCTATCTCCCCATTGGGGAGGCAGTGAACTGTATGTTGGAACTTAAAAACTACAACAAGCCTACCTTTCATAAGTGGATGCTTAGAACAAAGCGTCCAAGATCACAGTGTCAGTATGGTGTGACCAAAGCATTTAATGCCAAAATTAAAGCTATTTGATTTCTTATCAGTTTAAGAATATCCCTGAGGTTTTGTTTTGTTTTGTTTTCTAGGGTTTTTCCCCTTTACTTTTTCTTCTTTTTTTCCTTTCAAGATGTATAGAGTGTTTCAAGAACCCAACTCAACTTTACATGGATTAAAACAAAACAAAAAAACATGCAATGCATTACTCGTTGTTGTGCTTATCTGATCAGAATGAGGATGACTTTTAGGTAATAAAGCAAACCTTTAGATAATTAGAAACACTTTTTTCTTTCAGGGCTGTGGTCTACATCCACTGTAATATCGAAAGACATACATGTATATGCATATATTTTATAGGCATGTCCTATGTTTTGGGTTGTTTAAATTTTTTTAGTAAATATAATAGGTCCTGCAAAGAAAGGAACTATGTATTGCATAGCTGTATTTCTTTAGCAATGTCTCCCAATGCAACCCACAAAGAAAAAAAATCATCTCATAGGCAGTGCAGCCCTCTAACTCAAAATGGCAATTTCTCTGTTATCATAATATGGGGAGATGAGTAAGGATATTACTCTTTAGCTGAATGCACTATGCCAGGTATCTGCAAAGACTTCTGGGATTTTTGTGAGTTCTCTGCAGATTACCGTCTTGCAGCATATGCTCTCTACAAGAGAAGAGCTGGATGCAATGCTTGTCACAGAAACAGAACGTTTGGCAACCTGGAAATTGTCACTTTGGGTGGGGCTTCACTATTCACAAAGTGAGTTTTGGGGAAGAGTTGGGCCCCATCTACACTGACCATATAATGCAGTTTCAAACAGAATTACATGGTAGTGTAGATGAGGCCTTGGTTGAACAGAATTCTAAACTAAAAAGCAGACATAATTTTAAGTTGCAAATAGCATAAGGCCAACATGCACCGTCATAATTTAGGATGCTATCCATTATGCTTTGGAATCTGATACTTTTGATGATATATATAAAGCTGCAAAATTCTTGAACTTTTAGTTGCAGAGACATATGCTTTTCCATTTGAAAAGTGAAGCTTCATACTTGAAACTGGAATGCACCAATGGAAGTAAAATAATATTCCTAGAACACATACATTTTGAAATTTTAATATGGTTCCATTTTTCTGCAAGGGCCACAACTTCAGATTTGAGGCGATAAAGATGAAGGGGAAAGCGAAAATTATAGACTTTAATTTAAATAAACAGTCTGTCAGTGGTAAAATCAATCCGCCAGATAATATAATACATGCACATAGAGAAATATCAATACTTCAAAGACCTTTGAAGGCTTCTTGAGCTAAATATTTCCATCTACTATAAAAGTCTTCCCCAGGAATCTGCTCCAAAATGTGTTTTAGCTGTGGAATAGTTTTGATACAACTATTTCCTAGACCTCACCTCAGGATGCTTGCCATAGATGCAGGCGAAACGTCAGCAGAGAATGCCTCTAGAACATGGCCATACAGCCCAAAAAAACCTACAACAACGCAGTATTTCCCTAGTTGCATATATTATCTTGTTATTGTGAATTGAACTTTCTTTTTATTTTTCTACCTGGTCTAGAGCTCTCTTCATTGCCCCAAAAAAGGAGGGCGTCTCAAACTTTGGGATCCAATTATGAGGGTACATCTGGGACTATAGTGACAAGGTGACATCTGGGACTATAGTGACAATGGATGTCCAACAATATTAAGAGGGAGGCTCTTAATATTGTTGGACATCCATTGACCCATTCAGGAAATTCCACACTGACTATTATCTGGTTAATTAATGTTACCAACTTATTGATCTCTAATCGACTGAATTCATTTAAATTAAATTTTATCACTTACGCTTTCCCCATGAACATTTTCTGTTTGTCTAGTTTGCTATTTTGGTGTAAGTGAGGCCACCTGGTGAGTTGCTTGTGTTACTACAGCTTTAGATCACCTGCACTTGAATCCAGAGGCTCCTATAAAAGCTATGATGCATACAAGGATTCCTTGCTCTTTTCACTGAACAGAGCAGCTCTGTCACCATATAATTTTATGCAAATAGAATAGCTTTTTCCATGGAAGTGAAAATCATATATACTTCCTTATGTCCATTATAATGTGTATTCCATACTTCAAATATGTTTGTAATGGCTTATGCGTGCGTTTCTGTATATGATATACTTGAGTCATTCACAGTATTCTGTTTATGCACACTGAATGCATTACCTGGATTAGAACAATGGTGTAAAAGGAATGAGTATTGAGATCCAGCTTGTAATGGGAATTTTACATTCATTTGCATGATTGGTGCCTATAACTGGAATTAATTTACTTAACCGAATTCAACTCTTGGTGTACATTATCAATGTTCCATCAAGACTGAATTAATGTGTTAATTGTGCAATAATAACTAATTTAATATTCTATGCCTGATTTTACTCTTATTCTGCTATATAAGTAGAGAAACCCTCCCGCCCCAAAAGAATATCCCCAACAATTATTTTCATATTATGTTATGCAGGAAATCAGGAAATAGTATTGAAAAATATGTCATACATTCCTGTTGGCCAATTCACATGCCAAACATTATACATTAGTAGGGAAAAGGATTGTTTAAGAAAAAAACACACACACATATATATATGACATGCAAAATTATAGGCATTTCAAATGAATGTCCCAATTTTTTAAGAAACAATTCCTTCTTTCTAAAGCAAATCTGAGTTATTGCAAAGTATATGTTCATCTAAACAAAGATAAAGAAAATATATTTCTAGAAAATCTAAAAAATGTTATCCCATTATTGCAAAACACCCAAATCAAAAAGATAATGGGACTAGATACATTCTTGATCACAATTGTGCTGGATTTTTTCATGTGACCAATTCATTTCTGTAATTTATATTTCATGATCTAATAGAAATGCTATTGCATGAATAAAATAATTCTAACGTAGTGCTAGACCAGTGGTTCTCAATCTGTGTGTCCCCAGATGTTTTGGCCCTCAACTCCCAGAAATCCTAATAGCTGATAAACTGACTGGAACTTCTGGGAATTGTAGGCCAAAACACCTGGGGACACACAGATTGAGAACCACTGCTCTAGATTGAGAGTCTTTCTCCTGATGCAGTGGTTGAAAGGAGAACATAACTGTTGTGGCATATACCCATGACCCACAAAATGTGAAAAAAATACATTTGTCCCAAGTAAAAAGTAGAAAACTGCTACTGTTGTTACATCTTACGAGTATAAGGAGAAAGGAAGAGTACACAGATTGCCTTGAACTGGTTCTGAATACATCTAACATAAAAAGGGAATGGGATTGCAGATGAACTATGATAAAGGATATGCTAATAGTGTTTTGGCTTGAAAGATATACATAAATGAGGAAAGGTCAGATGCGACATCCCTGCTCCAGTTAGGTTAGTTGTGTTTAAGGCCCACTGAAATCAACTGTGATTAAATTAATCATAAACAATCTGTTAAAATTTATGTAAGTGGGATTTAAGTGTAGCTTGCATATGCTGGGCAGGGTCTGGTGGCTGTGCCTTCTAGGAAGCTGCAGTCAATATATTTAGTGAACTACCAGCTTCTTTGCAAAAATTCTGAAACAATCACAAATTCATACTGGTTTCAGTAGTAATGTCTGGGCTGCCTCATTTCTCTAACTAGAAAATAATGCTTTCAAAGTTTTAAGTTAATGGTATATATATTATATAAATAAATATATATTATATATATATTCCTAATTGTGATATAATGTATTGAACTGTAAAGAATTTATTTGGATACTTACAAATGCTTCTAACACGTCTATAGAGAATTTAATTTTTTTAATACTGACACATTGTTAAATCCTGATACATTTTTACTGAAGAATACTGTACATGTGTAAAATGTCCAGTTGTTATTTGTAAAATAGGGTAGTACTGTTGTAATTAATATTGGCCAAAATCAATGTTATTATTCCATTTTTTAGTTAAATTAACATTTTTGTTCCTTTGATCTAGTAAAGCACATTTATGAGCCATATATAAAATCTTATGTTTGGAAGGAGAAATATTCATTCTGAGCTCATCCTCTGTCCCTCGTTTTTTTTCCCAAGAAGCAATTTGGTACTAAACAAAAATCAATGAAATAAAGTGAAATATTGTTTTAAATTAAAAGATTGGTCTCTGAAAATTAAAATTACTGGTATTTAGAAAAATCTAATCATGTTCTTCAGTCGTGATAGAGGACAGTTTGAACACCTCTTTATGGATTACAAAAATTCACGTGGTTGTGAACATTTTATACAATTAGCTTTAGAGTTCAAGTGGAAATGCTGGCTTACATACTGTAGAACTTGCAAAAAAAACCCCTCAAAGATTGCATTATACTTGTGATTTACTTCACATCATTTCATGTAAATAATTCAAAGGTAATTTATAGTAATGGTAGCATATAAAGTACTGTATATTGACATCTGCACACTCAGTTTTATTTGCACAGAGGCTCATGACACAATATGAATGGAGCAATCTTAAGTCTATTGAAGGATGTGATTTAGAAGTGAAAACATAGCTTGGAAAAAGAAAGTGTTACTATTGCTATTCTCCCCATAGGTCTAGCAGGGAGTTATGATCATAGTAAGTGTGTCACAATTATGGTAAATAGCAATAATTAATATGGAGCAGTTACCTAGGACTTTATCACACCAGGCTGTTGTCTTACAGCAATTGTATTGTTGAAGCAAATGGAAACATACTGGTATTGAAACAATCACTATGACAATTCTCTACAGTTGCACTGTGATGATGATTTGGTGCTACACAGTCCCATGATAGCTCTTTTACCTTCTTGTTAACCCCATGTTCCTGCCCATGTATGCACTACCCAGCAAACATGCCCCTTTCATTTACTTTATTTTTTTGCTGTGGTGGTTGTACATTATGGCAATATGATAAAAAAAATTAAAGAAATATAAAAAGAAAAATTGAGCAAAAGCAACCTTACCCCGCTTGGGAATAACAAAAAGGAGTCAGGGAGAGGAGGAGATCATCCACTTCTGCTGTATGACTGCTGGAATATCACAAAGGACCCCCTACACCAGATACAGTATTGGAGCAGCAGTGAAATGCAAAGCAACAACAGGAGAGACACAACAGCATATCAAGTGAGCACAAGATTATTCTGCTATGACTGAAATTTATTAGCCTTGTGTGATAAAGAACTTAGATATACTCCATAACTATTTCTTATTCTCAATCACTACTTTATGGACATGGAGAGGAGACCCACTCTGCTGGTGTTTAGAGTATGGAATGATGTTTCTATCAGGTTGGGAAAAGGAGCTAAGAGAAGCTGCCTACTTATGTATACTTAACTATGTTATATATATAATAAACACCAGGATTCTGGCATAATTTTTGTTGTCAAAAAAAGGGCTTGAAAAGTATAAAAATGCAACAGAGAAGCAGTCCAAAACAGTTTACAGCAAATGTGGCTTATGAGGACTCGAACTGGAAATAAGACATCTGAGCAAACATGCCATGTTATCAAAGCATTTCTACTTTATTGTAGAAAACCAACACAAAGCAGCAACACACATGCTACAGCATGTTCAAAAAGGTAGAACAGGAAAACATGAGGCACAAAATGGAGGCACAGAGCACAAACTACATCATCTCTTAACTCATCCCTTCTTCATCGCTGTGATTGGAAGAGAGTGAGAAAGTAGGCAGGGCTAAGTAACAATGTTTACACCCTCTAACTCAGTCTTTCTCAACCAGTGTGCCGTGGCACACTAGTGTGCCGTGGCACACTAGTGTGCCGTGACGGACCTCCTGCTGTGCCACGAGAAAAGCTCTCTGCCCCCCTTCCTTCCCCCCCCCCCTCCTGCTGAACTCCTGCTGCTTGGGGGAGGAGGAAGGGCCTGGCAGTGGTGAAGAAAAAGAAGGGGGGACCGGGGCGCCGCCTCCTTCGGCCGTTTCCCCAGCCAGCCTCCAATCCGCCATGACTCCCACCATGACTTTTGCCCCTCGCTCGCTGAAGCCGCATGGAGGAGCCCCGCCCACTGAAGCCCGTCCACCGCTCATGCTCCTCCTCTGTAGGAGAGCTGAAACGGGGGAGGGGGCGGGGCATGGCTGTCCCCTCCCCCGGCTTCAGCACTCCCAGCAGCTGCTCCAGCCTTGAGGGGACAGTACGAAGCCAGCATTGTGCTGGTTCTAGCACGGCTGGCTTGGCACTGCCCCCTCAAGGCTGGAGCAGCTGCTGGGAGAGGTGAAGCCGGGCGTAGGGGGCGGGACATGGCTCCACCTGGCTCCGCCCCCTCCCCGACTTCGGCACTCCCAGCAGCTGCTCCCAGCAGGCCACCAACCCCCAGCCGTTCTTTACTGTGTTAGTGTCATTTTGGTTGGTGGTGTGCCCCCAGATTTTTTTAATGTTAAAAGTGTGCCGCGGCTCAAAAAAGGTTGGGAAACACTGCTCTAACTGTAATATTACTCACTCTACAGCTAGATGGCTCTCATGAGAGAGGAAATCTGCTCACGTCCACCATGTAGCCATGAGCCAGACCAATCATGTCAATCCAGACTCCAGTATAAACAACTGGAGCCTTTTCAAATACAGAAAGGTTTGTCTTTTTGAATATAGGAAAACAGAAAAGACAGAAGTGAATCCATATTGAACTATAAAAGCTATTCCTAAAGTAGTGTTATGCATGCAGGAGAAGGGAGAGTCTGTCTCTTTATTTTCAATTGATTCTGCAACAAGCAACGTTTTCTGAAATTCCCTATTATACTATTCTATTATTAAAGGTACAAAAGGCCTCTCCTGTTTTCAGTCTGTCAACCCTATCGCTGTCCTTCCGTTCCCTCTCTGGCCCCTTATTAAGAGCACTTGCTAATTGAAACAACTGTGCAGTTTACCCTCATCACAGAACATTTCTATAAAGCAATCATCTCATTGTAATGTGGATGTAAATGACAAAACTGGATTTCTCCACAGTGCTGCTGTATTTTGCCCTAACACTATCTCCCTCCTTTCAGCTATAGTATATAAGTATAGTCATATTGACTTACTTGCTAAGGTGGAATAATCCATTCTCGGTCAGTCTCTTGTTCCAATGGTAAGGTTATAATTATGATGATGAACTTTGTCTTCATAGGCACAGATAAGTTACTTTGTTTAATATTTAGAAATTCCAGGAAAGGTGACATATTTTTGATATTTTCTATTATGTCAGAAGCGAAATAAGGCATAGTTATAAAAACTATGAGTTGTTGTCTACTGTTTTTGCACATGTGGGTAAACACTATTGCCCTATCATGCCTACACTAAACTAAAATCCCAGATTTCATAATTGAATTCCACAGCTCAGCAATCTTTTTACCAGGGAGGAACCCAAACAAAAACGCTTTAAAACAAACCTGGGAGTTATTTTGTCAGGCAATGTGTGCATCAATCATTGCTGTGACTTTTTTTCATTGGTGCAAAGTTGGGTGCGGGATCATTTCTCATAAAACAACTGAGGAGAATAGCATTGGTAGATTTTGCTTGAACTCTCAAAGTTCAGAGATTGCCCCTTGAAGGGGGGAAAACAGCTGTGAGTCTTGGTATTTCAAATCATGGAATGAAGGCAGCAACGTATTTTGCCTCCATCTCTGCAGACACATATGCTAATGTTTGTTTCCCCATGGCAGGGAAGAGATGCTGGAGTCAGAGCTGCAAGGCATTGGGTGCAAACATGGGAATGGGGGGGGGGGTGGAGGTGGAGATAGCTGGGGCAGCTTGGTAGGATGGCAGCAGCAGTGGGAGAAAAGACAAGAGCTTAGTCCACCCCAGGAGAACCTCTGCAATGACACTGTTTCTGGGTTTTTTGAATACCTGGACAGGGAAAATGGCAACAGTAGCCAGGGTAGCTAGCCTCTTGAGGCATTGATGCTTTCCCCTCTCTGCAGAATGACCCTCAACTTATTCAAGGATCATATTAAAATTCATAATTTTGGCCTCAAAATCTGGCCTTGACTTATATACATTAGGTCAATTTATACATGAACATATTCGGTACATGGGTCTTCAGCCGCTAAAGTAATCACGAAAACGTTGCACTACATAACGATTCCATATTTCAACAGGCATGAGGCAATTGCTATCTACAACATGGTAACTCGGGCATTATCTAATGAGGTCCCTCCGGTGAAAGAACCAGAGGTTCATGTTACTTGACACATTTGTCTACTCTGGTGTTTTTTCTGATCAAAACCATCCTCAGCCTCCAAGATACCGTATTTTTTTTAATCCATGAGGGGTACCAAGATCGAGTATACAAATCTATATTCAAACTCTTGATTGGGGGGGTCATTTGACCTTCAAAATTTTCCAATTGTAATGTCTTCAGTTTTTCTGCTGAGATGCAATTTTCATGTAGTTGAAAAGTAGCATCATCAGTGAAGAAGAAACTGTATTCTGTTTAAACATTACTTTAAATTGAGTAAGTTCTTTACTGCTTTGTTGACTCTCTTAATATCTCCCCACTGCAATTTTATATATGTAAACTCAAGAATAACATGTCAGTTTCAGTGTACTAAATCAGCGGGCATGATTTTGTCATCCATTACAGACATTGATTTACATACTCAGTTTAAAGCCGAATTCTAAACTTTAAGAACACCTTTTAGGGAAGATTTCAATATTTTTTTAAATGTAAAAGGCACATTGAGTTATTACATAATAATAACAATAACAATAATAACAATAACAATAAATAAAAGCTTTATTTATATCCTGCCCTATCTCCCCAACGGGGGACTCAGGGCAGATTCCAACATACAACAGCAAACATTCAATGCCTCTATAAACGGACAAATATTAATATAATCATCCCAGAGGAACCAATAATACATTGGTTTGAACAGTGGATGATAATTGGAGAGCCACCACATGTCAGAAACCACTTGAAGGCACCCAACAACAAAAGTGGAGTTAAATGTTTTGCTAAAATATACAGCTAAAATTTTCAATGAGATTCAGCACCCCTCACAACCAATGGTAAAATTGAGCCCCCAGACATATTTGTTTGTTTGTTTGTTTGTTTGTTTCAACTTGTCTGTCGCCACTCCCGTGCTGCTCGGGGTGACTCACAACACTAGAATACAAATAAAAGCAGATAAAATACAGATAAAATCGCATATATAAACAACACATTTAACCTAAACCATTAAAAATGGAATATATAGCATAGTGTATATAACTCATCACATACACAGCATATAACTGGAGCAAGTTGCGCAAGTAAATAATACGCCCGAGGGACTAACGGTCGAACGCCTGCTTAAACATATCCTACCCAGACTTATACATTTGGCTGTCAATGAAACCAAGTCCTTTTCACTGCATATTTAAAGCACCCATGTCACCATTCACTACCTTCCCAGGCTGAAAGCCAAATAGTAGATGAATTCCCATGGGTTTTATTGTGTAAACAGAAACAAAAAACAAATTGCACAAGTGCAGTCCATCTCTCCACATACAGCAATGAGTGCATGCAGGTTAGCAACAGAGAAATGTTAACTGGCTGCTCCAGCCGTTCCTAGCCTTCATATTTTTTCCCAGCCTCAAACTGTAAGCAAATGTAAATAGTATCCACTAACGTCACTAATACAAATGTACCACTTTATGCTACTGAACAGCTGTTAACCTCTGGCCAGGATACTAACAAGGACTCCAACTTATAGTGCAGGCTTTTTTTTAAAAAAAAGTTTTGCTTTTTGCTTTCTTTGAAGAAATGAAAAACAGGGGAAAATGCCAAAGCCTCAGATAATTTTCAAGAGTCCTATTTGCGAAATTTCTCCTCTGAAAGGCTCTAACGTCTGAGTCTTTTTAGCTCATGCAGCAACAAGTTATTCTTCCAGACATTTTAAGAAGGATTTTAGTGCTTTTAGTTCTCCATATTGTTTTGATTTTATTTGTTGATGGTTTTACTGTGGGTGGCCTTACTACAGAAGTTTTACCACCTGCTGGTACATTTTCTTCATGCTATTTTATCTAGTGCAGTTTTAATATAAAATAAATTCTCCCAGATGCCGTAGGTTACTGAGAGGTCTGAGTATAATAAACAAACAAACAATGTAAGGACAAAGAACCTCAGTCAGTTAAATAAAAATTGCATGTACTCCCCCTGGCAGCTCCTTGAACAGATATAAAAAAATCATCCGAAATTCATTTCAGAAAGATTAGGTTATTACAACCCACTTCCCATCGTGCTGCGTTTCTGGAGTGTGTGGGCCAAGGAAAGGAATAAAAGTAGCAAATGCTAAATTCTGCACTGAAGGTAAAATGGTTGAAAACATCTCTGATGTGAATACCTGCTTCAGCAACCTGTGCTCTATTCCAAGAATTCCTGAGGGTAGAGAAAAAATCTTTGTTCTCTCTTTAAAAGCATTGTAGCAGCAGTTTTTCCTAGCACACTGGTGGAGTCATGGCAAAAGTGAAGCCTACTTTCTGGGTGAGAGTCACTAAGTTTCTAAAGACACAGATGACCCATGAGGCAGAGCATCTCCTGCATTCCTTGTTGTTCATAAGACCTTGGATAAGAATGCATCCCACTATCATTTTGATCCATGACCCTTGATGTGAGATTTGTTCCATCTCAAGGCGCAAGCAAAATAATTCTAGCTGAGAAACTACACATTATCGCTTGATAATGTGAAAGGACAGGAGAGAGCAAGCCTACAACCTTCACCATGCATCACAAACTAGCCCTATTCGAGATGTCCTCCATATTTAAACCTGCCCAAGTTTTAAGATTCAAACTGTAATCAATATATAAATGTTTCAGAAGCTGAATCACACACAAACATCACACATCAATAAGGTACATAAACAGAACCGAATATGCGTACTTTACCCAATAGGTAGATAATCATAGTCCCGAATCAAAATAGTCCAAGGTACATGATGGTAAAGTTCGTAGGAGAGAATGTATGCACGGTTCCAATAAACCGGATTAAATCCTCCCAGGCGCAAAACGGTTCCAAAGCAATCCCAAGTTCATAGAGGTGCAGACATCAGCCAAAATAGTTCATCATAGGGATAATTGGAGGCATCCAAATTCCAACAATAGAGTAGGACCGTAGAGTGGTAAATATACTCCAAGATGTAAACGAAGTAGCAGGAAGCCGCCAGGGTGAGAATACCACCAATCAATGGGCCACTTTAACTACTGACTGAAATTGAGAGTTCCTTCCCATGGCTCTTTATTCCATTGAATATATCCACTGGTTCCCTTATTGAATACTAGAGAGCTCCTTTTCCCTTCATGGGAATTTTAGTAGGTGTTGCTTATCATTCATAGATTAAGATCTTTCGGGGAAGTCCTGCTCTCCACCCCATCAGCCTCAGAGGTGCGGCTGGTGGGGACGGGGGTCTGGGCCTTCTCAGTGGTGGCCCAATGGCTGTGGAACTCCCTCCCGAGTGAGATCAGGTCGGCCCCCTCCCTCCTGACCTTTAGGAGACAGCTAAAGACTTGTCTGTGGAACCAGCATTCGGCCCATCATAGAAATATTTAAAGTTAAAGTTAAAGTTGAAAGTGCAGTGACCCAGGACTGTTTACAACAACGACTATGTCTCTGTGTGATAGGTGATGTTATTTTATGTGATGTGTTTAATAATGTTTAATATTTTATCTAGGGAGGGTCAATTTTAATGTTTCATACAGTTTATATCGATGGTATTTAATTGTTGCCAACACTGTGAACTGCCCCGAGTCCCCTTTGGGATTGAGAAAGCGGTATACAAATATCGCAAATAAATAAAATAATGCAATCGGGTAATAAACCACATCTGCTGAAATTCTTTCTTCTGTACAACCATTAATGGCACAGGAATCCTTTCCATTTTTCAGCCTGACAATCCTACAGCACGCATAGGTGCTATCCACTTGAATAGAAAGAGGCAAAATTATACTGTCCCCTTTCCCCACATATTCAGTTCACCTATCCTGGGTATCTTATTGCACACACGTATACCACATCTCTGATGTTCTTTGCCTACTAGTGGCTGCGGGTCTTATTATATGACACAAGGTTTGTTTCATCGGTAACTCCTAGGCACTTGTAGAGAAGGAATCTGCTGTCAGTCCCTTTTGTAAAATGGGAAACTGTTTGTCTCTAATTTCTCCATGTGCATCAGTAGTGCAGTTCTTTGTGTGTGACGGTACATCTGTCTGCAGCTGTGCCAGTAACATGTCTTTCAGAGCATGTTTTGGGGCTGTCTTTTCATCTCATTTGATTCCCCTTTGCCAAAACGGCTAGCAGTACACTTCTGGTGGCAGTCACAGAAAGTAAATAAATGAATGTTTTGAACTTTCCCATTACACTATGTAATACAATTTTTCCTGGGTTATAAAGGTCATTTCCTAATTGACTCTATTACAAAAACATGGAAAACGTTTATTAAACTGCAAAAACTTTGTTTTCACGGGACATCCTGCAGCACATTTTGCTATAGTTTTTCAATGAATATCTCATTGAGTCTCAACCAATTCAGCATAGTTTCTGGCAGCCACAAAAACCAAGTTTTTGGAGTATAACAACCACTTTCAAAGTAAGTACTGCACAATTAAACAAGATATAACACTTTCAAACCAGGAAGAGAACATTTTTAAAAAAAAATTGTTACCTAGTGTTATTATTTCCTTTTTATTTTATTTTTAAAAAATCAGAACTGCATAGCTTTGTAGGAATACAAATATGTATTTATATTTCTCCATTGAGATGAGTTCACAAACGTGCATGCTTGTGCAAGATCTGCCAAAAATAAGGGGAGGGGGGAGACAGTGACATGAGGGAACATCAGATGAGTTGGGAGGAGTCATCAGTTAGCTACATGGTAAGTCATGCATTATTATAATAATAAATATGGAAAGGGGAAATGTGGTTGGGTGTGTATATATCCACTATGTATCCAGTCTTCCTCTGTTTAACATCTCTACACACAAACACATACACAACTTTGGTTGCTATCCTTGTTTGTGCTTCCAGTTTTGGAATATGCCTGGTTTTACATCCTGGCTGGTAACCAAGAAACTCATTTACGGAGCATAATTTAGAGAACCTATGATATCAACATTGAAGCTATGGAAGTCAATAAGACCAAATGAAGAATGAACAGGCACTTAGCTTGCTTGTGGCTTTTTCAAAAACCTAAGGCTTTTCGCTTGAGACCATTATATTTAAACCTGGCCTATGTAAAGGAAAATGTGTCTCACTAATTGGAACGGAGAAAAGCAGTAAACGTGAAGATAAAAGTAATCCATCTTTGTATCTGGTTCTCAAGATCCAGCTATGCCTTTATAAGGCAGAAAAAAATAACATAATGGGGACTGCCTGACATACTCAATTTATTCTTTGTCAAGGCCGACATTGATGTCTGTCTCCTCTATTCTCCTGAGATATATCCTGGGTATTGTAGGAAGGAACTGCAATGTCACATGTCTCTACTACATCAGACAGAAAAGGGATAAGCCTGTTCATTTCTTCATTAATGTTTGTTAGCCATCCTGTGCAGAATGTAAGGGAAGGGAACAGAATAAAAATATTGCTTACACACAAAAGGCAAGACGGAAAGTCTCAGTATTTTCACTCTCTGCCAGACAGAAATGTGCTAATGATTCCAGGAAATCAGTGTGTGTTTGCAAATCCCCCAAGTGCAAAACAGTTCATTTGTTACAGAGAATTCCAAAAGAGTTTGGAGCCAACTCTGTGTGCAGAATTCCTCCAGAGATATGTCACCGCCCTCCCCCTTTGGCAGCAATTGAGCTATGTACCACTCTTATTTATGCTGAGATGGACAAATATGCCCAAAATGTATTATGCTTCTTCTGTATATAAATCAAGCCATGTCAATATAGATCTTCATTTCCAGACCCTTCTAAATGCAACTATTATTTTAATATTATCTATTTATCTAGTGACATTTGTGTATGTCTTTGATGCACCAATGCTCCTGCTTCCCAATATACTATCCCTTTCTATTTGGACATACGTTTTCTCTGAATTTCTCTTGCCTCTTCATTTGTCGTACTCACCATTTTCATTGTCCTATGCAAATAACACTGCAATGCATTTTATCACAAACTATGTTTTTTGTTTTGCCCTTCAACTGATGCATAGTCATATATGCTATGTAACTGAGGTTTTCAAAACTTTAAATGCAGTTTGTTAACATTACTCATCATTTTCTACAATGCATTTAATAACCTAAGGGTTCTTTTATGGCCCTTCCACACAACCACATAACCCAGAATATCAAGGCAAAAAATATCAAGGGAAAATCACTCCTCCCCCTTCCTGGCTTGTCATTTCTACGCACCAGGAGAGCTCACCGGGGCTTGTACTGCAGAGCATATAAGTTTTCCTTAGTTTTTTAAGGGGACAGGGGGCTTGGGGGAGGGTCTTCAGGTGTTCTCTCGGGCTGGTTCCAAGAGAATAGCTGAACACCCACTCCAGAAAGAACACATTTTCTGAAGTGAGTGTGGACAGGGCCCCGGGAAAATCTGTGTTTTTCAGACGGGTTCTCCCGGAATTAGGGCCTGTCTGGATCCGGCCTGCGTCCACACTGCCATGTACTCCAGTTCAAAGCAAATAATGTGGGATTTTATTCAGCTGTGTGGAAGGGACCTCAGATTATTTATTTATTCATTCATTTATTCATTTACAACATTTATCTTCTACCCTTCTCACCCCAAAGGTGGGACTCAGTACAGCTTACATAAGTGGCATTATTCCATGCTCGAACAACAAGAGTTAAAAGCAATTAATCAACAATTTAAAACAATATTAAAACAACATATGTAAACATTAGATGACTATTGTGCATATATCCAAAGCCAGATAATCAGATAATTATATTCATCAATCCAAAGCCAATTCCAACTGTATTGCACAGATAATTATGCGGGCCAAATGCTTTCTCCCAAAGCCAAGTTTTCACTTGTTTGCAAAATGACAGGAGGGAAGGGGCCAATCTAATCACACTAGGGAGGGAGGGCCACAGCCAATGGGGCCACCACTGAGAAGGCCCTGTCTCTCATCCCCACCAGTTGCACACACAGTTCAAAGCATATATTATGGATTATTTGCCTTCATATTCTGGGTTATATGGCTGTGTGGAAGAGCCCTTAGTTATCCTCTGTGCTGTTAGGTTTTCCACTCCTATTTCTCCTTGAAAATACTTTTTTTTCTCTTCTTCAGAAAAATGGATGAATTATATTATACATCTTGTTTTTGCACTTCCAAGATAATATGAAAGTTATACTAGGGGACTACTTGAAGTATCATAATAATAAACAAACCTGCATCTTCTAAACTCGTATTATTATTCTTTAACCCCTTTTAAAAATGTTTCAGATTTATTTTCAGGTGCCCTGCACTGGGAGGTCTTCATGCCTTTAAAATAGATTAGTACAATACATTGGAAGCTAGACTATCCAGTACATGATATGTACAACGTAATCAAACAGACATCTCAAACTTGGATATTAATATTTCATCTTGATAACAGATTCAGTCATAGCATTCAAACTATAAGTGAGGCGTTGTCTTTTGTTCTTATTATTTTATTTCTGAAGTTACAACTTTTGGAAGACTAGAGTTCAGCTCAATGGACATAAGCCAGAGAAAATATAGTGGCAATGTTTTGTTGAATAAATCTGGAAATACATTGCTTTTAGCCCCTATAGCCGAGTAGTCAAACAACATTTGAATAAGTTAACTTTAGAAGGAAAGCTACAAGTCTAGTAATTAAGACCATGAGTGAATGTTTGCTTCATTTATTAATGGCTTTAAAAGGGAAGTGTTCAGTTTCATGGAGGGTAAGTCTGGTCATGTCCGTATGAGGCAACTAATGTGTGGACTCATCTCTCAGCTGCTGCACGGAGTCCACACAACACACAGCTGGATTCACAGCAAAAGTGATGCATTCAGCTGTTAACTTGGCACATCCCAGTGTTTTGGAATTGTAGGCAGCAGCATTGGGTTGGATTTACTTCAATCCAGTATCCACACGTCCTACAGACCCACTGTTGTGTTGTTGGCCGCAAGCACATCCGTCACAGAAGCTTGATGGTGACACCACTTTTTTTTATTTGTGACCCCATAAGTGATGTCACCAGTAAGCCTCTGAGGGGGAGTTACTTGTAGCTGGTGACATGGCAGTGATGGTCCCAATGTGTCCTTGGCCTAGCCAATTGTCTGGATGGCAAAACGGTTTCGGGGACACTCAAGGCAGCTTCAAGACTGTTTACCCCCAAACATCTGGATAAACAGAAGCATGGTTTCTATCAATGGATACTTGTTGCAATTACTATATATTCCCTCTGACATCTTAGTTGTATATCAAAATGCTTGTGAATATGCATGAGAGGATACAACTTTATATATGAACTTATCATTAAGGCCAGGCAAAGCAACCTGCTTCGCCTGGCCTTTAGGAGAAAAAAGGGAGCTGCAGGACAAAGCTACCACCCCTGTGCGCAACTCCCTCTCTCAACAGTTGGGGGATGTTGGGGGCAGATCCACACATGATGTGGCCTGATGGTTGCAGTGGAGCTCCATCCCCCAAGCTGGCTCTAAGCATCCTAGGATGCTTTATTTGAGCCATATGATGAGGTGGATAATCATGTCTTGCTTGTGGGATTCACAAGATCATCTGGTTATCGACTGTGGGTTAACAGGATGCAAGACTAAGGTAGCCTTTTGATCCAGTGTGGCTTTTCTTACATCTTAATTTGATCACTTACTTTATATAAAATGCTATATATGTACCATATCAAAGGAAATTAAGTAATATGTAAGGTCTTATTTATCAGGAGAATACATTGATCCTCTTGACCACTGTCAGTTCTGTGAAGCCTCCTGTTCTAAGTGCACAGGACCATCTTCAAAGGACTGTCTTGGCTGTGTTTCCACAAGGTAAGTGGGTCATTATTGATTAGTAATGTGGTCCCTAGCCCCTCTTTTACTTTCAAGTGAATTGTAAACTGAAGGACACACATTTTCATGTAAGGAAGCAATCATATGACTACCATTTTTCAAGACCTGAAACAACTCATTCAGGCCCCATCTACACATCCATATGAAATCCAGATTATCTGCTTTGAACAGGATTATATTAGTCTACAGTGTCATATAATCCAGCTCAGAGCAGATAATCTTGATTTTATATGACAGTGTAGATGAGGCCTATATTCGAACATTTTCCTTCCCAAGCTCAAGGATAGAGGTGTGTGTAGGGTCATGTACTGTATGTGTATATATATATATACGCAATTCGAATTGTAGAAAATTTAGCAAAACAGCAATGGAAGCAACAAAAAAAGTGAAATGTAGCCAATTCTATTTCAGAAACAGATAAGACACAAGGATAATAGAAAGAAAGTGCTCTGAAGCATGGTATTTTTAATTTATTGGAAACAGACCCACTTCTGACATAGAATCTCTTGAGTCCTCTATATCTCCATGGCCTTTAAGTGGCTTGGACTAAAGCAAGTAATGAATGACACTGAAGTAATTCAGCCTGACATTCTGAAGAGATGAGTTCTTACTGTGAGATTCTTTTTTTTACTTCTACAAAGTATGAAACAGGTCTTGTGGGTCTTTTAACTCTGAAAAATTCTGCAAAAATGCCTCCATAAAGGAATGTTTTATGTTGTGTGCTTTCTTCCATCAGAATATTCCTCTCATTTATTAAAAGAATACTTGTGAAACTGTTGCCAACTGGATTTTTTAACCTCTCCCTCCCTTTCTTGTATTTAGTTGCTACATATTTCTCAGTTTAACAATGCATTACTTTGCACATTTCTATGTTTTTAAAAATTCATATGAAGAATTCAGACACAAGAACTACTCTGTCAGGCTAGATAATGAGGGCATTGATGTTATGTCTTGTTTCTTAAAGCAGGCTAAAGAGTTAATGGATTCTCTCTCATTCCAAGTCTTTGTTCTGAATATTGTATGTTGTAGGTCTATACATCACTACATTAAGTAGGAATGTCCAGATCTTTTTCAGAAAAGACCTGGCTTCCAGTTCAAATATAATCACAAAATATATTATTCTGGGTTCATGTATCCACATGGGGCCTTGGAACGCATCACACATACATACAGGGATCATACAATACTCAAAGGCTACCTCCTCCTCCTTCGTTGCCTCCTTCTCTTTTTATGCACTGACTGCACAAATTTTACATATGTTAATTTATATTTACATATTAAATATAGAGTTGTGATAATTTAAACAGAAATACAATGTGTGTCTATTCAAAGTCTAATTACGGACAGAAAACAACAAACTTTGAATTTCTGAAGAGCTACTTTTCAAAAACAAAGTATGGCCTCTGTAATGCTGGGCACATGACTACTTTTACACTCTAGTTTGACATGGGGAAGCAAGATTAGACCACTAAGAAAGGGGTCCAATCTTTTTCAAACGAAGGAGAAAATAATCCTCATGATCAGTTGGCAGATGTAACAGAAAAACTAATTATAATGGAGGTTTTGTCTATGCTTATAAATGTTGATATTATGGCAAGGACAGGCAGAAGTTGGCTACATCTGTTTGGTCGATGCGTCACCATGGTTGCGTAGCCTCTGCAGTAGAAATGTATTCATTTAGAGTGGCTAGCAAGGGGAGCTAAAGCGAAGAGGTTCCTAGTTTGTGTCTTCAGTTGTGATACTGAAGTAATAAAGGGACCACTTTGGGTCAGTCTCTAGTCTGGGAGCTAGAGGGAAGAAGATCTTGTTTAAGATTGTGCCTTCAGTTAGGATACTGAAGTAATAAGAGACTAATCTGAGTCTAAGTCTTCAGTCAGGTGGAACTGAGAGACGAAGTTTACAGTCAGACTATTGATGGAAAAAGTGACTATAAGATATAAGTTATCCAGTCAGAAGCCTGAGAAAGAATTACATTTGAAAGAGAAGGAAGTTGCCTAACTAAGTTGATATAAGTTAAACTGTTCTGAAGATTATATAACATCAGTTTTATGTATTCTCAAGAGTAAAAGACAAATGTAATAATATCCAAGTGGAACTGAAGTACTGTGTAACAAATATGCTTTATGTACACAAGAATTCATAAATAAGCATTACTTTGTTTCATCTAAGATAGTAAAGTCTTGAGTCAAGTTACAGGACTGAAGTTACATTTCTGAAAGTCAGCTGGAGATTATATTGATGTAACCTGTGAGGAGAAGTTGTAAGCTACATACTGACTACAGTATTGGGTTACACATCAAAGAGACATATACAGACGTTTAAGATTAAATCCTGTAATAAACATATAAAGAAAGTTGACACAGAGACAGAGATAATATATTTCAAGGCGTGAACCGCAAGTTGCTGAGTTTCTGCAAGGTTTATTCCTTTCTCCTTATTAGGTTTATTGCTTTGTGTACATGTATACATATAAGTTCATCAGCGGCAGAGGATGGTATATAACAAAAGAAAAAGAAGTTCCTCCTCCTGCCAGAAAGTGTTATTAGTGTTCCAGGAGACATTGCAAGAGGCCTATATAGACAACCAGTAGATCCTTAATAAGTTACTCTTCTTCCCAAAGTGGAAACCCAGGCTTCTTCTTTACTGGGCAGTAGAGTCCAGTGGTAAATCTTCCCAGGGACAGTACTAAAGCCAGCACATTTGTGCTGATTTTGGATCCATTTTCCAGACAGACTGAGACCACATCCACTCCACTGAGCTGTCACCACTTCTGTCTTTCCACCACCACTGGTCTTTGCTGACCATGGAGATCTGGCAATGCAGGTATCTTTGCTGATGTAAGAACAGGCACCTGCACAACTAACAAGAAGATTATGTCCACAATGGCCAGTTCAGACAGAGCCCTGTGGCTGGCTAGGAGTAGAAGGTGGGAGAGGATAATGTTGGCAGTGTCCATCTGGACAGTGGATTGGGCTAAATTGAACCCAATCTTGTGGTTCAGATTGCCCTGAAGCCCCAGGATACTGAAGAACTTTGTATATACAACTTTGCCATCATTTCAGTGTTTAGTGTAGAATATGGGAAAACAGTAAGAAAACCACCCCACACTGTTCTCAGTGCTTCAGGTTATCTTTAATGCAGATGATTTGGGATATAACAATGGCACTACAGGCAGTCCCTCAGTTACAAACATCTGACTTACAAATGACTCCTAGTTAAGAATGGGGGTGAGACAGCAGGAAGTGAAAGCTATACCTAGGAAGGCAAATTCACTCCTGAAAGAGTTATCATGGGGAAAGGTATTCCCACTGAAACGTTATCACTAATGTTTGTTTCCTCAACAAGTCAATTTTTTCAAAATTCAATTCTCACAGGGACAGAAAGTGAGATGAAATATTCGGAACAGGGGCACAGACAGCAAAACAGGTTCCCTATGCTATCCTAGGGTGCTTCCAGACAGTGTTAAAACCCACACAGAAACAGACAGTAAAATAACCCGCTTCTGTGCAGGTTCTAGTCCTCACCCTATCCCTAACCCCTGGCTTTCCTTAGGAGAGGGGTGGCTACTTGCCATCCCGATTTCATCCCTAAAACTTACCCAAAAGGGGCTGACAGCTACGGAGCCTGTTTGTAGCATCCTCCTGGTTGAAGGAAATGTCAACTCATTCATAACATGGGGAGTGCCTTCATATGAATAAATATATTTAGCAACTTTGTTAGTCCCAAATGCAATATGACACTCATAGCACCTACAGGTTGGGATTTCTGGCCAGACCCACTAGCCTTCTCCACTACTGAAAACCTACTCCGTGGAGCTTTTCACACTTCTAGGAGAATTTTAAAGACTTTCAGGGCATAGGCAATCTATAAAGGATGAGAAGATTGATGTCTCCTCCTTGTGCCCACAGGCACTGATTTGATCCACTCTAAATCTGGTTTCTGCCTCCTGCAGAATTCTGGGGTTTGTAGTTTAGTGAGGCTGTTAAAGGCTACTCCCTAAATTACAAACCCCAGAATCCTACAGGAGGCAGCAACCGGATTTAAGGTGGATTCATTCTCTAGTGTGATTAGGCCCTTAGACAGCAGGTGGAACCTAAAGTGACTGCTGGTAAACATCATATGTCAGAATACTTAACATTTCCTCTCTTCCCCATTTCAGTCAAATAATGAAATGGAAAATAATTGAAATGAGACCCAGCATTTGGAATTACAAGTTCATCAGGCACAAACATATTGGTGCAGAAGCTGATTTGGTATTTACCTGCCAAAAGCAAAATCCTATCAAAAGTTCTTATTTACTATTAAATAAGTGCTAGGATTTCTTGAGATTGACACTGCAAACCTGTGTGTGAGCTGCAATAGAATCTTACAGCAAACACATAGGGATTTTCTTTTTACTGGTAAGGTGTGTGAAAACATATCGATTTTTCACTCATTCTTAGTAGGATCTTGGAATACTTCAGTAGCTGGAGCGTGGAAACTGATAGGCATGAGATCAATGATGACTGTGAAGATCTGACTCCAGAAAGCAATATAAAGTTGGAGTTCAAAGCTTAACTGGCCATACCCTTTATCCTGCCAAATGTCATTAACGCATTCCACGTAGAAAGAACAAAGTGCAAAGAATAAGGAATATAACTGGAACATGGCAGCAGCTCTCAGGATTTGTTTGAGCTTGTTTTTTAAAAGGAAGGTATTACTCTGTTACTTGATCCTAGTTTTATACTCCCCCCTTTTCTTTTGTGATAGATTTTTGGATGATGGAGGCTGTGTTCTTCAGTGCCCTGAAGGGAAATTTGGATTTCAAAATCAGTGTCATTTTTGCCATCCAACCTGCATGGAATGCACAGGAAGTGAACTGAACGAATGCACTGCTTGTGGGAAAGGTAAGAATGGTTTCTTTTGCCATATCTGTTCTCTAAATTTTGTCCCAAACTACAAAGTGGGAAGAACAGTGACTGATACAATTTTGTTATAAAATTTAGAGTTAAATTTATTTTATATCATATGTATTTTGTCAAGAGAGCCAGCATAGTGCAGTGGTTTAAATATTGGACAATGGAGGCCAGGGTTTGAATCCATGAGGACCCACTGTGTGAAGCTGGACAGGTTATGTTATCTCAGCCTCTGAGATTTGCTAAGGAAAACATCCCCTGAATAAATCTTGCCAAGAAAACTCCATGCTTTATGGTTACCATAAATCAGAAACAACTTGGAAGTGCTATAACACAATTTATACAACTCAATTTTCAAGGTTCTGTTTTTCCACTATACCAGGATACAGTACAATGCTGAATTCTAGGTATCTAGACTGGACTGGACATCTACAAACTGTCTGTTAGCTTTCCAGAGTCTTCAAAGAATAACAAATGTTTTTGCCAAATTTTACAGGAGATTTGTGATGTTTACAGACCAGGCTTATATTGTGCAATCATTCAAGGAATTTTATGCAATGTCTAGACATCATCATCTTCTTTTTGTGTAAGATTCCCATGTTTGTGCACTGACCTTCTTTCTCAATAGAGTGGCAGACTATCTGTTAAAGAGGGGAAAACAAAATAGCTATGTATGCAATGTCCTGTTTAGTAGAGCTAGGAGTTATCAGTTTCAAAGCCAGTAACAGCAACAAGGGTAGGGGTTAGGGATTCTTGCTATCAGTCCGAAGATAGTGAGTTGAATTCTAAGTTAAAATATTAATGTTTGATTCAACAGCTTACATTTTCTGCATCACATTACAGCAATGATAAACAGCTGGCATTCCAGGGAGACTCTAACCTACAGTAATGGCAGTGGCCACGGTCTACATTTGCCAGGATCTTCTGTGGCTTGCCATTCTCAAAGCTACCCCTTCTGTCACCTCCCTCCACACCAACTGCATAGGGAGATGTAGACTCATTTTTCCCCTTTCTACTTTATGTTTTCATTCAGACACAAAAATGTTCTCTAGTCTATTGTTGTGTTGTTGTTGTTGTTCAAGTCAATTCTGAGTTATGGAGACCCTCTTACAAAGTTTTCTTGGCAAGTTGTATTATTTATTTATTTATGTTTCAAAATTCTATACCGCCACTCCCCAAGAGCTCGGAGCGGTTTACATAGTTTGACACATAACACAGCAAAAGAGTAACAAGAATTAATACATAAACAATAGGGAGGGAGGGTATAGGGACAACAGACATAAAAAGACAGTGGGACAGTGGCTGGGTGGGGAAATTTGCCATGATCTTGGTCTGAGAAAGTGTGGTATCATTGGGAGAGTGTGCTGGGATAGGGTCACAATCCACACCAGGTGACACCAATAGTAGTGACACCAATGCTGTAAGGCTCCATCATAGATCCAAGCTATTTATATTGCCCAACATGAACTTGTGATTTCCCTTTCCAACAGTTTTCCTCCATTAAATTTTAATTGCTTTTATTTGTGCTGTGATTTAATGGCATTTATATGATTTAATTGTAAGCCACCTTAAGTCCATTCATAGGCAGGAGACATGATATAAACAAAATTAATAAATACATGTGCAAATAAAAAAGTGAAATGAATGATCTGTACCATTACTTTGTCATGCTACTTCATGCTATGTGATCTGATTATTAGCTGGAAGGCAAACTTGTGATGGTACAATTCCATATATTTGTTGGTTACACCTATCATGTCTAAACACTGAGCTTTCAGAAAAACAGTTAGTTCATTCAAGGTGAGCTGCAGTTGCAGGTAAATACAAGCCCACAGCTACAGAGCAGTACCCATCGCACATGATAGATGAAAAGGTCAACTTAATCTTTCCTTAAGCTTCTATATTGCAGCTGATATCATCTCTAGTTATTGACCAGTCTAGGTGGGGCTGATTGAAACTGTAGTCCAAACACCTAAAGGTGCCAACTAGGAGTGGTTGAGATGGACTATGACTCTGTCACAACAAGGAAGAAGGAAACATTAAGTGAGAGCAGGCATTATATGACTAAGGAATGAAGCATTCGACGATAACTAGGAAACAACGCTACAGTTTCGATAAGGGGAACATGAACAAAGTCTAAGATATGATAACACCCACAACTCACAAATACCAGCAAGGCAATGTTTTCATTCTTCAGCCCTGCTAGTAAGAGTAGCCAGTACTTGGTTGCTTCTGTAAAAAGAGTACTAGACTAGATGGTGATGAATAAATAGATAAAGGTAAATGTTTGCCCCTAATGTTAAGTCCAGTCGTGTCTGACTCTGGGGGTTGGTGCTTATCTCCATTTCTAAGCCGAAAAGCTGACATTGTCCATAGACACCTCCAAGGTCATTGTATGCTTTTCGGCTTAGAAATGGAGATAAGCTCCATGACTGCATGGAGCTCCGTTACCTTCCCGCCGGAGCGGTACCTATGGATCTACTCACATTTGCATGTTTTCAAACTGTTAGGTGGGCAGAAGCTGGGGGTAACAGCAGGAGCTCACCCCGCTCCCTGGATTTGAACCTGCGACCTTTTGATGGCAAGTTCAACAGCTCAGTCGTTTAACTCACTGCACCACCGGGGGCTCTGAGTAAATAGCCTATTACAAATTAAGAATGCCAGACAGACTACAGACTTAGCTCAAAATATTCATTCCACTCTTCCCATCTTTGCAGCTAAAATATTAACAACCATTTCAAAGAAGGGTAAAACAGTTCAAGCCTCACTCAAAGCCACTTCGAAATAAATTACTCCTAAGTGGTTATTTCTGTTGTTGATTGCTACTTTCACAACTTTAACAATGAATGAAAAATTTTAAAGATCCTTTACTAACAAACCTGCTCAGTTCAAGCCTGGGGATGTGGACTTTTTGATCAAGTCTATTCACATGTATTACAATCTCCTCCTTCTATTGCTTTCCATTTTATTAAGGATTATTGTATCTTCCAATGAGTCATGTCGTCTTGTTATAGTCCAAAGTATGATAACCTCAGATTTGTCCTTTTGGCATCTAGAGGAAATAAGACTCCCCTTCCCCCTTAATGCAGTGTCTGTAAAACTTCTCCAGCAGTACACTTGAAATTGGTTGATTGTCCTTCTCTTGTTTTTTTCACTGTTCAGATTTTACAACTATATATCAAAATAGAAATAACATATCATGAATGATCCTAACTTTGTGAATAATGATATATCGTCACACTTGATCTTATCTAGTTCCTTCATAGGTACTCTTTCAAGTCTTTTTCTTTTCTTTTTTACTATAATGACAGCTAACAGACAGCAAGGTCAACAAGTATTTTGCATTGGCATGGTGGAAGAGACAGTACAAGGTGTGCTTGTGTCTGTTGGGTTAAACTTCCCCAGCATGGAAAACACTTTGGGAGAGTTTGTTGGCTCAAGGCTGTTGTGTCTTTTGGTTTCAGACTGATTGATTGAGCTCAGTTGAGGCTTGTTTATTTGCTTGTTAGCATTGTATTGTTCAGTTGTGTGTAAGCTCAGGTTCTCTGCCTGAGCACTTGGTCTCAAATGTGTGGGGCATCTGCTTAGAGGAAGCAAGTCAGAGGCTTGTTCGGAAGAGGAACTAGCAATCACTAGCTCTTTATATCACTGCAGCTTGGTGAACAGTTGCCCAACTAACAGGCAGCAAGGCCAAAAAGTTTTACATGGAAGTGTACTGGGGGAGTTTGAATGGAAAACCCAAAGTACCTACTTAAGATTACTGAATATGGATAGTGAGGGAGCACCTGCAGTCACCTGAAACAGCTATGGTATATTTGTGTTCTTGCCAGAGGATATGGGCAGCAAGTCCCAGTATCTACTCTTCATCATATTATGGAACTTGGGTTTGGTTTCTTTTATAGACAGAGCGGAGAAGACTATACTGCATGAGGAGCACACAGCAGATATCCCAGAGGGCTGTCCAGACAGCTCCTTTATTGCAGGAACTCCCACAATAAAGGAGGGGCTGTCCAGACAATGTTCTCGACTATCCCGAATTAATTTGCTACAAACCAGGAAAAACGCTGGTTGGTAACAAATTAATTTGATAGCGGGTTTATTCTGTGCCTTCTTGGAAAGCGTAGGATAAATCCACTATTTCTGATGTCTGGACTACAGTCCAGTCTCCATTCCCACGGTTTACCAGGCTGAAGAAGCCCAGTAAACTGTGGGAATACCCAATCTCCTCCCAAGCTCCCAGACCATTTTGAAAAGTAAAAAGAACTTATCAGGCCTGCATATACCCTTGGAGCAGCTCTCCCAGTGCGTACTAATGACGCGCCAGGAAAGCTGCTCCGAGAGTATACTGCAGGCCTGGTAAGTTCTTCTAACTTTTCAAAAGTGTCTGGGGGCTTTGGGGGGGAGGGGAATAGGGCCTCTGGATGTTCTCTCAGGCTAGTCCTGGGAGAACGTCTGGACACCCACCCCAGAAAGTGCGCGCTTTCTGGGGTGGGTGTGAACAGGCCCCCAGAAACATCCGCGTTTTTAATGCGAATGCTTCTGGGACAAAGGCCTCTCTGGATCCGACCTGAGACTGAGTCTACACTGCCCTATATCCCAGGATCGGATCCCAGATTATCTGGCAGTGCAGACTCATATAATCCAGTTCAAAGCAGATAATTAGGGATTAAATTCTGGGATATAGGGCAGTGAAGATCCAGCCTTAGGATGAGTTCAATTCCCATATGCAGGAAGTAGATATTTGGAGAAATGTGATACAAAAAGGTTGAAAGATCAGGAATCACTGTGCATTGGAGCAACAGAATCAGTTTGAAGCAATTTCTCTCTAATTAGTGATGACTGGAAATAGCAAGAGCAACAGTGTCAGTTTTCAGGGAATGTGCAGTTGACTTTGGAAGACAAAGAGAGAAATCATGAAAGATGAATTCAAGCAGAAGTTATAGGGAGAAAACCAGAAGATCTAATTCACAGAACATGCTCAGGCCTTCCAGAGAGGTTAAAACAATAAAAGGCATCTTTTTGTTAACTTCATAGCAAAAGGAAGAACAATGATATTGCAGGATTGTGTGTGGAGAAGATGGTGAAACACTAACAAGGAACAGAGAAAAGGTAGTACTATATAATGTCTTCTTTACCTCCATCTTTCTTTCAAAATGAAAACAGTGCTCAACTTGAGGAAAATAAAGCAGAAGAAGCAGTAGGGGAAATAAAGCATAGAACAGGTAAAGAGGTGATGCAGCAACACCTGGCTACTCTAAGGGCCCTTCCGGACAGGCTCTATATCTCAGAATCTGATCCCAGGTTTTCTGCTTTAAACTGGGTTATATTAGTTCATACTGCCAGATAATCTGGGATAAATAGAAAGCTTGGGATTGGATCCTGTGATATAGGGCCTATCTGGAAGGGCCCTGAGTCAATTAAAGTCTCCAGCACATCATCATCATTGTAAAACTTCATTTTTACCTTGCCTTTCTCACAATGATTAGATAAATCCAGTACAATCCCCATGCCTTTAAGAGATATGTCATTCAACTTGGTGTGGATGGTTGAAACTGTGGATACCAGTGAAACGTATTATTTTCAATGGAAAAATAATAAAGGTACTAAGAAGATAGTATAGCTTGTACATGGGGCTCTAAAGGAATAAATGAAACTGCTCAAATTGGTTTCACTGATACAAGAGTCGTTCTGTAGATAATCAGGTATAGGAAGGTGTAAGTCCCGGGTCTTAAAGATTCTTCTAGCATACTTTTCATTTTCTTTTATCTTTCTTTCTCTCTTACAGATGAGCAAGGGAATACATTTTTCCTGTACCTGGGAGAATGCAAAGAGAGCTGCCCCGAGGGCCATTATTCTTCAGAGAAGGACAGGACTTGCATGCCTTGCTTTGAGCACTGCGAAGTGTGCCTCGATCAGACCAAGTGTGAGAGATGCTTTGAAGGATACTACCTGCTTGATAACACCTGCCAGAAGCACAATTGTAGTAAAGGTAAAAAACACAACAGAAGGTTCATAGATCTTCAGCAAATTGCTCAGTAAATTGCAGTACATCAAACTGCATGTTAACCAACCAAAAAGCATGTAGGTTTTCCAATATATTATCTTTGTCATATCCTCACCACACAACAGTGATGGCAAGCTTTAAAAAAAGCCCTGGGAACTATGTGTCTTAGACCCCTTCTACACTGCCATATAATCCAGATAATCCACATCATCTGCTTTGAACTGGATTATCTAAGTCTACACTGTCAAATAATCCAGTTCAAAGCAGATAGTCTGGATTTTATATGGCAGAGTAGAAGAGGACTAAGGGCCCTTCCAGACAGGCTCTATATCCCAGGATCTTATCCCAGGTTTTCTGTTTATCCCAGATTATCTGGCAGTGCAGACTCATATAATCCAGTTTAAAACAAAAACCTGGGATCAGATCCCAGGAAATAGGGCCTGTCTGGAAGGGAACTTTTTCTTTGATACAGTGACTAATTTATTTATTATTTATTTATTTAGGTCATTTTTATCCTGTCCTTCTCACCTTCGAAGAGGGACTTAGGACGATTTACAGCAGGCAGTGATTAAATGCCAAAAAATACAATTAATACAATTAAAATAATTATAAGCATTCAATTAAAAACAGTTTGCTGGTTCAAAACATAATCCAAATCAGTCCATTGTGGTCCACTAATGACACAGTCCTGTGAGTGTACAAACTCTTCAAACTGAATTCAGTGGGTTTCACTTGTAAGTGGGCATAAGATTGCAGTTTGAAGAGAAATTTGTTCTTTAATCATGTTATGGATAGGGGTGGAGTACAAGAGGGGCCCCATTCCAGATGCAGAAAGTATGGGTCTTACCTAAAGTATGTCAAAATCTTTCTCAGAAAATGTGTCTTCCTTCAATAAAACTAACCAAGAGGTGGCAGCACAGAGCTGGGTTACTGGATGAAGACAAACTTTAGAGCAGTGTTTTTCAATGTTTTTTGAGCCGTGGCACATTTTTTACATTTACAAAATCCTGGGGCACACCACCAACCAAAATGATACTCTAACACAGTAATACATATAGTTAATATTTTTTAATGTACTTATACACTCAGTGTGAAACCTGGGCCTGTTTTGATGAACACAACATATATATGACTTCCTCTCACATACTTATATATGGCTATCATGCCTTCCCTTCTTCAGGCTAAACATGCCGCTCCTCATAGGGCTTGTTCTCCAGACTCTTGTGAAATTTCACCCTGAGTGAAACTTGCTTCCAGTTAACTATGGATGTCATGAAGCTGTTGTAAAGAGTTCCTTGGGGGGGAGGCAACTTTTGAAAAATCTAGTAAAATAGTAAAAAAAAAAAAAAACAACAACAACATTTCCAAGCAGAGAGACGCAATTTGTTTCTCAGAAACCTGTGAATGCTTCAGCCTCCCGATGCTCCCAGGTTCGCTCACTGCCCAATTCACCGATGAATTCACCAATTCTCATGAGAAATCCAAGCCAACGCGAAAACACCGACTCAATCACTTCCGCCCAGTGCTCTGCTTTTGCGGAGGGAGGAGGGAGGCAGTGAAAGAGGCCACACAGATCTATGAAACGTATAGAGTCTATACGTTTCATAGATCTGTGTGGCCTCTTTCGCTGCCTCCCTCCTCCCTCCACCCAGTGCTGAAAGAGGGAGAAAGAGCTGCTAGGAGGGGGAAGAGTGCCAATTTCCCACGACACACCTGATGATGGCTCACGCCACACTAGTGTGCCCCGGCACACTGGTTGGGAAACACTGCTTTAGAGCAACTTTTCCCAACCTGGTGCCCTCAAAATGTGATGGATTACAAATCCCATCAACCTTTGTCACCATAGCCAATGTCAGAGATGTTGGGATTTGGAGTCCAAAACACCTGGAGGGCCTTTGCTTGGAGAAGTTTGACTTAGCATTACTTCCCTACTATCCTATCAGAAACCAGGGAAATACTCTGAAACTTATTTGCAAAGATATAGTACTTCATCACACTAGAGAAAAAATCCACTTAAAATCCACTTAAAATTCTGCCTCCTGCAGAATTCTGGGGTTTGTACTTTAGCGAGGCTGTTCAAGGCTCCTCCCTAAACTACAAACCCCAGAATTCTGCATTACTCTATGGAAAATGTTTTTGTTGAACATGTAATCATCATCGTCTTTATTTATACCCGCCCCCTTTCCCTAAAGGGACTCAGGATGGTTTACAACAATTTACAGATACAGAAAATAATATAAACAATAAACAAATGAAAACAGTAAACAATTATCACGACATAAAATCAAAAATACATACTAATAAAACATTAATAAACAACAATTTAAAAGCTATTTACCCTCTAAAAACAATTCAAAATATAAACATCATTTAACAATACTTCATGAAATACTTTTCCCCCAACCAATAGTTTTTCAGATCTAATGTCTCTGCTCATAATTGTCAGTGTATTAAAAGAAAACACAAGCCAAAGCAATGGGTTAAAAAGTAATACATGAAGGTCTCAACTTTATGTCCTTGAAAAATAGTTGATATTGTTTAGTGAACATTAATTGGGTAATCCTTTATGTGTCAACGCAGGAGAAAGCTGAATTGAGTTTTGTGGGCTTCCGCTCAGGTTAGTGGGCATCGAGCGGCAACCGCAATTGCTCATGAGGGCATTGCTGCTGCAGTTAAACTGAATTTGATTTTAAATGTAAAGGCTCGTTTTAAGGCCATACAAACACATCAATATTTATATACTCTTTGCAATGCCGTCCAGCATTTCTATGAATGTACAAGACTGCTGACAGGAAGTCATGTCCTCAGTGCCTTGAGAATGCAGGCATGCTTTTTAAATAATCTGACCTCCAGAGGAGAGTGAAAGGAAATAAAGCAAACCATTAGTTCAGTGACTGGCTTACATCCCTAAAATGTGGCACTGTCAGTTACTGGTGCTTGGAGCTGCAAATACAAATAAACTGTTTTGGCTCATGCAAAATCAGAATGGGATTGGACCAAGGCAGATTTACTCTCTCAGTATCCCATAAAAGCATGTCATGGGGCACAGCAGAGGATCTAAACAGGCATTTTTATGGCAGGTCTATATACAAGTATTTTGCTGTGAAATCAATCCCTCCCCCTTGCCCACAATTTGAAACTTGCTTATTAAATGTAGTAAATCTTAGCCAGGCAACTGACCAAATCTAGACTGCATAAACCTCCAGGTGCAAAATATAATAGTGGTGAAATAGTGGTGATGGAAGCGGGCAGAGCAGTGACGGCATTAATATGGAGGAGCCTTGTTTTCAGAGAACAACTAAACTAATTCCAATGCCAGGGGTTGAACATGGAGCATTGGAGAGGGGGGGTAACCATTGTGCTTTACTGAAATATGAGCATTTTAGGTGACTGTGAATGGATTGTAAGCCTATTACCATACTCCCATAATAAAATAAAATAAAATAAATTATTGCAAATTACACTTAAATGTAGTGCTGCCATGTTTTCCAAACAGCAATAAGGGACAGTCAAAATTCATGACATGTAGATAGAGTTGACAATTAGAAAGCCGCCAATAACATGTCTGTGCTCTGCTTAAATACCAAATATTGACTTCTTAGCCATGTATTGTTCTATAAATGTAACATATTTTCTCCACACATTTCTATTCCTACGAAGACTCCGCATTTGGTAACTTTTTGGAGGGCCTGCAAGACACACTTGTTCAGACAGGCCTTCGAAAGCTTGTAATTTTAGCTTGTGATTTAGCTGCGTTTTTATTTTGCTGTTTTACTTATTATATGTATGTTTTGCCCATTGTTTGTTTTATTGAATTGTGTTGTAAACCGCCCCAAGCCGCTGGGAGTGGCGGTCCAACTTAATTAATTAATTAATTAATTAAAAATACAGAATATTTTGGTATTTTGTCCAGTCTATATAAAAAGAAAAACACCACAAAGCTAAGATGAGAGGCAAATGTTTACAATGAAGGAAACCTCCTAGCTATATAAGAGAGAAGCTTTCTGTCCTTCAGATAAGGGATATCATTTATGAAAAGGAACACCTGATAAACCTATTTGAAGTTGTTAATACAAACCTATTTCTAGAAGTTGTGCATTTTTTTGAGCTAACCAGAAGTAATGACAATGAAATCGATCCCCACTAATGGTGAGGGCCTGCTGACTTATTTATGATTGCAACTCTCTTCCAGTGGACACTTGTGTGAAGGTAGTGCCTCCCTTTTTTTCTGGAGGAGAGGTAGGGATGATGTGGCCCTTCACATGAAGTCAGCAGGTCCATATCACTGTCATTGTCCCTGCCATTGAACTGAAGAAATCCGTCCAATATCACTTGCAGGAACTCTTGAAGAAAGGGACCCAATGCAAGCCATGTTTCACACAATTGTGAATACTCACAGCCATAGCGATCTTACACCGAAAAAGCTCTATGCCATGGATGTTGAGTGGCAGGACACCAGCAGCTCTCCTGCTATTCTTGGGACAACTTTACAAAGATAATTAGGGAAGGATGAAAATATGTCCATTCTATTCCTGAGTATTTGTTGACAGGAAAATTGATATTGCCATATCAGCTAAGTAGATTAGACAGACCGAAATATACAGAGAGGAAGCAAACAAGGTTTCCTGTTGAAAAACAAACAAAAGAACAAAAGACACAAAGCTGTCCTCCAGGTTTTTTTATAGAAAAAACAAGGAATTATTGGACAGAAAAATGCAAACTGCAAATTAGTATCAGGTGCAGAGAAGTGATACTTGGCCATTTTTCCGCATTTCAAATAAAAAGTGAAATCCATATTTATTACCTATTGCTTTGGGGTGAATTAAATTACAACTTGAACTGTTCAATGTGCAGGTGTAGCAGAGGACCTTGATGTAGAAGACTGTATTCCTTGTGCAGATGGCTGCCTATCCTGCGGTTTGGGTAAGGTTTCAACTTTTCCTTTCAGGTTGAAATGCATGCTCTCTGGCACCTTCTGAGCCTGGAGATCCCAGGAAGCCAGCAACATGGTTTGTAAAAGTTAGCCTCTCCTGCCTTAAAAGTTGAAAAAATATAATTAATAAGAGAGTAACTAGTAATCAAAAGAACACATGCCAAAGGGCCCTTTCTCTTTGAGCAGTCATATCCAAAGGCTTGCCAAATCACAGGATATACAGAGGCAGGAAGGGGCAGTCTAGCCTCTCTAGGAAAGGAATTTGAGAGTGTGGGCTGGCCACCAGAAGAACCCTTAGTGTATGTTTGGGGCTTGTCTACATGAGCTGAATCAACTGCACTAATTGTGGTCCTTAATTGTGGGTTAATCCATTGTAGCCCTAAGTTAAGGAAAGACAGGGAATACTCCAGAGTTTGTCTGAAACTGTGAAGAACCTCTGAAGTTTGGGCACAATGTGGATAGCTAAGGTTGTGACGTGGACATGGGCTGCTCATCAACTCAGGGAAAAAGGCACACATTGGGTCTGTGTTGCAACACCACTGCTTGACAGCTGTAGAGCTCTAGGAGAGCTCTTAGCCATAGTGGACGCCCCATGCTGACACCACCAGAGACTCCCATGAGACACACCACAGAGCATTTGAGATGGCCAGCAGCTTCCCCAGAGCTCTGTGGCCATCACTGGCTGCACCATCTAGTCCTTGCCTCACCATAGCTATAGGTTGCAGATGTAATGTGTGATTTCTGATCTGAAGTGGCCCAGCAATAAGCAGCCAGTGTAGATGAGCCCATGATCACTAAAGTTACTTGATCTTAGTCATGATGAACAATCTCTCTCTATGAGCCAGTCATTCCATGTTTCTTGACATCTGCTTGCTACTGCTTTGCCTGCCCCCATTACCACAATAATCAATAGCTCTTGTTTCTGCTACCTTCCCATTACTTCAGTGTGCTAAATTCCTTCTGTTCAGATGTGCCAACAGTCACGTAGCATCAGTGGGTATCCTCCTCCTTCTCCCCCCCCCCCTTCCCCCCTCTTTCTTCCTTTCACATTCCCAAAGCAGGTTGTTTCTCCGTCTCCCCAACTGCATTAAAATAAAAATTAAAAAATCATAAAAACTGAAAGTCACTCTGGGTAAGATACAAGGCAGGAAGGAAGGGTTATGAAGGCTGTGCAGATGACAGATCACGGAACCACCGTTTGCAAAGGAGCACCATTGTGCTAATGCAGAGAGGTGTGATACTAAATCTCTACTGCTGACAAATTTCTTTTCTTTAAACTTACAAGACAGTGAAGCTGTTAGGATAAAGTTCACTTAACTATTCTGTTAACTTGTCAGACTACAAATTTCAGAATGGTACTGGACAAAACCAAGGCTGTTGAAATGGTGTCAAAATGCTGTTATTGTGCAGTGCAAAAGGATCAGCCGGATTCAGACTGAGTGGATATTCTGCCGGGAAGGTGAGGGGGTATTTCCATCTTGCAGCATCAGTTTGGCCTAAGCCAGTGAATAAGGTGATTCAAGTGGATCAACCTGTTGCCAGTGGCTGGATCTACACTGCCAGTTTCAGAATGCAATTGACTGCTTTGAACTAGATTATGTGAGTCTACACTGCCATATAATCCAGTTCAATGTAGTTAATTTGCATTCAGAAATTGGGTTATAGGGCAATGTAGATTGGGCCAGTGAGATTCAACACCTCGGCCCTTCTGTTATAGTTTCCTTCAGTGATGAGAGTCAGGAACTGTATGAAATGCTTAATATCTGAGCTGCTGGCTGTGAGCTGGAATGTAAAGAAGAGGAACTGCATGGGGAATGTCCAAATCAATACAGACCTTACATTAAGGGAAGAGATCAGCCTCTTTCTCCAAGTCACCCCAGTTTCATATGTTGTGAGTTAATGATGAGGGGGTTATTAATTAATATTAATATTTTATGTTTTATGATTATATGTTGTTTTAACTTGTGTAAACCGCCCCGAGCCTGTGAGAAGGAGCAGTATAGAAATCGAAATAATAAATAAATAAATAAATTAATTAATTAATAAAACACCACCCTGAGCCCTGATCTGAATACTAACATCATAAGAACCAATATGTAGAGTTCTTTTTTTGTGAAAAGGAATGTGTCCCTATTATTTGTTTAAAAAGCAAATCCTTGTGATATCTCATTCTAATGTTTAAATAATAACTCTACCTTTAGTATTACTTTCCATTTTTCTAAAAAAAATGAGGGCATGAAATGTGACTTCAGTAAGCTGTCAACACAAACACACACAAGAGGTGACTCATTAGGAGTAACTTTGTTGTTACTTAGAATTCATTGCTTCCTGTTTCTATGGTTGGTGCAGAGGATAATTTCATATGTATGAGTTTATCCCCCACCGATCAGCATGAGGCACAATGTGTTTTTTGGTAAGGAATGAACCACCTCCCAAATGTAAGTAACTGATGCTTCATTTTGCAGCTATGTACTAGCTAAGCAATATGCCTGCAGAGGCTTTGTATTTTTAAGATACTGCTTAGGGTTGTTTAAATCCAGAATGAGGTGAGCTTCCTTATCTTCACAGTGTGTTATAAACATCACTCTTTGATCTAAACTTTTGCCTCCAGAGCAGCCAGAGTGCCAACATTTATAGGAAGCCAATAGAAGGAGCCATATGTCCACTGGCTGCAGTGGGGAAAAATAAGTTTATTATCAGTGGTTTCTTTTTTCCTGTCAGCTAAATTTTGGATATGAATGAAAATGAGTACAACGCTCCGAGTCTGTTCCTTTTTTGGATTTAGACCAAACAGCCAGACATACAGCATGAATGTGGTTGAAATCCAGCCTTCAATTGCAGAAGCTTCACTTAAAGAAATAAAAAAAGATCTGATCACAAATATTTCACATCACATCTCATTTTTCCCTTGACTAATACTTGCTCCTCTCCCCATAACTTTCAAAGATCCATTGAGATTATATCACATTGTTCTGGAAAGGTCAAATTATATCTTTGGCATTAACCATCTTCAAAGCTTATTAAAAGCAGAAAAATATTCAAAAGAAAGAAGAAATTTCCCTGTCTTCTGATCTGTCTTCCGTAGACACCATTTGCCTTCAGCTAATTTTGATGGGTAGAGTAAAGCTGAAGACAGATGGAACCACAACTTTTAGTTGCCCAATAGTCCCTTATTCTAATTTTCAGTAATTTTCAGTTTTATATAATCATTTATTTAAAGGTTGGCAGGCAGAATTCAATTAACTCCACTAGTTTTATTAGTGGTTTTTTGTGCCCAGAAAGCCTGGAGGGAGTATGTTGGAAGGCAATTTGACCTTGGGATTAAATGAGAGCAGGTTGACCCAGAGAAATCTTCATTGGAGAGAAGATACAGTTGGCTTGCTTTTTAAAAATCAGTATTAAATGGTGAGTTGTCCAAACAGAGATAAATGAAGATAGCTCCAGGGTATTTTGCCAACTCCAGAAAGAGAACTTGGGAAGGGTGTCTGGTTAGCAGGGCCATCGCTGCATCCAAGTCACCCAGTTTAGATTAATCTGTGCATGATTTTATCTATTTTTCCACCTGCTCTTGTGATAGATGAATCATACACTGGGAGTTGTGGTCAAAAGAATGGAAAGTTGCAGAGAAAAGAGTAAAGGAAGAACAGAGTTGGGTTGCTCATGACGTGGCTCTAGTTATATTTCTATTGAGTATGAGAAATAAATAAATTTCTAGTATTTAGTTTTTAAAATTCTTTTAATAAAACCACTTCCAAATAAGGCCAACACAAATCACTTCCTCACAGACATGTCTACATCATATACTTAAGTTATTATGCATGTATGAGTAATTTCAAATGATATTCAACCTATATCCTGCCAGAAATTTTGGACTTCAACTTCCAGAATCCTTAGTTATTGATTGGATTTATGGAAGTCAGAATATCTTGAGGCTTAGAATTACTGTTCTATAGAACACTGTAATATGCTGCACCACGGCTTTAATCAGTCTAATAAAGTTCTGGTCCTTTCAGCTCCAACCAGATCAGGCATACTGAACTGTATGCTCCCTCACATTTCCCACCATGCTCCTTTCTACTAGTCTGATAAGCACTCTATCTATATAAATAAAAATGTAATGTTCATTTGTGGGATTAACATAACTCAAAAACCACTGCACGAATTGACACCAAATTTGGACACAATACACCTATCAGGCCAACAAGTGACCATCACTCATAAAAACACTGAAAAATACAGCAGAAGGGACTTAAAAAGCAAAAAAACCAAAAGTTGCATTACAATGCATGTGCAAAACCACACACATATATAAACAAACACACATATATACACATATACACAAATATATACACACAAAACACATATACACAGCAACGCATTGCAGGGCATGGCTAGTCCCATATACGACCTCATCAGACAGAGTTGCTTTTGGCGGCCTATGTCGGTTCTGTTGTAGTTTAGCCACGGAGCTTGCCGGCTCCCATCCCACTATGTACAGCTACTTCCAGCGGGGCTCCTTGGCTAAACTAAAGCAGAACTGGGATATGCTTCCGGTGTTTCACCAGTAACAATGGAGGGAAGCTAGGGGACAAATGCTTCTCCCGTTGGCATGGGGTTTCAGGAAGTCAGGTGATGTGAGGCATGGGGCAACAGGTTAAGCACAGCCCCCAACAGGCACCGCCAGATTTGCCACACTCTGTGACAATTCCAGCAGACAATATAATTAGGTCCATAGATTCTCAGATCATTCTTCATCTTGCCCACACCCTTTATTCTGTCTTTCTTTCTTATTCTTTGGCATGACCAAACAAGACATTCGAGCTTTCGTGTTGCATTGAAGGTCTCTAAGTTAGAAGAGATTACCCCTCGAAGTTCAGGCTTTTTGTTTTACTGTTCAATAATTTTAAAAACATAACTGTAAAATGTTTTCCTTTCTCCATGAACAGAAATAGTTACAGCATTATAGTCGTACTATGTATGTAGCATATTTTGTGCTTTTCTTAATGGCAACCTTAAATCTATCCTATCACAGAATTTTCGTGGTAGGATTTATTAGGGCGGCGGGGTATATTTTTACTTTACTCTGAGGCTGAGAGTGTGTGACATGCCCAAGATCACCCAGTAGGTTTCCATGGCTGAATGGGGATTACAACTCTGGTCTTCAGGGTTGTAATCCCCAATACTCAAGCCACCACAACTGCGGGGTTGCTCTGAATTTTCTGGGTTGTATGGCCATGTTCCAGAAGCATTCTCTCCTGACGTTTAACCTGCATCTAAGGCAGGCATCCACAGAGATTGTGAGGACTGTTGGAAACTAGACAAGTGAGGTTTATATATTTGTGAAACATCCAGGGTGGGAGAAGGAACTCTTGTCTGCTTGAGGCAAGTGTGAATGTTGCAGTTGGCCACCTTGATTAGCATTGAATGGCCCTGTAGCTTCAAAGCCTGGCTGCTTGCTGCTTGGGAGAATCCTTTGTTGGGAGGTGTTAGCTGGCCAGGGCTAACACCTCCTTGTCTGGAATTCCCCTGTGTTTTGAGTGTTGCTCTTTATTAACTGTCCTGATATTAGAGTTTTAAAAATATTGGTAGGCAGTCTTTGTTCATTTTCATGGTTTCTTCCTTTCTGCTGAAATTGTCCACATGCTTGTGGATTTCAATCGCTTCTCTAAGTAGTCTAATATGGTGGTTGTTAGAGTGGTCCAGCATTTCTGTGTGTCCACATTGGTTCTTCGGGTGCTCTGCTACGGCTGACTTCTCAGGTTGAATTAGTCTGCTGTACCTTTCATGTTAATTGATTCATGTTTGAGTGCTGTATAGTCCTCTGATGGAAATAGCATAGTAGTCCTATAGCACTATAACACTGAATTCTAGAAGTAACCTGAACGTCTGGTGAAGGCATTTTGACATTTTCCATCCCTTAGGAAAAGTTTAGTTCCTAGGAATTGCAAAAAACCAAAAAAACCAAAAACCACCATCCCTTCCATTTTCATTATTACTTGATGAGATTTTTGGCCGCTCAGTGCATTCTGAGCAGAACTTCACTCAGGGAGTGTTTCTATAGTTGGACGACAAGTGGGGAAGGGAACTGGTTCCAACCCAATTGGAGGTCCACCCTCCTAGCAATACATTTTTAAAACCACAAGATATACTGAATACAATATTGTTTCTGGTAACCATGCTGTTTATCTATTCTTTGTGATCTGCTGAAGGAAATGTGTTTGTCAAAGTCACGGGGTCAGTATTTTATTTGTAATGATGAAAGAAATGTAGAACACACATCACAGAACTCGAAGAATGATTTTTAAAAACACTGAAATCCTAAGAAATTCATCACTAACACTTTGATAATTAGAGTTATTGGGTGGGCAGGGGGCAAACATAGAAAGGCAAATGTGGAAATTAGCCACAGGGAAGGTCCTTCAGACAAGTCATAGGAGGACCACTATCAGCATGCAAAATACAGCAGTGGAGGCAAAAGAGGGAAGAGAAAGGGGAGTTCTTCTTGAGATTGTAGCTTGGATGTGATCCTGGATTCATCGCTGAGCCTGGAACCCCAGGTTTCAACGGTAACCAGACGGTGACAGTTAAAACTTGTGTGCCAGCTGTGCCCATACCTTGGGAAGCCTGACTTGGCCACGGTAGTCCACACTCTGGTTACATCCCGTATATACTACTGCAATGGGCTTTACATGGGGTTGCCTTTGAAGACTGTTTGGAAGCTTCAAATGGTCCAATGGACGGCAGCCAGATTACTAACAAGAGCAGCACTCAGGGAGCACACAACTCCTCTATTGTGCCAGCTCCACTGGCTGCCAGTTTGCTATCGAGCACAATTCAAAGTACTGGCTTTAGCCTATACAGCCCTAAATGGTTCTGGCCCAACATACCTGTCCGAACGCATCTTCCCTTATGAACCATTTAGGTATTTAAGATTGTCTGGGGAGGCCCTGCTCTCGATCCCACCTGCGTCGCAAGTACATTTGGTGGGGACAAGAGACAAGGCCTTCTCAGTGGTGGCCTGGTTGCTATGGAACGCCTTCCCTATGGACATCAGATTGGCCCCCTCCCTTTTAACCTTCCGGAAAAGGGTTAAGACATGGCTATTTGAGCAGGCATTTGAAAGTGCAGTGTAACAGACATAGGAATTTGGAATTATGAGACTGGGCAATGCTTTTAACTAGGAGACGTAAAGGATCTATGTTTTATTAATCGTATTCTGATTTTATATTATATGTTAATGTTTTTAAAAGTTTTTATGGTGTTGTTGAGCATTGAATTGCTGCCTCTGTAAACCATCCCGAGTCACCTGTGGGCTGAGAAGGACGGTATACAAATATAGAAAATAAATAAATAAATTTTAGAAGTCATTATTCTGCCGTAATTATATCATCATCTACCACATTAGTTGATTTGATATTATAGAGACTGAAGAGTACAGAAAGTGTTTTTAAAAATCTTGGCAAGCATAAGAAAAAGATTCTTTTTTCTGGGAATAATCAAAATTGGTTTTGTAATTATCTAAAGAAGCACTGAAGCCTGAATTTTTGACCTAGGGGAGCAGATGGTAGTTGTTACAGGGGACAGGGTGAGAAATACTTTTGTACACAAGGGGTTCATCTTCTCTAAGGAAGAAAAATTCAAACACTTGGAGCAGATAAACTTTTCCAGTTGATTTTTCCAGCACATCTCTTGGCCAGGTGCAGTGCCAGATGCTCACTCCTTTTGTAAAACAGTCCAGAAGTATCAGGAGCTTGGGGTTGGGAGGGAAATGGAGGGTAACCAATGAATCCATCCTGCCAAGAAGCATTGGCATAACAGAAACACCCTAAAGCACTAGAAAGCGGAACGTGAATTAAATTCAAAGTTACTATGAGCAGAAATATTGCAGATAATGTACTCTGCATAAACATTTTTCGGGTGGGGGGAAATAACTCTGTCTACATGTGTCTGCGCATGTGCTAGATCAGGGCTGTCCAACTTCTACCTGCCCAAGGTCCGGAATTCGGGTGACTGATCACTGGCGGGGCTGCTCGCGGGGGCGGGGCCGCTCGTGGGGCAGAGCTGCTCGCGGGGCGGGGTCTCTCTCTCTCTCTCTCTCTCTGTCTCTCTCTCTCTCTCTCTCTCTCTCTCTCTCTCTCTCTCTGTCTCTCTCTCTCTCTCTCTCTCTCTGTCTGTCTCTCTCTCTCTCTCTCTCTCTCTCTCTCTCTCTCTCTCTCTCTCTCTCTGTCTGTCTCTCTCTCTCTCTCTGTCTCTCTTTCTCTCTCTCTGTCTCTCTTTCTTTCTCTCTCTCTGTCTGTCTCTCTTTCTCTCTCTCTCTCTCTCTTCTTTCTCTCTCTTTCCCTCCCGCCCTTCCTGGCGCCCCGCAATCGCAGCGGCGCCGGGAAAGGAAGAGGAGTCTCCTCCTCCCTGGCCCGCCCCCTCGCTCCCTCCCGCCCTTCCCGGCGCCCCGCGATCTCGGCGGCGCTGGGAAAGGAGGAGGAGTCTCCCTCCCCTCTCAATCTAGAAGGCATATGGAGACAAACCATTTTTTGAAACATTTCATAATATTTTTCTTTTACCCTTAGGGATCCAGGGACCCTCCAAAAATGATGAAATGCCAAAATGACACCCTCTAGAGCAGTGTTTCTCAACCTTCCTGATGCTGCAACCCCTTAATACAATTCCTTATGTTGTGGTGACCTCCAACCATAAAATTATTTTTGTTGCTACTTCATAACTGAAATTTTGCTACTGTTATGAATGTTAATGTAAACATCCTCCTTCTTTGGAGGCTCCTTCTTTGGAGGCTCTTAAACAGAGGCAGTGTGGTCATCTGTCGGGGTGCTTTGAATGCAATTTTCCTGCTTCTTGGCAGGGGGTTGGACTGTATGGCCCATGAGATCTATTCCAATTCTATAATTGTATGATTCTATCTGTTATGCAGGATGTATTTTCATTCACTGGGTGAAATTTGGCACAAATAGCCGATACTCCCAAATTTGAATACTGGTGAAGTTGGGGAGGGACATTGATTTTGTCATTTGGGAGTGGTAGTTGCTGGGATTTTATTGTTCATCTACAATCAAACAGCATTCTGAATACAACCAACAATAGAATTGAACCAAACTTGCCACGCAAAACTCCCGTGACCAACAGAAAATACTGGGGGGGTGTTGGTTGGTAGGCATTGACCTTGGGTTTTGGAGTTGTAGTTCATCTATATCCAGTTACCATTGTGGACTCAAATAATGATAGCTCTGGACCAAATATGGCACGAATATTCAATATGCCTAAATGTGAACACTGGTAGAGTTTGGGGAAAATAGACCTTGACGTTTGGGAGTTGTAGTTGCTGGATTTATAGTTCATCTACAAATCAAAGAACATTCTAACCTCCACTAGAGATAGATTTGGGACAAACTTCCCACACAGAACCCCCATGCCTTGAAGGGAGTCGCTGGCACGAGCCTCCCCCCAGCCTCGCATACTCTCCCTTGCCTGCACATGCACACCACACTGCCATGCCCCGAGCACACCTGCTCTCCCTTCCCTGCTTGGAGTCTCAGAAATAGCCCTTTCTTTGGCTGAGAGGCCAGTCAATCACAGCAGAGGAGGACTTTTGGTGGGAGGATTCACAATCTGTTTCTAAAAAGGAAGAGAAGGACAGGCGGAGAGATCTTCAGCCTTCTCTGCCAAAGAGGTTCCTAAGACCATCAGAAATATATGTTTACTGATGGCCCTTGGCGACCCCTCTGACACCCCTCATGACACCACCCCCCCAGGTGTCTCGACCCCCAGGTTGAGAAACGCTGCTCTAGAGGTCATTTTGCAGGTGAAAATATATGTTTTTTTACCCCTTGGAGACACAAAACATCCTGGTGGCCACATGTACTCCACAGGCTGTATTTTGCCCATCCCTGAATTAAATAAACTACCAAATGATGAGAATTGCTCTGCTAAAGAATAAGCCTTATCATATCCACAGCAGTTTCGAAGTCAGTATCTTTTGCTGCACCATGAAGAAGGCAGTTCCCAATTTGGCTAGAAAATATTTAATTCAAAAGAAAAAGGAGGCTTGGTACATGGATGCCCAAAGCATGTCCTGCAGTTTTGCTGCCAGTTGCTTGTTTGCGGATGACGATGATTTTGTCTAATACAAAACATAACACAGCAAAACCTACTTCTGCCTCTGGCACCCTCAGAGAACTGATTGCTTTAGTCTGAAGGCTTTATAGTAGTAACAGTTCTAAAGACTTGCTTTCAGCAAGATAGCGGGATTCATCTCAAAAAGGGCTGTCAATGTACTTGCGAAGATGATATAATAAAACAGGTCCCTGACTGAATACTGAATGCAGTGTGTTAGCATTATGGGAGCTCTATGGGGAGTAAGAGAGTCCTGATTAGATCGGAGAAAGTGATGCCTTTCAGAGTGTTCTGCCACCTAGGGTTCAGCAGTCTTTAATCATTTCAGCTGAAATCTCCAGCTGCCTGGCCTTAAAGCAGTGAAATATCTAATGTGGTTGGCATAATGTTTAGGGAATAAGAAATGTTATGTCACTGCACATTCTGGCAAATGATATGTATTCCACTTCTGAGCTCAGTAGCTTGGTATAATTTAAGCCCAACCCTGCTGCCTGGTGGGATTTAGGGATCTCCAGTGAACTTTTTTGTGTGCCTTAGTACAACCAGGGGGACCACTAGTTTTTCACCATTACTAGTGGCATGAAAACAGTAGGTTCAAAAGCAGGGCAACTAAGATTTGGGAAGTGTCTCTTCTTTTGAGCAGCAATATTTGTGCATTAGTGCCTTTTCTTTGCAAATGCAATTTGTTTCATAAAGATCAAGTAGACAGAACATATTGTAAAGAAGAAAAATAACTTTCTGGCCTTGCATCGCACATTTTAGTGTAAATATTAAGACACAAATAGTATTCAATTCAGCAAGTATTGCAGAATGTCATGCCACAGTCCACTTCAAAACAGGGAAGCAACCATTTTAGAATCCAGGGGGTGCATTGTCCCCATGCAGCTGATCAGCTGAACTATGCAAAAAGCTAGGTGAGGTTCTACTGGATTAAAAAATAACATAGGAAGCATTTGTGCTATAATATTGAGGAATGCATCTTTCACCAATGTTGTACAAATTGCACTCACCATTGTCACACCACTGAATTAAATTCAATGTTCTAGTGTTCCCTTCTCACATTCAACCCTCTCAGTCTTGGAAAAATCATGCCTAAATGATTTCGAAGTCCAAGTGCTCTGGAAATAGTTGTGTGTGTGTGTGTGTGTAAAATTTATAATGCAAATTCACATGTTTCCAGTGGAAATCCATCACTGGATCCTTTATTTTTTTAAGAGCACTGGTATTAGATCATAACTTTTTCTTTTTTACTTAAATGTGTCTCCATTTCTCGTTGTCAGTTTGGTCAAACCTTGGACTGACATTTGTACTTTGCTTCTGATGTGTCATTTGTTTTTAATTACAGACGATCCAAGGATCTGTACGTCATGTATTCACAGTTATTATATGTAAGTCACTCTATCTCTCTCTTCCTCACCATTTACTGCACCTTCCTGAAGAAAGCTAAAAGGATCAAAGTGTTAAGTTGCCATGGAATTGCTACCAACACTGTAAACTGCCCTGAGTCCCCTTCGGACTGAGAAGGGCGGTAATACAAATAAATAATAAATATGTAAGAAGTAAATGTGAATTCCTTCTGTTAATTTGAGTGCCATTTTGGGATAGAAGGTTTGTTATTAGATAAATAGAGGGTCAATAAATAGCTGGATAATAGACAGATAGATAATAAATATCGCTATTCAAATGACAAGATATAAGTTAAGACATTATCATTAAAAACAATTAATTCTGTGCCAATAATAATGATACAGACCAAGTTATAATGCAAGCTAATAGATGCTTTAAAGTTTGTTGTTGTTGTTGTTGCTGCTACTGTTGTTTTGTTGCTGTTGCTGTTTTTGTTTGTGACCGATGGCAACCCTAAGGCAGACTTATTGCAGGTTTTTCTTGACAAGGTTTGTTCAGAAGAGCTTTCCTAGTTATTGTTTACAGTTTGTGTGGGACACTCATGGGAGGATTATACATTCTCTTTTCAATTAAGTTCCATCCATCATTATCCTTCCTTTCCTGTCCTGCCAAGTGAAGACAAAAAAGAACACCAGCATCAAAAATAAACTGTTTCTTTTGCCTCCAGGTACAATCAGCGATGCTATAGAAGTTGTCCTCAGAATACCTACAATGATGAAAGCGCTCTCCTTTGCATAGAGTGTCAACCAAATTGCAGAAGTTGTGATAAATATGAGTGCTTCTGGTGTAAAGAAGGTTTTTTTCTTCTAGGTAAGCAAAATGCAAGTACTTTATATATTATCCTCTTGAAAAAGTTCTCAAACTTTTCCCATGAAAAAAGGGTGCATTTATTTAAGAGACACTGTATATAATTAGTGTTCTATAGCAATTTAGGTTTCTGGTGTTGCCCTTTTTTGTTTTCTAAGAATAACACCATTTATATAAGCAGTTATTGTCTTGGGGACCATCATTTGTCTTTAAGGTTTCTACTGTGATCCTGCATCAATGTTACTGGAGAATTAAACAAATTGTTCTTCAAATCTGCCCTCTGTAATTTAAATATGCTGAACTTTTTAATTTGGCGTTTCTAGACCTAGTTTTGAAATTTAGGGCTATGTGCATGTTCCTTAGAGCAGTGTTTTTCAACCTTTTTTGAGCCGCGGCACATTTTTTACATTTACACAATCCTGGGGCACACCACCAACCAAAATGACACAAAATGACACTCTAACACAGTAATACATATAGTTAATATGTTTTTCAATGTATTTATACACTCAGTGTGAAACCTGGGCCTGTTTCGATGAACACAATATAGATATCCTGGCAGGAATGGCAGAAAGACACACAAGAAGGTCTTGCTCAACAGCTGGGAGTTATAGTTCACCTACAATCAAAGAGCATTCTGAACTCCACCAATGATGGAATGGAATCAAACTTCCCACACAGAACTACCATAACCAAGAGAAAATACTGTAAGAGTTTGGTGGGCATTGACCTTGAGTTTTGGAGTTGTAGTTCACCTATATCCAGAGAACACTGTGGAGGGGAGGGAGGAAGATGTGGGGCATGTCTGCGCAGTAGCGCCCGCACGGGTCACGTCTTCCTCCCTCCCCCCCTCCCACAGAAGCGGCAGCATGAGCAAAGCGAGGCAAAGTGAGCAGAGCGAGGCTGGGAAGAAGGGAGCCCGAGTGGAGAAGAAAAAGTGTTCGGCAGGAGGAGGAAGAAAGGGTATTGGAGGTTCCAATTTCCCACGGCACACCTGATGATCGCTCACGGCACACTGGTTGGAAAACACTGCCTTAGAGAAACTTAAGCAAACATAAATTGTTCTAGGACTGAGAGAGTGCTCTGATTTTCTTCAAAATGTTCTCCATACACTATTGAATAAATCAACAGTACAAATGCAGACTTAGTCCACACATTCCATAGCAAAGGGTCACCAATTGCAAATATGTACACTCAATGTGCTGTTTTTCATTTCGCTAAATAACTGTATTTACTAGAACTGGTAGTATTATGAAACAAAGGCTTTGTATTTATGTTTTAGATGGGAAATGTGTGAGTGATTGTGGAGCTGGCTTCTACAGCGATGAGGTCACAGAGGAATGTGAACCATGCCACAGGACCTGCACAACATGCAAAGGGTTCGGCTACAATGATTGCACTAGTTGCAAAGGAATTTTAGAGTTATTCCGTGGAAAGTGTGTGAATCCCAAAAACAAGCAAGTAAATGGGAAATTCTGGAATGGTATGTTGCCATAGTTTTTCTGAACTGTTTTTATTTTAATTTGCCAGCACCCATGACAACAATCACCCTTTTCCAAACTCCCAGCGCAGTTTTTATTTACAGAAATGTAGATTATTCTATTGACAGAAAACTATCAGCAATTATGCTGGTCCTGGATAACTGCTGGACCTAATGCCGGAGTAGGATTTGCTACAAACACCAAACAGGGCCTACACTTGGAGTGGCTGGATCTGCAAGCAGCACACCATTATTTCCATAGTGCCCCCAAACAACAGTATATGGGGTGCACTGTTGATAAAATAGGTCAACCTGCTCATTTTTTTCCAGTGTCAATAAACAATGAGAAGATGAACCTCAGATGGATAGGAATTTTCACTGTTCTGGATGTATTTGGCTCAAACTTGTATGCAGTTGTTTTACACAGAAAACAGCATTTTCTGCACAGAAAATACTATGTTTTTCTGCACAGCAATGTCATTGTCTGCACGAAAGACACTTTCTTACTCTGCACAGAATTCACATATGATTGATTTGCATAGAAAACATATTTTTCTTCTCAAAATAATATACTGCACAGAAATGCTCTTATCTCTTTGAGTCAACCACATGCAAATTTTTCCCAGAATAAGTCTTAAATTGGCTGGGGAAATTTAAAATGGCAGTTTTAAGGGGGGGGGGATGCTACAATTACTTATTGTCTCCTTCAAGAAAAGGCTTAATGACGAATTCCATTTTAAGTCACCAATGTCATATACAGGGTTTCACTAGTGCAGATTGCAACTTTTTATGCATGACTCCATTTTGTTCTGGGATTTACTTAGAAGCAGTGACTCTTAAAGAGAATTACATTCCTAATCAAAAATGTTTTGAAACTCAACCCTATGGTTTCTTCCATCTTCTTCCAGATTATTATTATTATTATTATTATTATACACAAAGCTTTGGTGTCCCCTTTGAAATTAAAAAAATAACAATTCCAATTAGTCTGGAAATTACACAATCTGGCGTACACACACACACACACACAAAACATTCTTATTATCTTGGATATTAGGCCTGTTCCTGGAGTTAATTGGGGCACTGATTTAGAAAATTTCATTGGATAGATCACAGTAGCTCTAATTTCTTAAAAATAGTTATCATTATTTCTTATGGGTGAGCAGATGAAGACTGGTATATGGCATATGCTTTGTATCTCAAAAACTATTGCTGATAGGGGAAAACCAGTGCCATTTTTGGAATCAGCAGGTCAAATATACACAGAAACATGTCTAACATTTGAAGCACCAAAATGTGTGTTGACCAGTAATATAAATGAAAAATTGAAGTATAGAACTCACATTCATCTGAGAACCACATTTTTCCTACACCTTAGTTTGATTTTTTCATCTTTGGTTGAATTCAACATACAGTATGACCAACGTATCTGTGGTCTAATACCTGCAGTTTTATTTATCTGTACCGGGGGAGAAATCTGGACATTTCCTAGGTTTTCCAGTGTGACTCTCTGGTATGCCTGAGAGAAACTGACCGTAGAGTCATGTGGGAAAACTTAGCAATGCTTCGAGACATGTCCTCTGTAAACATTTCCTTGGTCCTCCAGGATGACTCTATCGTTTGCTTCCATGATAAAGAAATTAGTTCAATAAGATTTGCTATTACCCATTATTTTTCACTGAGCATAGAAATTCTGTAAACATATTGCTCACAATGTGGAGCCATACTGTAGATCAAAACGTAAATAGGAGCACATTTCTAAATAGTATAAATAAATTGGAGGGTTTCAGGTGAAATGTTGCGCTATTAAAATCAATCTGATTGACCTGTGTAAATTCCAAATTTTACCTGTACTTAGCATTACTTACATAGCTGAGATATAATAATTATTATGATTTTGATTTTAATGTAGCAAATATATACAAGCCAATCAATAAATCTTAATACGTAATAATTGTACCTTCTTTGAGGTCATTGTTCTATTTCATAAAGATGAATAACTGTTCTCAATCCTATTTTACTGCTAGAGAGACTGAAGCTGCTCAATTCAAATGACTTGAGCTCTGCGCACTCGAAAGACCACTTCTTGCCTTATCTCCCATCGCAATCCTTACAGCCAGCCGAGAACGATCTCTTGATGGTACCATCCATGCACCAAATCCGGGTGGAAAGGGCACTGAAAGAGGCGTTCTCGGTGGCTGCCCCACAGGTTCAGATGCCTCTTCCCCTGGAAGTTCAACAAAACCCAAGCCTGAAAATTGTCCGGAGGCAATGTAAGACTTTAAAATCTATTTTGAAATTATGTCATACTCGTAGGTGATCATTTGTTTGGGGCTTGGTGGAGGCAAAAGAGGAGAAATTTTACTTACTCTCAGATCTCCAAATCAGACAGTATGCCATTTTTAATAGGATTCCAGGCTTCCATGCTCATTGGGAAGGCAGTGGGGAGTTAAGTAATTCAGTCCCAAATTAGGATAACTGTGAATGTGCTATGACAGCAAACCAAGAAGGACTGTGAATTTATCTGGTTTTTAAAGCTTTTTTTTTTAAGTGTAAGCCAACACAGAGAGAAAGGCCAATAAGTGAAGTTCAGAACATCTGTATTATGTCTTGTGTACGAGATGATGAAATGATTTTGGAAGCCAGGAGACATAATTGCGAAGCACTTGATCCATTGTATATTAACACACAGCAGTTCAGCTAGAATAGCTGTTTAATAAGATGTAAAGGCTTTATTACTGTCACCGAGTAACTTGCGGCATCATTAGTCTTTTATGTTCTTCAGTCAAGCCACAGAATCAAAAATACTTTTCTGGAAGAGAGCAAAAGAAAATATAAATTCAGTAGAATATGTATTTTTGAAAAAAAATTCAGAGGGATATATTTTTCCAGATGGTTTCAAAAACCTTTTTTTCTTAAAAATAAAAATGCAAGAAGTATTTCATGTCAGATGTTCTTTTGTGAAATGTCAAATTTACTGTATTGAATTTTTAAAAATCAACTTGATGTGCCTTCAAAAGTTCTGCTTCAAAAGCAGTTGTGATATTTATCTTTTCACTGAGCATTTTCTTTCGCAAAATTTATTTAACCCTTGTGCATCAGAACAAAACATTTTAAGTCCTCTGTGTTAAGATGTAATCCACATGGGAAACGTTCTACAATATAGGCATTCTGCAATATTGTGTCAATTGAACATTTATACTACTATTACTACTACTACTAATAATAATAATAATAATAACACTTCATTTATCTTCTGCCCTTCTCAGCCCGAAGGGGACTCAGGGCGGATCACAAGTACACATATATGGCAAACATTCAATGCCGTTTGTATAGACGTACACAGAACACAGACAGAACAGAAGGGGTTTTTTGTGTCGTGTCCCAGGGGGTGCTGTTGCTCCATCCTTCTATGACGAAGAGCTGTCAGGACTTCCTCATTCCAGCATTTCAGATCTTCTTCTTTTTCTTTTATGGCATTGAAAAACTTCCCCCATTTTGTTAGCGGTACCTAATTTCTCTAAAGCTGTTTTCGAACTGCTTAGGTAAACAGTGGGCAGGGCTGACGGTTGGCTACCCATGCCAACCCGGGGCTCAAACTTGCAACCTTTCGGCTGATAGATCTTTTTAGCTGCTGCTTATTTAACACTTTTCTCCCATTTCAGCAACTTTCATACTAAGATGTAGACAGGACAACAAATGTCATGCAATCACAATGTCGCTTTGAGTTTCCTTGTGAGAGAAAAGTGGGGTATAAATTAATCACCATCACCATCATAATGTCATGGAATTAGAAACGCATAAGACCATCTAATCCAACCCTTGCCATGCAGGAATACAGAACTAGAAATGTAGTTATATATTATCATCTCTCCACCTTTGCTGGGATTAGTGGCTGAGCACCTCCATTAAAAAGGAAATACTGCAAAAAAACCAAACATTTTTTTAGAGAAACATCTCTCTAGGAATCTCTAGGTATAGTGTGACTCCGTGGTCAACTTTCAATAGAAGTTGTGCCAACTTCTGGTGGAAGTTGACCATAGAAGACCCAGAAATTCTTAGTGAAACCATATTAATGAAATATGCGAAAGTTAAACCTGAAAATGTCAAATGCCAATTATATATATGCACATATATAATATATTTTTCTGCTAAGTTTTGGCCTTTAAAAGTCATTCCCTTGTTAGATTGCACTATGTAAATCCTAGAGCCTTCATTGCCATGACACAGGATACCTCGGCAGATACACAACAATTGCCTAAATAGAATATGGCTTGGAACTATAACTTTTTGGACTAGGATTCTCAGATAAAATGCTTCCTGATGGATGCAGTGGTCCATTGTTTCTAAGGTCAAGTTTGTGGGCAGTTGCAAACACCAAGATGAGGTATGGGATACTTATTGCAGTCTGTTGGGTTCTGGATTGGGTCTCAAACCATATTGTATCTGCACTAGAAATTTAAGTTTTGCCCATTCCTCCATGAATCAGATAATTGTACATTACACCTCTCCAGAGTCAACTGATCATGGGTTAGTGTAAATCACAACATATTTATTCTTACTGATTTTATAATCTAGGTAAAAATGAAAATTCTGCAGAAAGTTATTTAGCATCAATGAGAAGTGGTGGTAAATCCTTTAAAACAATTTTTTTCTCAGCTATCTATCTATCCCCAAAGTTAGGTGAAGCCGATATTTTGCTTCATCCCTCTGGAGTTGTTTGCATGTATTTTAGGCATTCATTTGTTAAATTAATATTCTGCCTGTCAGAATGATAGGCAAACTAAAAAGTAGTATATACATGAGAATATTATTTACTTCTTAACTACTCTTTGGTTTGTTCAGATTTATAACTCTCATAAGTCTAGAAACATTCCTGTACTTTGCATATGAGATGTGTATGTGTGTGTATTTGCCATTATACCTTGCTATATTGACATGATTATTTCTTAGATATATATGCATTTGTATTTGTGGCTGTATTGGGGCTTTTAAAGCCATAAACAGAATGAAGTCCAACAAATAGATAGCCCAATTGTAAAGGTAGCATATTTATGTCACATCCATGTTACTCTCTATCCTAACCAAATAAGTTACTTTCTTAAATCATATGTTTGCCGCGTATAATGTTACAAAGCAGTACCCTTTTTTTGGTCATTCCTGACTTTATCAAAAAGTTTGCTTCTGAAAAAGAAGTACCTTTCAAAAACCAAAACTGCTAAAAATATTTTCTGCAACCAGTCCATTTATTTTCAATTAAGAAGCAGAAAACAAAACAAACTATCTAATACGAAGAGCCATTTTCAAGTGTTGAATTATGCATTGCAACAGAAAAATGTTGGCCAATGAACCATAAAAAGAAGTATTTACAAGCAATGAAAACAGTAAATCTACTTAGTAAACAGATTGTTCATGTACATAACAACAGTTATAAGCTAATTCCACACTGTATAACAAGAAAAACAAGTGTCATTGTCTGGTAAATTCTGTTCATAGGAGCTGGGTTTATGCACATATGGGGAAAAGGAAGGATTTGGCATTGATAGTATTCTTTAGTCTCTATGTTATTATTGCTATCATTATTCTTACCTCCCCCACTGTCTTGTCATTCTGACAAAATTGAGACTCAAAGCAGCATAAAATTTAAAAGAACAATATAATTAAAACCATACAAAAAGTGAACATTAGAAACAAACTTTTCACAATAATAAATCAGTTAAGAACTAGGCTTAGTAAAACAATATTAAAAAATATTTTAATAAACATGAAAACAGTTGAGTTTAAAGCAATACAACACTCTCTTAGCCAGTTCTTGAAAACTTTTTTTGTATTGAAAGACTGTCAAAATGAAAGGGGCTTGCCTGCCAATAGAAACACAGCAAGGAGTTGCCCATATTAGCCTATGGAGAGAGGAGGATTCAGAGTCTAAAGGCAGCCACCAAGAAGGCCCCTCTTGCTCTCTTACTCACCATGATTGTGATGGTGGGACTGAGAGAAAGGTCTCTCCTTATGCTCTCAGTGCCCAGGCAGGCATCCAGACAGAGGGATACGGTCTGCCAAATTGCCTGGATCTGAGCCATATATGGCTTTATAGGTTATAACAGTACTTTATTGTGTCTGGAAACAAACTGGCAGCCAATTAGCTATTGTAACTGGGAGTAGTATGTGGATGGGCAGCTGTACATGTAAATAATTATGTAAACTGATGACATCAATCCAATTTTCAGTCTGAATTAAAGTAGAACTAATCGATGATACTGACATAAGTGTTGACTCAACAACTGTTCTAGTTGAGAATAACAGTTGAATTTATGCTAATAAAATATTTAACCCATCTTATTTACCTGCTTTTAAGATTTATGATGTTAATGCCATTCTTGTACTCCAGATTTTAAGACTTAAACATACACATGTGGTTTAAGTCCTGAATGCTATTCAATTTGCTATTCAAAAATAAATCCAGAATAGATCAGTTGCTCACTTATTGTTCATAATATCTCCTCGCCAATTGACAACATCACCGAATTAACTTCCACTTCTTGAATTCTAGGCACTTTCTAGATTGCCATATAATCCAGTATTTGATCCCAAATTATCTGCTTTGAGCTGGATTAGATGGCAGTGTAGACTCATATCATCCAGTTCAAATCAGATCTAGGATCAGATACTGGATTATATGGCAATATAGACCCAACCCCATTTCCCATGGAGATACAGATAGAGCTTTCCCCCCTTGGCTTTAATACCTGTACTAGGGAGTATTGAGACAATACAAGCAGAGATACCAACTGAGTTCAAGAGAAGATAATGCTGTATAAGTGAAAGTGATGCATATTTTGTTACACCAAGATATGCTCTCTAGTAGAAAAACTTTACATCATATCATATTATACACTTTTCATATGTGAAAAGGTAGAATATCTGTATCTGTTTCCTTATGACTCTGAAAGTTTTCCGATCTTCCCTTTGCAAAGATGTGTATGCTGTTCGCTCTATCTTTTGTTGTTGTGCAACCTAAGACATAGGTAATATCAAGAGAAGCTCTAAGCGGCAACATGTAGCATCTCTCTGGAAGACAGCAGGCTGCCTAGAAGACATTTTGTGCACCTTGCATGTGCCTCAATTCCTAGTACATATTCCCCTCTAGTGGAAGCTGGGAAATACTGCAGAAACTATGCTCACAAGTGTTATAATGTGAAAGAAGCCTGTATTGCTCATATATTGGTGTACATTTTGAAACCACGATTCCAGTTGTGGAAAGTGATCTAAATGACTTATTAACAAAATGTGAAATAGATACTTTCTTGCATGTGCAACTTGTCAGTTAGCAGACAGCTTTCATACTTTATCTTTTATATTATATACCAGTAGTATATTATTTAATACCACAATCACACAACCAAGGTGAGATATTGCTCTTGAAGTGTTATTCATAATTATGTCCATTTATTAATGAACAAGGTTGATTTTGTGCATATCAACAGATAGCCAACAGACTTGACACTCCTCCCTCCCTCCCTCCCTCCCTCTCTCTCTCTCTCTCATTATATCAACAGCTACTTGGTTTCTTCAACCATGTGATTCTTCATGCAAAACCTGTGGAGAAACTGCTGACACATGCACTTCCTGCCCCAAAGGTATTGACACCCTCTTTACCTCTAATGCCATTATCAAGAGGATTTGGAATATAGTCAGCCCTCCATATCCATGGATTCAACTATTCATAGCCTCCCCCAAAGAGATTCCAAAGAGCAAACCTTGCTGTTGCCATTTTATATGACACCATTTTACTATGCCACTGTATATGATGAGATGAGCACCCATGGATTTTGGGATCCACTAAGGGACCTGGATCTAAATTCCAGTGGATGCCAAGAACCCATTACACCGTATGTTCCTTAAGAATTTTTGTGTAAGAAACATTTCAACAAGCTCTTGAAACATTGCTGTTCTCAAAATAGTCATTATATGTGCAGTAAACTTAAAGGCTCACAAAATAGCTTTTATTTTATTTCATATTCAATAGGAAAATATCAGAATTCTTTCCCCTGCTCCTTTCATTGGGCCCGTCCAGACACTACCTTTATTGCGGTAACTCCCACAATAAAGAAGGGGCTGTCCAGACAACATTATGGACAGTCCCGAATTAATTTGCTACAAACCAGGAAAACCCTGGTTTGAAGTGAATTAATTAGATAGTGGATTTATTCTGCGCCTTCTTGGAAGGCATGGGATAAACCACACTAAAATAGTCCAGAAAACTATGGGAATACCCACCCCCTTCAAAAAAAAGCCCCCAAACCCCTTTGAAAAGTAAAGAAAACTTACCCCGCTTCTAGTACATTCTCGGAGCAGTTCTTTTGGTGTGTAGAAATGACGTGCCAGGAGAGTGGGGGAGGGAGGAAAATCACACACACACACACACCCGCACGCACTCTCCTGGCGCATCATTTCCACACACCAGGAGAGCTGCTCAGAGAGTGTACTGGAGGTTGGATAAGTTTATTTTATTTTTCAAAGGGGTCTGGGAGCTTTGGGGGAAGGGGAGGGCCTCCAGAGGTTCTCATGGGCCAGTCCTGCAAGAGCATCTGCGTGTGCTTTCTGGGGTACACACTGGGGTGAACACCCCCCCAGGAAGATCTGTGTTTTTAAAATGTGGGATGAAGGCCTGTCTGGATCTGCATATTGATGTGTACCAAGGTCTCCCATAATTTCTAAAATGCTATGCACTCTTTTATAAATAGTTGTACTTATGAAGAGTGTAATTTTAATGTGTTGTTGAATTTTATTTTATTTTCATGAAACAGACCTGCACACTAGTAAACAATTACCAATATATGATAGTGTTTAGGTGATATCATTATAGAGTCACTCATGAAACTCTGTACTTGATGACATAAAGTCTCTCGGAAGGAAGTGACAAAACCTGGACAGCCACTGAGAAGGCCCTTCCCCATTAGATGGGGGTGGTGGGACAGAGATGAGGCCCTTCCATCAGGATCTTATAGCATGGGCTGGTTTATAAAGCAGAACACAGTGCGTCAAATAACCTGGACCTGAATCATGGAGGGCTTTATAGGTCAAAGCCAGCACTTAGAGTTGTGCTCAGAAATAGACCAGTAGCCAGTGGAGCTGTACCAAAAAGTGTGCTATCTCTATCCAGCCCCAGTTAGCAATATAGCTGCTGTTCTTTAGAATAATAGTAATAGATAGTTTGAAGTTTCTGAACACATTTCAAGGGCAAATCCATGTAGAGCACATTGTAGTAATCCAAATGGGCTGTAACTAAGGCACCAGATCTGGTGTCTCAGGAGGTGGACACAGCAGGTGCACAAACGTTAGCTGTGCAGTATATTCATGATCACTGCTGAAACTTCCAGAAACTCAACACAAATGTTGTGGACCTGCCTCTTTAGAGAGAGTACAACCTCATCCAGCATATGTTGAATCCCTATTCCCTGATCTGCCTTTTGACTTGACTGCTACCGTATAACAGCAAGTGCATGGTACATAGCATGCTATTGATTCCTCTTATTTGCTCTGTTATTTTCAGCGAGATTTCTTTCTGCTGGGTCTTGTGTCCATGTTTGCCCAGAAGGACACTTAGGCAATGTGAAGACCAAACAATGTGAGAAATGTGCAGATGGCTGTGAGAAATGTTCGAGACCCAACTACTGTCTGAAGTGTTTGTTTGATTCAGACATGCCTCGTTATTTGTTCAGAGGCAAATGTGTGCACACGTGTCCCACGTACGTTCCTATTTATATTCATTAATGCATTTTCTAATATTTGATAGATCATAGCATTATTATTGGAGAAAAATACATAGTATCTTGAAACACTTGCTAATTTGAACCCAAATTAACATTATCTTCTTCAACAAGAAGAATTCTTTAAAGACAGTGAACTGATTCCCACTCTTTGTCTGCCACGCTCAACTAATTCATATTACCTATATATAAACATGCATAACAGCCCTTCTATCTAGATATGTCTCTTTTTCCACAAAAGCATTCTAGTTAAATTTAATCCTTTTGATATATTGATTTTTGAGCATATGTGATAATAGTTTATCACATGAACCGGCTCTTTCCCTATAGTCATATTACTGTTGATAGTGCATGCATACCACAATGAGCAATTTCACTAATTTGTCAAACCATAGTTCCACGATCATACTGCCACATGCACTCACAATCCCGCCTCTTGCACTATTGCTGTTCTTTATTTATTATTATAATAATTATTATATTTATTTTTAGTGCAGTTGAACAACTCTGGCATTAAAAAAAAGAAGGGGAAAAAATATACATGTAAAACATAAATAAAAGAAAAATAGCCAGCTTGGGAATAGCAAGGGGAAAGAGGAGGAGAATGTATTGTTGATTATTCCCTGACAGATTCAACATGTTCCACTGCTTGATCTTTTTTCCCCATTAGGGGCTATTTTGGTGAACATGACATTTGCCAAATGTGCAGCAAATCTTGCAGCACTTGTGAAGAAAATGCCACCAGATGCATTTCGTGTGAGAGCCCTTTCCTTCTAGAGCAAGGGAAATGTAAACCGGGATGTTCAGAGAATCACTTTGTTGTCGATGGAGTTTGTCACCCTTGTCCTGAGAATTGTCAGGAATGCATCCAAGAAAGCTCATGTAAAGGTACCAAAGAAAATCAATGTTAGTCATTGGGCCCTTCTACACTGACCACTAATGTGGGGCTGATTCAGCATTCCAGACACCAGATTGGCCCCACATGTGGTAAGACAGGTTGCCTTAGAGGTGGCAGGGAATCCCAAGTGCCCAGCTGTGCTGAACAGTTTGGTGCCACCTGATGTCAGGATTCCAATTTTCCCGACTTTGCTTAACCCAGCACAAGGCTGATCCAGCTGCACTAACCTATGTGGTCAATGTAGATGAGTCCATTGAGTATTTTGAAACTGTTATATTTGAGCTAAGCTGTTTTTTCCCTTAAAATTGCTTGTTTATATATTTATCTGTGAAGAAACATAGTGACCCCACATGATTTATTTTGATATCTTGATATGATACTTTGTGTGGGTATGCGTGCAAAACTTTCTTTTCTTTGGCCTGAATTTCATAAATCAGAAGCTTACTTCCAGCCTGTGATGTGATCTCACCTAAAGAAAGATCTTGGATGCAATGAAAGAAAGATTTATGCATGTAAACCAATATAAATCAGCAGATTTATATCTGCTGGTTCTAGAGCAATAATCCTTATCTCCACTGTGAGGAGAAATAATTAATTAATTTAAAACATTTATACCCTGTCCTTTTCCACCTCCGTGGAGGGACTCAGAACAGCTTCCAAACATGCAACAATTTGATGGCAAACATAATATAAAACACATAATAAATACATCCACAAAATTAAATTAATTTTAAATATACATTAAGAACCTGCTCACCAGATTAAAATAATCAGAATTAAAATTGTCATCCAAAGCAGTCCAAGTCTGATCCAATAAATCTTGTCTTTCCCAATAAACAAACTATTAATTCTTAAACACATTGGTGTTGAGTTCATGCATGTAAAGGAGACTTGTTTGAGATAACACGTCCTAACTCTGAATTCTAAACTATTCCTATCACTGTAAATAGATGTTTCACATATTCTAGATATATGCTCTAAATATGATATTGGAAACCCCTCCTCATTGCAATAAAGTAAATAACTATATTAATTGTATTGGATGCTAAGTATCTTCCTTATTCAGATAAACATGAAGGGCAATTTTTATACGCCCCCCACCCCCATCACCAACACCACCACCTGCAGTTTACATGCCATAACCCTAGTCATTCCCAGTGGATTCCCAAATGCCAGCAGTAGAATTTCAAAAGGTCCAAGAAACTCCAAAGGAAGAGAGAATGGAAAGATTCTGCTCTTTGTCTTGTGTTCATAGGAAAAATATAAGGAGCCAAGCTTACTTTGTAACAAGTCTTCTGGCTCACCCTCCTTGCCCAGTCGCCCACCTACCCATATTTGTGTTAAACACAAAAAAGAAAAATCAAATTAAGCTGCAAGTCTTTTAGGATCTTTTGATATATTGTGCTGCAAGTCTTTTAGGATCTTCTCACACGATGTTGCTATCCCATGCCATTCTCACAATCAGTAATCATGGCAATTTAAAGATTATAAGTGAATCCTGCAAAAACCAAGATCCTCTAGCCAGGTCAGCCGCTAGAACTAACCCAGTCTCTGCCTGATTTTGATGGGGAACCTTTAGTTCCGTCTGCCACTGTTAAAAGCCTTGGGGTTGTACTGGACTCATCGCTGAAGATGGAAGCTCAGATCACTGCCATAAGCAAGCAGGCTTTCTTCCATCTTCACCAGGTGAGGAAATTGGCACCCTACCTCCCAGTAGAGGCACTGGCAACGGTGGTCCACGCAACAGTCACCACAAGGTTGGACTTATACACCTTATACACCGGCCTCCCGAAGTCAATGACCCAGAAGATTCGGGTTGTCCAAAATGCGGCTGCCAGGCTCCTCTCGAGATCATCTATGAGGTCCCATATTACACCGATTTTTCAGCGTTTGCATTGGTTACCAATAGAACAACGGATCTCTTATAAAATACTGATTCTGACATTTAAAGCTCAAAACGGTCAAGGACCTTCATATCTTGGGGATCGCCTCATTCCTCTTTTTCACCAGCGGTCACCTCGACCTGCTCAGGAAAATCTCCTGTATGTACCAGGTCCTAAGGAGGTGCGCCTGGAAGCCACAAGGCACGGAGCTTTTTCGACCCTTGCTCCAATTTTATGGAACGCATTGCCACCATATGTTAGAGCCAGGCCGGTTTTGAGATCCTTTGCACAAGTAAGTGCTCAGGACCTGGCTTTTAGGCTGTGCTTTAGATTTGTAATCAGATCTAACTGCCAAATGCCACTATTATGGTTTAATGTTTATATTGTGTAATGTTTATTTTAAATTGTAAGTCGCTTGGAGCACTCTGTTGGAGAGCGACTAACCAAGAAATAAAGTGAAATGAAATGAAATTGAATTTACTGGGATGGTGACTGCCACTGTTACACCCCATTGGTCATGCAACTGGAACACTTAGGCTATCTATGGTCATGTGGCTGGAATTCCAGACAGCAGCATAAATCCTCCCCACCCGCCCACACTTCCTCTGCTTTAGATGTCTTTATTTTACTTGTTTATTTAATCCAATACCCTTACATTAGGTACAAGGCAAAGTGGCAGACAGTGGGAGAGCAGGACAGTCTTCTTGACACCACATTTGTGCTAGCATGCTGTCACTGAAGGGCATGGAAATGACTTTGCAAGGGAAAGAAGAATGTTCTCTGCATAACCTGATAGATATTCTCCCCTTTTTATTGAAAGCATGTATTCCACCCTATCATCTGTACAATGGGAAATGTTTACGGAATTGCCCATCTGGCTTCTTTCCTGACTCCAACCGCTGTTTTGCCTGCCATGAAGACTGCAAAGAATGTGATGGGCCAGAATTTGATGACTGCATCGACTGTCCCACTGTTTTCTCCTATGTTCTATACAATGGCAAATGTTTTGAAGAATGCCCAGATGGCACCTATTACAATGAAGAAAGTGGAAAATGCCAAGGTATGTTTTCTAGTTTAAATGTAGAGACTGAAAGAGATTTGGATTAGTGATTCCATTCCAGATCAAATGAATTTGAAATAAAATATAAGTCTCTATAGAAATGTCTTTAGGGAAATAATAAGATTAAGTAGAAGGCAGAGGTAATCAGTTATCTTTTTCCAGTACTTGGACAACATCAGACAGCCTTAGAAACATTGTTAGAAGGAAAGGAGAGAGATTTTTTTAAAAATAAAAAGATTAGAAACTGATCAAATATTTGCAATTTTTCCCATTTCAGAGTGTGACAGGACATGTCAAACTTGTTCATCCACCATGTACTGCCTCACCTGTAAAGAAGGCCTCTCAATGATTGATACTGGCTTCTGCGCAATACCACATTACTGTTCCAACACTGAATACTATGATGAACACAGCAAAATGTGCAAATCTTGTCACAGGAGTTGTTTGGAGTGTACAGGACCTGCTGAAAATGAGTGTCTCAGCTGTCCCAAAACTTGGCATCTACTCGGTAAGCATTTCACTGTCTTTGGGCTTAGATTTTCTTTTCCATCTTTAATACATATTGTAATGACCAGCCTAGTCTATCTGCTGAAAAATAGACTTCTGAGTCCATCGATATCCTGAAAACAATCTGCATGAGCTGCTTTTTTTTCATGTCAGGAGCGACTTGAGAAACTGCAAGTCGCTTCTGGTGTGAGGGAATTGGCCATCTGCAAGGACGTTGCCCAGGGGATGCCCGGATGTTTTGATGTTTTACGATCCTTGTGGGAGGCTTATCTCATGCCCCCCATATAGGGAGCTGGAGTTGACAGAGGGAGTTCATCCATGCTCTCCCCGGTTTCGAATCTCCAACCTGTTGGTCTTCAGTCTTGCCAGCACAAGGGTTTAACCTATTGCACCACCGGTGGCTGCTAAATGTACAGAAATGACATAGGGCAATCAATTCAAAGAAAACTGTATTCTGGGAAGGACATGAGCCCAAAACATTGGGGGGCATCTACCCATAATGTTTTTGTAGGGGACTGTTTCTACAACTAAAGAGACATTCTCTTGTGCCCTTACCTTTTGCTACAATTCACATAATGGCAAATGGCACTGTAGCCTAATCACTTTTGCAACCTGTTGATGTGTCCTAACCAGGAATTCATCCCATGGTGAGGGAGATCGTCTTTCCATTTCCAAAGGATAATTTAACCATAGTTCCTATCCCACTTTAAAATAAAACAGTTCCAGCCCACCTTCAGATACAATGCTTGCCACTTAAATATCCAGTTTCCGCTATTTCTATGCACAGTGAAAGCAGGGAAGCTGACTGTTCCCTGGCTTCACAAGGCTCCCTTTCTCTTCACGTTAAAGATGAAATCCACTTGAAACCATTTGATGGGCTCTGTGGGACTCCATCTTTAAAGTGAAGTCCCACAGAGACCTCATCCTATTGGGTGGGGGGGACCTCATCCTATTGGGGGGGAGAGCAAGGGGAGTCGTCTTCTTATAAAGACGACTCCCCTCGCTCCCCCCCCCCCAATAGGATGAGGACTCCAGTGTTGTTTTTTTAATTACGAGTACAACGAATGTTGGTCCAAGGTCTGCCTTCTGGGAATAGAAGGGATTAATTTATGGGAGTTTTCCCCACATGTTTTTCAGGCATCACTTTCACTATCTAGTGTACAAGAACCTTACCAAACTTGCATTTAGTAAAGTTCTGCAAACACCTACACATTAGAAACCCTACATAAGAGTGTCCCAACATAAGTACATTTTAACTTAACCTAAAGTGATGTTTTGATATCAGAACACTGTTTTGACCTATGAACAGTGCAAAAGAGGCCTCTTTGCCCACTAAACCAGTTCTAACAGCAAGGCAGAGAGAAACAAAAGGCTAGATTGGATGCCTAGCCGGAGTAGCTCTGGCTCTTCCTGCAAGGCAGAAACTCCAGCTTCTTGTGATTGTTTCCCCTAAACATTCTGGAAGGAGTCCAATCTTGAGATTCTACCGGAGATTCCAGGAGAGGGAGAGCAAGAGAGGGAGGGAGGGAGACAGAGAGGCTGGAATTACATTAGGAAGAAAACAATGCTGTGTTTCCTTACTGTACACATTTTGCCAACACCTTTTTTTAACCTCAAATGTGCTTCCTTGTTACTGTGGCTGGATGGAAACAAGCACTGCCTATCTCTGAATATTTTATACATTATTTGCTTTTTTTATAAAATACATTTTTATGTAAAACACATAACAAAAATGGGATGGTTTTTCAATGCATTTTAATGGAAAAATTAACTTTGAGGTAAGAATGTTTTGACTTAAGAACATGGTCACAAAATGAAATTTGACAGATGGGCCGGGCCACTGGCAAATGGATGGAGAGAGTTTGTGTTATCTAACGCGCGGGGGGGGAAATCACATGAACAAATTCCTATAAACACTGCACAAGCAACACAAGTTTCACAAAAAGCTGCACCACCAGCTGCCTTCCCCAGACTCCTCTGCCTGTGTCCCCTTAATGGGCTTTTTTCTTTCCCTCTCGGCCTCGTGGCCTGGCATTAAGGAGCTGGATTCACTTCTAGAGGGGAAAGGTTCCTCAGAGGTACCACTGGTGCTGCTGAGGAGTCCAGCTCCCTTTCCTTATTTCCTCATTGTCCTTCATGGGCCAGAGGAAAAAGCCCAATGAGCCATAGTTTGCCCATATCTTGCTAGAGGGATGAGTTTGGAAAATCTTCCTCCAGGAACCCAGTTAGAAGCAGCTAAATCAGTCTCCTAACCATAAGACATCTACATTACCTTTAAATAGTGGACTCAGTTCAGTAGCCACTCAACAAAGCATAAATAGCAACGTGTGAATCTGTGCTATGCTAAACCATATACCAAGTTGTAGCAGCAAATCTGGAGTCCCAAAACTCCCTGGATGTTACCTTTTACTCCCAGGTTGCGGGCACAGGAACGAGAGAAGACGCAACAACCGTATTGCATTCAAATGAAGCCAAAGGTTTATTTGCACAACGTCAGCTGAAGGGACCTGCCCACAGAACTTGCTGCCTCAGGGCAAGAACCCTCAACATTCTCTTACTAACCCTTATATACACGCTATGGCGGCAGGTCCCGTCTTCATCATTTTTCATTGGTTCACATTATTTGGCAGTTCATTCTACTTGCGTTCCCATTTGTTAAACAGCACTACGCAGTTATTAATTCTTCATTCCCACAGTGTATTATCTGCTGTATGAGCGTCCTGTACCGAATTTGCAACATTTCTAAAATGTCCCTCAGTGCCAATAGGGAGGAACGGCTTCATTTACCCATGCACAGTTTTTACCAATCAGCTACAATGTAAACAAACACACGTTGGAACTAGCTAGACCAATCAAGGCCGGTGTTATCAGGAAAGGCACATGATGTACTTTCACAAATCACAGCCTGTGTCTGACCTACCAATCAAAGTGCATTATTCTCGTAATGGCATTTAGCATGATTTTGGCAAGCTACTCCGCTATACTAAGTACTATGCTTATGCATCACTCTCTCCTGACTGTACTTCTGCTAAAGGCACCAATTCTGCTTTATTCCTTCCTTTTTTTCTTGTAACTGTTTCTGGCCAATAAAACAGTTACATAGCATGCATTTTCACTCAAGGTGGGGCCCAATTCACTTGCTAATCTCGTTTAACTCTTGGTATGGCACTTCCAACTACAGTCGTGGAACTCCTAACTGCAAATGCACAGCACCTTAAAACCAATGGCAAACAGCATAACATTATTATCACAACACAGGCAATCATGAGAATGGACATTACTGTTGACTTGACCCACCCTACATCGGGCAGCCAACTAGTAAGGAAACTCCAGAAGTCTTTTGGAGCTGCATAAGTCTTCTGTACTTGTTTTGCAACCTGCTGGATCTTTACCATGTTGGTCTCAATCTCTCCAGTCATGTTTATATAATGACAGCACGTAGTATTTAGCCACACACAGAGGCCCCCTTGCTTAGATAAGAGGTAATCCAGTGCAATTTTCTGCTGGATTGCCATCCTGGCCAGGGAATTAACTTCAATTTGCAAAGCAGTCATTCCCTGGGCTGTTTCGTTAGCTAACATTTCCAATCCGTAAGAAATAATACGTAGCTGCTTTATATTCCATGCCACTCCCATCATTGGCGTACTGATTGCCAAAACCCTTTGAACCTCATTGAGATAGGTTCGACTACTGTCATATCCAAGCTTTTGGATTGACTCAGCCGACCTCTTTTGAACATGCATGTGTAAGTTTGTCACTGGGGTATTTTTAGGGTGTATTCTCAATCCTCCCGGCCCGATAGTTCCCAGGGTGCAAGTCCCGCTCCAAGCAACTGGCAAGACTTGCCCCACCCAGGATCCACAAATCCACAAGACCCCTGCTGGCAAGTCCTTCGCCCGACGGCCAGTGCGACCGGCGGGGAGGTTCTGCACCAGATTAACTAGGGCATTTTCCTGACGGTTTCCATACAAGATGTGGGTGCAATTTGAATACTCCCAACCCCAAGTCCAAATTCCTTTCGTCTTCTGGCCACAATGTGGCCGGTAAGGTTCATGTATTGTAATTGTGTGATTGCATGTGGGGTAGGACCCTAGCTCAACCCTGTTAAACAGTTAATATCTACCCTCCCTCTGGTCCCCTGTAGCATAGATAGTAGGCTTGGTTTAGAATCCTAAAATCGCAATTCTAAAATCAAATGGGGGGGGATTTTTTTTTTGATTAGTATATCAAATACTTACAAAAAATTTTGCAAAAAGTGCTAAAATGTAACTTAATTACTTACGAAATTCTAAATTGGTTCTAAATTAGAAAAAGCAGATTGTCTCCTACGCTATCACTTTCTGTCCTTATCGTCTTCTCTCCTTCCTGTCAGTTCTCCCCTATCTTTATTCTATGTGTGTCTTTAATTTGTTATGGGTTTATGTCAGCTCCCTTCTATGCTAAAGCCAAAGAGCCGGTGCTGCCCATAGACACCTCCCCCAGGCCATTTGGCCTGCTAGCCTGCACAGCTCACCTCTCTTCTCAAGCCCAAGAATGCCAAGAATGCCTGTAATGCCTTCTCCTCCTTCAACATCTCCACTGGCTTTGCTGAAAGGGTTACCGTACCGGCAGACCAATCGCAGCCAAACACTCCTCCTCGAGACCAGTTTCCACCAACAATGCCAATAATGCCCCCGGGATAACTTCACCAGTTGGCCTGCCATTGGAAGGCCCACAGGAACTCCCACGCTTATCTGCCTTTGAATTCTCCGCTGCCCTTGCTCCAATGGTTCACGGAGGACCAATCACAGCCAAACACTTCTCCCCCGAACAATCTCCACCAAGAATGGCAAGAAAGCCTGTAATGTCACTGGGGGAACAAGTTAACCCCCACGATTAATCAGCCTGTTGGCTTTGCATTGGAAGCCCCTAGGGCAGTGGTTCTCAACCTGGGGGTCGCGACCCCCAGAGGGGTCGCCTGGCCATTTTTGAGGGGTCGCGGGACTACCTCATTTTGGCCCCGCCCCTTTGTATCCCTGGAATGGCCGCGGGCAACCTCCGGCAGCCAAAGAGCCAGCCAGCACCCGCGCCTGAAAGAGAAGGACGTCCCTTAGTAGTGTGGCGGGCCTTCTGGCCTCCCAGCCTCCTCCTCCCCAAGCCCAATGGTCCCTTGGTGCGGATGGACACTCAGGGGTGGCTTGCCTGCCATTCCTCGTGTGAAGTGGGTGCGGAGACCAGGTGAGGAGGGGACTGGGGAGCCTTTGCCAGCCCCACCAAAGAGGGAGGGATCCCTTCTCCTTCTTTTCATTCCTGCAAGGTGGGCGGGCGGCAGCTTTGTGCAGGCACCGCTCACCAGGCCTCGCCTTCCCTTGCCTGGGTGTCTGCGGGAAGGGATCCTTGCAGCCCTCAGCCTTGCAGGGCCCAGCGGGGCAGGCAGGGCGCTTTCAAGGCGGGCCCAGTTCAACCGGCGCCAGCCCCTTCTCTCTGCTGCAACTGCGGGGTGGTTTCCCATCCCCTGCCAGGCAAAGGACAGGCCTCTCGCTAAGCCTCGCCTTCCCTTGCCTGGGCGCTGGTAGGAAAAAAGCCTTGCAGCCCTCGGCCAACCAAGGCTGCGGGCAGGGGGGGGGAGGCGCCCCGTGGCAACGGCAGAAAGAACAAGGGGCTGGGAGCTGGGCGAGTGAGGCCCGCTTGAAAAGCACCTCCTGCCCACTCCGCGCCGAGCCCAGCTAAGCCGAGCCCTGCAAGACTTCCTTCCCACTGGCGCCCAGGCGAGGGAAAGAAAGGCCTGGTGAGCGGTGCCCACACGAGCAGCCGCCTGCCTATCTTGTAGGAGTGAAAAGAAGGAGAAGGCGCCCCTGTTTGATGGGGCTGACAAAGGCTCCCCAGTCTGGTCTCTGCACCTGCTTCTGCTGGCAAGCAGGGGGGAGAGGGCTTTAGAAGCCCACCCACCTACCTACCCACCGTCCCCCTCCTCTCCTTCTTCCTCATCTGAAACAGCGGCAGCGGAGACAACCGCTGCTGCTTTAAAACTGAGGAGCAGGAGGAAGGGAGGAAGAGGAGGAGGACGGTGGGTGGGTGGGCTCCTCAAGTCCTTGCCTTGCCCGCTGCCAGCAGAAGCAGCCTCCTTCCTCTCGGCTGCTTCCTTCCCGGCTTTCCTTGCCTCCTCCTCCTCCAAGATGCCCCGAAGGAAGCAGCAAGCAGGTGGGAGGGGAGGATGGGAGAGAGACTGCTCCCTTCGACGCCAGCTCTTTCTTTCTTGCCTCCCTTCCTTCACTGCAGGAAGGAAGAAAAGAAAGAGACAGAAATAAGTTTTTAGTTTTGAAGTCTCCCGTTCCCCTGCTGCATCCTGCTCCTTTTCTCCTCCTCCAACTCATTCTTCGTTTCCTCCTCCCTTTCTTTCCTTCCCTCCTTCCTTTCCCTCCCTCCTTCCTTCCTACCTTCACTTCCCTTCCTTCCCTTCCTTTCCCTCCTTCCTTCCCTTTTTCCTTTCCATCTTTCCATCCTTCACTTTGTTCCTTTTCCTTCCTTCCTGTCCCTCATTCCTCTCCTTTTCCTCCTTCCCTCCCTTCTTCCCCCTTTCTTTCCTTCCCTCCCTTCCCCTTCCTTCCCTCTCTCCTTCCTTCCATCCTTTCTCTCCTTCCCTTCCCTTCCTTCCTGTCCCTCCTTCCATCTTTCCCCCTTCCCTCCCTCCCTCTCTCCCTTTCCTTCTTCCTCCCCTTTCTTCCTTCCCTTTCATTTCCCTCCCTTCCTTTCACCCCTCATAGCTTCTCTCTTTTCCTGTGGCTTCTTCTTGTTCAACTCATTTGTTGGGAGGGTTTTAATTGTGTTCCTTTATGACAGAAGAGGGTTAGACTGGTTGACCTTTGGGGGTATCTTCCAACTCTAGTATCCTATTATTATCATCACCATTATCATCATCATCAAGCAGATGCAGCCTGGTCATCTGTGAAGAGTGCTTTGATTGTGCATTTCCCTTATGCAAGAAGGAGGTTGGATTGGATAGCCTTTGGATGTCTCTCCCACCTTAAGATTCTGTTGTTGATGTTGTTCTTAAGCAGAGGCTGAGTGGTCATTCGTTGGGAGTGCTTTAATCGTGTTCTTTTATGACAGAAGAGGGTTGGATTGGATGGCCTTTGGGGTCCCTTCCAACTCTAGGATTCTATTATTATTATGATTATTATGATTATTATGCCTAGTCTGAATATCCAACAGTCAGGTGTGCTTTGATTGTGCTTTTCTTGCATCAAGGCAGAAGGGGGTTGGACTGGATGGCCCTCGCAAGGTCTCTTTGAACTCTAAGATCCTATTATTATTATTATTATTATTAAGCAGAGGTTGAATGGCCATCTGTTGCAGGGGCTTTGATTGTGCTTTTCCTGCAGGAAGACAGAAGGGGGGTTACACTGGATGGCCTTTGGAGGTCGCTTGCAAGTCTAGGATCCTATTATTAAATCACTGTGAATTCCTCCCAACCCCCTCCAGTATTTTCTGTAGGTCATTGAGGTTCTTTGTGCCAAGTCTGGTCCAGATCTGTCATTCATTTGGGGGTGTCAATGATCTGTGGAAAACAGAGCTGAATCGGTTGAAAGTATTGCAAATCCTATTATTCATACTCCCCCAAACATTGTTTTTGTGATTAATCACTATTCTTTAATTATGTTCAATTTGTAACAATGAAACTACATCCCACATATCAGATATTTACATTACAATTCATAACAGTACCTAAATTACAATTACGAAGTAGCAACAAAAATTTTTTTATGGTTGGGGGTCACCACAACGTAAGGAACTGTATTAAGGGGTCACGGCATTAAAAAGGTTGAGAACCACTGCCCTAGGGCTTCCTTCCTACACCTGCACCTTTAATTTAAAGACCCTGGGGGTCCCCCCCCCCAAGGACAGAACGTCGGGCTACGATTGGAATCCCCTCGGGCCTCCCTCCTCCTCCTGCTTCTTCCCACGCTTTCTGCACCTTCAATATTTCCGGCGACCGTGCTGTAAGGGTTACTGGTGCCGGTGGACCAATCGCAGCCAAACACCCCTCCCCGTGAACAATCTCCACCTACAATGCCAATAATGCCTCTAATGCCCCAGGGGGGAACAAGTTATCCCCCAGCATTAATCAGCCTGTTGGCTTGGCACCGGAAGCCCCTTGGGCTTCCTTCCTACACCTGCAACCGCACCTTTTACTTAAAGGCCAAGGCTCCACATTTTCTCTGCTAGCCAAGTCGAACTTGAAAGTTTATCAGGAACGGATTCCCTTTTTTTCAAAGTGCACTGCCTAAGTAAGAGAAGGTCTCATACACTTCCTTCCTTAGAGGGTTGGCATCGCTGTCTAATGGCATGCATTTTGCTGTGACAACCACAAGGCCACTGCAGAAACTGTAGAAGATTGAGCCTCACTCCCGTGTTGGCAACGGGTCAAAGAGGATCCAGATTCGTGTCCTCTTGAACCAGAGCCCACCGCAGGAACAACCGCAGCCAAACACCCCTCCCCGTGAGCAATCTCCACCAAGGATGCCCCAATGGCAGGCCAAGAGGATCAACCAGCCTCTTGGCCTGCCATTGAAAGCTCCGGCGGAACTCGAAGGACCTCCCCCAAACTGAAGAAGCTATATTGCCATGGTTGCAAGGATTCCTGTAAGTGCAATCGCAGGCAAACACCCCTCGCCGTATACTTACTCCACCAAGAATCCCAAGAAAGCCACAGGGTGGAACAAGTTAACCCCCAGCATTAATCAGCCTGTTGCCTTGGCATCGGAAGCCCCTCGGGCTTCCTTAACACAACTGCACCTTTTACTCAAAGCCCCTGGGGGTCAGAGTGCACCCTGGACAGACCGTTTGCCTGCGATAGGAAGCCCTACGGGCACCCTTGGGCATCCGTTTCAACCTTCTCATGTGCACCTTTAACTTAAAGGGTCAGAGTGCACCCAGGACAGACCGTTTGCCTGCGATAGGAAGCCCTACGGGCACCCTTGGGCATCCGTTTCAACCTTCTCATGTGCACCTTTAACTCAAAGGGTCAGAGTGCACCCTGGACAGACCGTTTGCCTGCGATTGGAAGCCCTACGGGCACCCTTGGGCATCCGTTTCAACCTTCTCATGTGCACCTTTAACTCAAAGGGTCAGAGTGCACCCTGGACAGACCGTTTGCCTGCGATTGGAAGCCCTACGGGCACCCTTGGGCATCCGTTTCAACCTTCTCATGTGTACCTTTAACTCAAAGGGTCAGAGTGCACCCTGGACAGACCGTTTGCCTGCGATTGGAAGCCCTACGGGCACCCTTGGGCATCCGTTTCAACCTTCTCATGTGCACCTTTAACTCAAAGGGTCAGAGTGCACCCTGGACAGACCGTTTGCCTGCGATTGGAAGCCCTACGGGCACCCTTGGGCATCCGTTTCAACCTTCTCATGTGCACCTTTAACTCAAAGGGTCAGAGTGCACCCTGGACAGACCGTTTGCCTGCGATTGGAAGCCCTACGGGCACCCTTGGGCATCCGTTTCAACCTTCTCATGTGCACCTTTAACTTAAAGGGTCAGAGTGCACCCTGGACAGACCGTTTGCCTGCAATTGGAAGCCCTACGGGCACCCTTGGGCATCCGTTTCAACCTTCTCATGTGCACCTAATAGACTTGGGACTCTTGGACTGGCGTGACCAGGAATCCCGAGGTAGAACGAACCAACTGTATGTATGCTGTATGTATGTGAAGGGAACACAACACACGCTTCTGGGCCCTTAACAAGGAAGGGCAGGGCAAGGGCAGCTCTGCCCAACAACAGGCAGCAGACACTCAATAGACTTGGGACTCTTGGCCTGGCGTGACCAGGAATCCCCGAGGTAGAACGAACCAACTGTATGTATGCTGTATGTATGTGAAGGGAACACAACACACGCTTCTGGGCCCTTAACAAGGAAGGGCAGGGCAAGGGCAGCTCTGCCCAACAACAGGCAGCAGACACTCAATAGACTTGGGACTCTTGGCCTGGCGTGACCAGGAATCCCGAGGTAGAACGAACCAACTGTATGTATGCTGTATGTATGTGAAGGGAACACAACACACGCTTCTGGGCCCTTAACACGGAAGGGCAGGGCAAGGGCAGCTCTGCCCAACAACAGGCAGCAGACACTCAATAGACTTGGGACTCTTGGCCTGGCGTGACCAGGAATCCCCGAGGTAGAACGAACCAACTGTATGTATGCTGTATGTATGTGAAGGGAACACAACACACGCTTCTGGGCCCTTAACACGGAAGGGCAAGGCAAGGGCAGCAGACACTCAATAGACTTGGGACTCTTGATCAGGCGTGACCAGGAATCCCCGAGGTAGAACGAACTAACTGTATGTATGCTGTATGTATGTGAAGGGAACACAACACACGCTTCTGGGCCCTTAACACGGAAGGGCAAGGCAAGGGCAGCTCTGCCCAACAACAAGCAGCAGACACTCAATAGACTTGGGACTCTTGGCCTGGCGTGACCAGGAAGCCCCTAGAGATACAACTGTATGTTATGTAATATGTAAAGGCTGGCTAAGGATAGTATATTATTGTTAATAAATGTTACAACTAAATGTTTGGCTTATGCCCAAGAATAAACAATACAATACAAAAGAGTTACACCAACGCAGTAACAGCAGGGAAAAAAACCCTTTGCCACAAAAAAATTGTCAATGGAGATTATTCAAGCATTGGATGAATGAATGAATTATTACTGTTAATAAATTTAATATGTTATATTATGTTACAATATTTGGCTTATGCACAAGAGTAACCATTCAAAGTAACACCAAAAACGCCAAAGCCCTAACAGAAGGAAGAAAGCCTTTGCCAGAAAAATTGTCAATTAATATCCAGCATTGGGTGACTGAAGAATTAATAATGTAATATGTAATAACAAGGTAACAAGGTAATATTTGGCTTATGCCCCGGATTTACCAAAAGAAAAAATAAACCTATGGCAGGCAGCCAGCCTGCCAATGCAAACTTTAGCACTCAAAGTTTGCTGAATGAATGAATGGCTGGATAAATTAATGGCTGGATAAATGAATGGCTGAATTGGTTGAATGAATGAATGAATGAATGGCTGAATGAATGAATGAATGAATGAATGAATGAATGAATGGCTGAATGAATGAATGAATGGCTGAATGAATGAACGAATGAACGAACGAACGAAGCAAGCTTTAAAGGGATGAAAAGAAAAATCCTTCCCTCCTCCTCCTCCTCCTCTCCTCTCCTCCTCTATTTTTCCCCAGGGCCTGCTTCTAACAAGCGGCCAGGCAGGCAGGGTCTGGCAAGAACTTTCTCCGCGACCGCGATCTTCCCTCCCTGCTGCTGCGAAAGCGAAACCGCAATGAACTCGGCCGCGTGGTGCGCGGGTATTTAAAGGGTCTTGACCCCGCCCTCCAAGTGTTTGTTTGCCTCTGATTGGCTTAAGGGAAGGTGGAGTGATGGTGGGGTGATGGTACCACCTGGTATCCATCACCCAATGACAAAACACGCTTAAAAGGGCAACGAAGCCATACGAATGCTACGGCCCAGATACAAAAATGGCGCGCGAAGTGCCGTAAAGGAAGTCTACTCCGGGTTCACGACAGCGATCCGTAAAACACCAAAAGTCCCATTAATAACGAATTTCTAACGACTCAATTAGATTTCCGTTTCAATTTTAGCATGCCTAATAGATTTGCTTTCGTATCAGTGTCCCATTAGTATCTCAAACCACCATCTCAGGGAGAAAGTTTTAGGCTCTCTCCTTCTGTCTCTAGTTGGACCACCATTGTCTGGCAACAGAACGTTAGTGTCCTCCGACCCTTCTGTGGCCTGCTCACCCCCTAAACAGGGTGCTGACGTTTCCTGTGGATTGTTAGTTTTAACTGGTCCTCCGGATCCACGGAAGATTCCCAAACCATCGGTGCCCTCTTTACACACGTGTAATGGATCCACGGGCGTATTCCTTCCACCTTCACCGCGGTTGGGGTA